>CM024241.1:49048875-49395712 GCA_013421045.1 Propylea japonica | reverse complement strand
TTGGTCGAACTTCGATAACTCGAACCATAATCTGTAAAAAAACTTCGAGTTGATGGAAAATATTTACAGAAAATTTTGGCGCTAATGCCAAGCAATTTGATTCGAGTAATTGAAAATTTGGTTTATCGAAGTTCGACTGTAGACTGAATAGAATTAAAACAGAATTCCATTCTAAACCTTTGAAATCAATAAAAGGAATAGTCATTCAAATACTCAAATTGGCATTTTTAGTTTCTAGGGAAAATATAAACGATCTTCGAATGCCTTCAGAACATAGCTTCTTATGACTGAATTGACATTCCTGCACTCCAATGTAATTTTTTGTCTTAAATTCAATATTATGAGGCTTTGTATCGAAAACTTTCGGCTACGTAAAGAAAATTTGAAATGATTTATTTAAGACTCCTTGCTAGTTAATTTATGAACTCGTTACAAAGCTCCGTATTGTTGGATATTTAAGAAAGAATATAACATTGGGGAGCAGAAATATCAATCACGTTATGAGAAACAATGTTATGAAGGCATTGTTAATTCGTTTATATTTTTGCCAACATGTTCATTAAAACCTTTCTAAGTATTTATTGTAATGATTAGTTGAATAATTACTCCTTAAGGTTGACAATGAATTTCTGTTCTTATTAGGTTTCTTGAAAAACCTAAAAATAAATTTAGATTGAATATGCCAAATTCAGACAAACTTCTGGTTTTGGAGGTCATGTTAAGCTACTTTAGATCTCGTGGACTGCTGTTGTTCAGGATATAGTTGATATTAAGATTCAATCATATTCTCATCTCTACAACGGCCGCCAGAAATATATCAACATAGAATCCGTACACGATGTATATGTTTTCTCAGAAGTCTTCAATGTAGATCAAAATTTTCTTTTGATTCTCATGTGTCTACTTAAACTTTCAATAGAAAATCTGAGCAGATATATCTTCATAATTGAGATTGAATAAATGATGAAATATTTTTCAGGTATCGTCGCCAACTGAACCTATTCTGACACTTCTTCTTCTACAAACCTTCCTGCTCAGAGGTCAGTTTGCATTAGTGATGTCTCTAGTTTATTTTGATCGTTTCTATTTTCCTTCATTTCAGATTTCTTCGTCGGTATGCGAACTCCTCCTGATTTCGATGTATATACACCTCCATCTGAAGTCAATATCGATGAAGTTCAAGAAATCCTACACAATGCAACACAGATGAATTCCATATATCGTCTACTTCCGAAATAGATATTAAAGTTAAAAATGATTTTCTAGCCACATTTTGATGGGTCGACTAATAATTTTGGAAACTATGAAGTGGTTCACCATCTGTGCGTGAAATGGAAATGAATATATCATCAACATGTAATGATGCTAATGGAGGTGACACTGATAAAATCAAACGTGATTATTATCAGACGGATATTATTACTTCTGGTAATTCAACTGAAAGAAGGAAAAAATTAGAAAATCATTGTTATTTGTGAAACGGATGTTTTGAATTTTGCAAGACATGTTTACAATAATCACTCGACGGAACGGGAAGTCATAGAAATTCAAGCAAGCAAGGGTGTGGAGAGGAGACGTTTATTAGCCAAATTGAGAAATAAAGGTAACTTTCTCAAGGGGGCAAATGATTGTCCAAAAAGAGTACGCAAGTCAATATACCCAAGTACTGAAGCATTGCCTTGTGATTCATGTCTGGGATATTTTTCTTCGAAATTATTGTACAGACACAGAAAAAATTGTACCGGACAAGGTGGCCGAGCTCAGAGTGAAGGCCAAAGCAAATTATTTAATACCATCAGAATCGATGAAAAATTGCGTAAGGAGGTTTTTTCCAAGAATGCGAGCGGACAAAGTTTCCTTGGAAGCAAAAGCCGACAAGTTGATATGTTCATTTGGTGCGCGTTATTTGAGGATCCATAGAGAACAACACTTTGCTGTGGTGACATCACGAAAAATGCGAGAGTTATCGAAAATACTGATCGAGATAAAAGAAAATGGAACCAGCAATCAAATCGCTTTTTCAAGCACTCCGGCCTGAATATTTCGATTTATTTGTGAAGCTGCACAAATAATCTCCAGGTACGATCCGGAAACAGAAGAATATGGAGCACCATCACTTGCTATGAATATAGTAAACTCTTTAAAACAATGCTGCGATATAGCAATAATTTTGCTCTGAAAAGAAACCCTATAATCGGAACAGTTCCAGCAGCTGAAGCGGAGGCTGAGCTGAAGACAATGATTCATTTATTCGAAACAAACTGGAGATATGAGATATCAAGTCAAGCAGCAAATAATTTGAATTTGAACAAATGGAATAAAATTAGCATTGTGCCATTGGCTAGCGATTTGAAAATCATGAAAGACTACCTACTGAATGTGCCCAAAAATCAGCCGCAAAACTTCAATCAATGAGCACTGACATAACAGCTTACAATAATTTAGTAGAAGTAACATACTGCCAAGTACTTTTACTTAATCGTAAACGCCCTGGTGAGCTCCAAAGAATGCAGCTTCATATATATTTGAACTGCGGTAATTCGCAAGGGCAATATGAGGAGTTTGAGAAAATCATTTCCCCTCTAGAAAGAGTTCTCTTGTCGAAAATGAAAAGAGTAGTCACCAGAGGTAAAAGGGGAAGGGGGTACCAGTACTTTTCACAACAGAAGTACAAAAAATCTTCAAATTCTTATTGATAACAGACCGAATATGGTTCCGAGAGAAAACATGTTTTTATTTGCTAAAGCCAAATGCAAATCTGAATTGAGTGGATACAAGGTTTTGAGCAAATATGCACAGGCATGTGGTGCAAAAATCCCAAATCTATTACAGCAACACGTCTCAGAAAACACTTGGCGACCTTGATGCAAATTTTCAATATGACGGAAGGAGACATTGAGCAACTTGCATCCTTTATGGGTCACACAACAGGTACGCACAAGGGTTCGTATAGACTTCCTGATGATGTCTATCAAACGGCCAAATTATCTAAGCTACTTCTGCTCATGGAGAAAGGCGAGGCAAACCACTACAAGGGTAAAAGCCTCGACGAAATTGAAATAAATATGGAGGAAAACTTACTGGATGAAAAGCAAGATGACGAAGATGATGTGGAAGACGTTGAAGAACCAATAAATGAAAGTATCAAAGATCGAAGAATGTAGTGAAAAGGTTGATGATAGTAATAATACTGATTGCGTGAACACAGTTGAGAAGGAAAACCAAGCTATGCCCCAAAAGAAAAGAAGAATACTCATTCCGTGGACAGAAGAGCAGAAAAAATTAACAAGAACCTTTTTTGCTAAACACATAAGAAATTCTAGACCCCCAAAAAGACATGAGTGCGAGGAACTTATAGATGCAAATCCAGGTATATTCAATAACAAAACGTGGCTTAAATGAAAGTATTCGTTCAAAACGAATATAGCAAGAAAAAAAATTAAGACTTAAGGTAAAACTCATTAAGAAAAACTCTTATTTAATATTGTTGAAGAGTAACGTCTATGATTAAAATATTGAATGAAATGTTAACAGGAGTTTGGACCAGTTTTTATTTTGATTTCTTATTATTTGCCAACGTTTCGAATCTTTTGTGATTCTTCCTCAAGGCTCGTATTTATTTCAATCAAAATATCGTCATATACATTAAAATTCTTTCTTTCATTTCTCTTGGAAGTCAATATATGACGATATTTTTATTGAAATAAATACGAGCCTTGAGGAAGAATCACAAAAGATTCGAAAAGGTGGCAAATATTAAGAAATCAAAATAAAAACTGATCCAAATTCCTATTAACATTTCATTCAATACTCTTATTTAATCTCATGTGTTTTCAGAAACTTTATGCCATGATGTTCTTTTATTTCCTGAATAATTTTTGTTTGTTTCAAGTGCTCAGAGGCTTTCATTGAATTTGCCTATTTTTCAGCAACCAAAAGGTAATTGAGGGTTATAAATTTAAAATTTATCTACAGACATATTACTAATTGAGAAAATAGTAGTGAGACGAGGTTATTGAATGAATGATGCAATTATGTCATTTGAACAAAATTTTTATTCATCCTAAATTTGAGTACTAATTTTTCGATATCCTACAAGTTTTTATTATTATTACATGCTATTAGTTAAGTATATGTTTTATAAAAATTCAATCAAATTCCAGAACATGAATTGACTCTTGATTGTCAAAAAAATACAGACATTTGGCAGAAAGAAAGCAAGCGTTTTCATTAGAAACAAGTACTCAAAATCAAAAGTGGGTATCATTCCCGATGAGAATCAAATTAGAACTAGTCTGAAATTTCATTCCCAGAATTCATCTCTCCTAGCAGAGCTCAACAATACAATACAAGTGTTTCCCTAGTCTTCCTCTGAAATTTTTGATATGTCTACTTTTAATGTGGATAAACTTCGAGAAGTGATTATAGAAGTGATTTTCAAAAAAAATGTCCTTAAAAACATGGTCGAAATGTTATATGTCATTAGAAATTACACGAAATCAGATATTTTTACTGAAGAGAAAGCTTGTGCATAAGTAAAATATTTCATCGAAAAAACCATTGGAAAAAATGGTCTGATTTTGTTAACTTCAGAATCGTGATATTCTTCTCCTTACCATAAGAGTGTTTTCTGTACACAGACTCTCTCATCTTGTAGCAAATTTATTTCTTTTTCCGAATGTGTGATCAAATTTGATGAAACTACAAGGAAAATTGAATAATGACCCTTTCATAGAAAAAACTTGAAATTCTTCGTGAAATCAAAAATGTTAAATTGAAGAATAACCGTCTATATTTTGACCATGTGTTATATGACATTTTTTATTGCAAATCACTTGTACAATCACCTCTCGAATTTTGTCCACTTTAAAAGTAGACACCCTGCATATATTCTTTTGAAATCAAGAGCTAACATAATACAATACATAAACAAAAAAAATCCCTAACTGAGGTTAATGCAAACCGGGCAAAAACACAAAAATAGATGATAAAAAATCTGTTAAATCGATTCAAAATAGACAACCAATTCAAAAACGACTCGGTAACTTCATGTATAGCCCTCAAGCTATCTTGAAATTCAAATATGGGACAATTATTAATCAGATGTTCTCTTGTCTTCTCTGCTTCACTGCATTCGCAACAAGGACTCTCAACTGAATTACATTTGAAGAGTATGCTATCAAATCCAGGAACTTCATTGGAAGGATCAGTCATTAAATCTTTGTTTTTTAGTAAACGGCATTCATGAATCACACTGTATATCCACGAACTTTTCCGAATTGATACACCCACATTGTTACTAGTTCATCAGCTGGAAAAGTTTAACTCGCAAGAAAAACTTACATCAGATTTTTTTTTATTCAACTGAAATAATAGATGCATGACTCATAAAAATATAAAATAAGGTTTCATCACCAATTGGAATGTTATCATCCATTTATGACGCTTTCATTCCCAGGCGCTTCCAAACGCCAATACAAAATTACTGCGCTCAACGCATAATAATCGTTTTCAGACTCTGGATATAGATGTGCTATGTTGCCACAATTCTGAAGCCTTAAAGTATGGAGACTGGTTCACAATATTCACGAGATGTATACTACTGTCACGCCCAGTGGCAATGTCTCAAACTAAATTATACAAAATTTACCATTCTCCTACATTAGCACGCCAGGAGAAAGAATTTTCATTTTCTTATCGAGCTGCCATTTTTATACATGAAGTAGATATGTTCACGTAACGTTCTTCTGTCTCACTCACTGCTTCGAATGACGTAGACAGGACTCGAATCGGCAGTTCCAGTGAGTAGAAACATGAATTACATTATGGCTTCGCATATACTGAAGCCATAATTCCACTGAAGCCATAATGAATGGTTCTTGCATGTTACATGAAGCCATAATGATAGGAGGAATATATATATATATTAAATATCATACGCTCCAATAGCTAGCTGGCTTTTCTTATACCCTGTTTATATATTCACATTGAGATCTAGAATTCGGTCGGGTAAAATCGAAACTCCAATTTTTTTTGTATCGCGAGCATAGTTTATAAAATCATTAAAATAATTGAAGTGTTAAAAAGCTAATGGACGAAAGAACAAAGAGCAAGAACAAGAAGGTTCTTCGTTGTTCTTTAATTGTTAACTGTTCTTCGGCACTTATCTTAAAATATATCATCAGTATAAAATCTTTGCGAACGCAGATAGAAAAATTGAAGAAAAGCCCTGAGCAGTGTTGCTTTTGAGCGCTAGTTCATTAGTGGAGAAATAATGCCATTACTTTAAATTTAATAATTTTGTATAGAACTTGAGATTCATGCTGAGTATATGAATGCAAAATCAATTATTTATGTCCCAATCTGACGATTTAGATAATTTAGATCACATTCAATACGCATGAACATTCAGAATCAACAAAGAGTTGTTTGGACCATCGTAGGAGAAGCAGGTTCACGTTGGGTGGGACATAGTAAAATAGGGATTTCGAAAACATCTATGCGATGGGTACAATGAATGGAAACGTTGTAGTATCTCCTATATACTGGATGAATCTTTAAGTTGTTACATTAATTCTAACTAGATATTGTTCCTCTTCTCAAATGAAACTTTACGTATACTCGTTCCTATTTGCATTCTTGAACTTCGAGAATATGTTTGCTATATCAGTATTAATTTTTTTTCATTACTTTTGTGTGGTTAGGTTTTTTTGGAGAAATTGCAATTAAACACTACGCTACTATGCTTTTCGTGCGTAAAAATCTACACACTCGATACTGACTTTTCTTTATATCCTGTTATATCTTCACTAGAAATCGAAAATTTGGATTATCCAAACTCCACTATGTAAGCAGAGCACAGTTATAACCTCAGTAAAGTAACTATGGTTCCCGTATAAGGGCGATAATTGGATGATAGAATAAGGTAAAAGGTAGATTTAGACCAAAAGAACAAATAGCAAGAACAAGAACGTTCTTCGTTGATCTTTTATTGTAAACTCTTCTTCGGCATTCATCTTGAATATCATCAGTATTGAATATCTGCGAATGCAGATAGAAAAATTTAAGAAAAGTCCTGAGCAGTTGCTTTTGAGCGCTAGTTCGTTAGTGGAGAAATTTACGATTTATCTGACGATTCAGATAATAGGAATCTTATTCAATTTGCCTGAACATGCAGAATCAGCAACGAGTAATTGGGACCCTCGCACGTTGGGTGGGACATAGTAAAATAGGGATTTCAAAAACATCTATCTTCCTCTTGTCGAATGAACCTTTTTTGTATGTTCGTTATTATTTGCGCCCTTGAAGATCGTGAATATGTTTGCCATACCAGTATTATGATTTTTTTCATACTTTTGTGTTGACAGATTTTTTTTGGCATTCATCTTTGAGCCGCGTACACATCTGAGCAAAACAGCCGAATGAGCACATCGCGCAGAATGAGCATTCAGATGTGGACGGTCAAAACGCACAGCATGAGCGCGCTCATGTTTGCGCGCGAGCCGATCCGCAATTTATCGATCCATCAAAGAAAATTCGTGCTCAGTGTGGACGGGTAAAGCCGCGTACACATCTGAGCAAAACACCGAATGAGCACATCGCGCAGAATGAGCATTCAGATGTGGACGGTCAAAACGCACAGCATGAGCGCGCTCATGTTGCGGGAGCCGATCCGAAATTGTCGGTCCATCAAAGGAAATTCGTGCTCAGTGTAGACGGGTTGTCACAGTTACTCCGAATGGAGTAGATCCTTTTGATTACTTTCTACCCACTACTCCAAACAGTTGGTTTCCTACTTCGGTACCTACCAGAGAATGTTTTCCGATGTTTTCTCGACGCAATAACTTTAGGACGGAAATTCAATCGAATGAGTAATTCAAGTTACTATCAGTTAATATTCTTCTTGATATGAGTATAGGAGTTTTACATATATACAAAAATATAAAAATAATAATAATAACGCGTGTGAAAGTACTGCAGTGGCATTGTATGGTGTATGAACCATAGTTTAGAAATTATTTCTAAACAATCAAATTCAGAAGGAGACTGTTATATTATTCAGTTAGGATAGTAAAAATAGATTTTATGATACAGATTTATTATGTATCGTTTTCATTTGTTTTGTAGTCAACTTTAATATTTATGTTCTGTTGTTTTATAGTTATATTTTTTGTACAATATTATTTTTCATACTTCATTCGTTCATTTTGAATGTCTTTTTTAGATTAATCTAACTTATTCTTCAAAGCCATCAGTTTTTCTGACCTACTTTTTCCACCTCGTTGGCGTATTGAAAATATTGTATTACTCACACAGAAATGTAGTGAAATATAATGTGCGATAAGAGGTAGCCACATTATTATTCGTTTTGAAATATGATGAACATGGCGTTCAAAAATAACGTATAGCGCATTCCATTTTGGGTGAGACAGCCTGTATCTCATCAACGGAAGAGTTAAGCAAAATCTGATCAGACCAACTGCAGTTTCACAAGATTAGGACAGGAACGTGAAAACCCCAAGTCTCTATCTTAAATAACAAGCTAGAAACCTGGCTGTCTCACCCAAAATGGAATACACTCGAGGATGCACTGTATATTCATACTTTTTCGTCCTGTCACAGAATATCTATCTTCACCCATGCTGCTTTCCACTCACGGGGGTGAGTCGCCCCGGGACTATTGTCTGTGGTCCAAAACAAAGGATTCCTTTGTTTTGAAACACAGACAACAGTCCGGTGCAACTCTGAGCTGCTCGAGCAACCAGAAGCCAATAAATTTGTTCGAGCTTTCGCTTCTGTGGTCTTGTAAAATTTTGAATCGCCTGCCGTCGCGCCTCACTTTGATGTCGTGTAATCAAAAGTACTGTTGAGGCTACGGCCTCGACTTCTTAGTAGATATAACTGTGAAGACCATCTAGTTTCGCCGTCGTCTCTTTTTCTTTAGCAACTCGTACAGAATTATGAAAGAAGCACTAGCACATCCCAAGTTTTCCATCGTTTACGTTCGTAAGCACTGAACTGACACATCCGTTGTGCGGCACCGAACACGTCATGCTCATATTGCTCATTCTGTTCGTGCGTCGGAAAGAAAATTGCCCGCATAAACGCTCATTCGTTCGGCGTGTTTTGACCGTCCACATCTGAATGCTCATTCGGCGCGATGCGCGATGTGCTCATTCGGCTCTTTTGCTCAGATGTGTACGCGGCTTGAGCAAAACTGCCGAATGAGCACATCGCGCAGAATGAGCATTCAGATGTGGACGGTCAAAACGCACAGCATGAGCGCGCTCATGTTGCGCGGAGCCGATCCTCAATTTTGTCGATCCATCAAAGAAAATTCGTGCTCAGTGGACGGGTAAAAGCCGCGTACACATCTGAGCAAAACTGCCGAATGAGCACATCGCGCAGAATGAGCATTCAGATGTGGACGGTCAAAACGCACAGCATGAGCGCGCTCATGTTGCGCGGAGCCGATCCGCAATTTGTCGATCCATCAAGAAAATTCGTGCTCAGTGTGGACGGGTAAAGCCGCGTACACATCTGAGCAAAACAGCCGAATGAGCACATCGCGCAGAATGAGCATTCAGATGTGGACGGTCAAAACGCACAGCATGAGCGCGCTCATGTTGCGCGGAGCCGATCCGCAATTTGTCGATCCATCAAAGAAAATCGTGCTCAGTGTGGACGGGTAAAAGCCGCGTACACATCTGAGCAAAACAGCCGAATGAGCACATCGCGCAGAATGAGCATTCAGATGTGGACGGTCAAAACGCACAGCATGAGCGCGCTCATGTTGCGCGGAGCCGATCCGAAATTTGTCGGTCTATCAAAGGAAATTCGTGCTCAGTGTAGACGGGTTGTCACAGTTACTCCGAATGGAGTAGATCCTTTTGATTACTTTCTACTCCACTACTCCAAACAGTTGGTTTCTACTTCGGTACCTACGAGAGAATGTTTTCCGATGTTTTCTCGACGCAATAACTTTCGGACGGAAATTCAATCGAATGAGTAATTGAAGTTACTATCAGTTAGTATTCTTCTAGATTATGAGTATAGGAGTTCCATATATACAAAAAATAGAAATAATAATAATAATAACGCGTATGAAAGTACTGCAGTGGCATTGTGTAGTGTATGAACCATAGTTTAGAAATTATTTCTAAAAATCAAAATTCAGAAGGAGACTGTTATGTTATTCAGTTAGGATAGTAAAAATAGATTTTATGATACAGATTTATTATGTATTGTTTTCATTTGTTTTGTAGTCAACTTTGATATTTATGTTTCTGTTGTTTTATAATTATATTTTTTGTACAATATTATTTTTCATACTTCATTCGTTCATTTTTGGAATGTCTTTTTTTAGATTAATCTAACTTATTCTTCAAAGCCATCAGTTTTCTGACCTCGTTTTCCACCTCGTTGGCGTATTTGAATAATTGTATTACTCACACAGAAATGTATTGAAATATAATGTGCGATATGAGGTAGCCACATTTATTATTCGTTTTGAAATATGATGAACATGGCGTTCAAAAATAACGTATAGCGCATCCCATTTTGGGTGAGACAGCCTGGTCGTATCTTCAAAACCATACCACGAAAAAAAAGTTGAGTTCCTCACTGTATTCTACGCAGAATTCTGTATCAGAATGTTTTTAGCTCAGCATTATTTCTAATAACTTCGGAGATAAAGGAGGGTTGCGAAAAGTATAAATTTCCAAAATCGCCTTGTATCTCATCAACGGAAACAGTTAAGCAAAATCTGATCAGACCAACTTCAGTTTCACAAGAATGTAGGACAGGAACGTGAAAACCCCAAGTCTCTATCTTAAATAACAAGCTAGAAACCTGGCTGTCTCAGCCAAAATGGGATGCACTCGAGGATGCACTGTATATTCATAATTTTCGTCTTGTCACAGAATATCTATCCTCACCCATGCTGCTTTCCACTCACGGGGGTGAGTCGCCCCGGGACTATTATCTGTGGTCCAAAACAAAGGATTCCTTTGTTTTGAAACACAGACAACAGTCCGGGTGCAACTCTGAGCTGCTCAGAGCAACTCACCCCCGTGACTGGAAAGCAGCACCAGAAGCCAATAAATTTTTTCGAGCTTTCGCTTCTGTGGTCTTGTAACAATCACAAAAAAATATTCTGCAATTGGGAACAATTCTGGATATCAATTGTTTGGATATTTTCCACATTATACTGGAGACTTGTTAGTTATGAATCGCCACTTGCAAGGAACCGCAGTGTTAGCGCTAAACGTTCTTCCGCAGGGATTGCCATTCGGAACTATCTCGTCTGGATATCTTGTCTTTAATCTCATTCAGGAGAAATGAAAAATCTGCTTCTGACATTCTTGTAAAATTTTTGAATCGCCTGCCGTCGCCCTCACTTTGAATGTCGTGTAATAAAAAAGTGCTGTTGAGGCTACGGTCTCGACTTCTTAGTAGATATAACTGTGAAGACCATCTAGTTCGCCGTCGTCTCTTTTTCTTTAGCAACTCGTACAGAATTATGAAAGAGGCACTAGCACATCCCAAGTTTTCCATCGTTTACGTTCGTAAGCACTGAACTGACACATCCGTTGTGCGGCACCGAACACGTCATGCTCATATTGCTCATTCTGTTCGTGCGTCGGAAACAAAAATTGCCCGCATAAACGCTCATTCGGTTCGGCGCGATTTGTCCGTCCACATCTGAATGCTCATTCGGCGCGATGCGCGATATGCTCATTCGGCTCTTTTGCTCAGATGTGTACGCGGCTGGTTTTTACTGGCGAATGGAGGATATAATTGACGAGCCGCAGGCGAGTCAGTTACCTCCTTGAGCCAGTAAACCTGTTACCTTGCGTGTATTGTTTTATATTTTATTTGTTTCTCGTTTGTAAAAAGGTGAGATAGATTCCAAAAAAATCTCAATAATTCGTCGCAAATGTCGTAAGTTATTTATGATTATTTATGACATCGGAAAATTATGACAACTGTCAGTGGCTTTATGAGAGGGAAGTCTTTCGAGAATATTTGCTAATTTCTGACGAAAAAGGCCAGATCCGAATGAAACAAGGTATGAACATCTTTTTTAAATACTTTAATAACGTTTATTTTTTAAAATATTTGTTCCAGGAACGATGGAATTAGAAGGATGAATGAAATTAGAAGCAAGTACGTGAAAAAGAAAACAAATAGATACGAATAAAACAAGGTACGAATATCCTTTTTGAATAGTTTGAGAACGTTTATAGAGAAATACTTTTGTTCCAGGAACTCTGAGACTAGAAGGATGAATGAAATTCGAAGCAAGTACTTGACAACTTTCAATGTAAATAATACTACTAACTTGTAAAAATTTTACAAGTTAACTGTCAATTTTACAAGTAAGTGACTTGATAAAATAAACTTCCTTGATTAATATTGTGTTTTTGGAAACTGACGTTTACAAATGAGAAACAAATAAAAATATTTGCGAGCGCAGATAGAAAAATTTTAGGAAAGCTCTGAACAGTTGCTTTTGAGCTCTAGTTCATTAGTGAGCAAAATCAGTTATTTATGACCAAATCTGATGATTAATCTGAAGATTCAGGAAATCTGGATCTCATTCAATATGCCTGAACATGCAGAATGAACAACGAGTTGCTGAGACCCTCGTACGACAAGCAGGTTCAAGTTGGGTGGGACATAATAGAATAGGGATTTCAAAAACATCTACGCGATGGGTACAATGAATGGATACGTTGTTGTATGAAATACGATCTGCTACACTGGATGAATCTTTGAGTTGATACTTTAATTCTAACTAGATATTCTTCCTCATGTCGAATGGAACTTTGTTGTATGCTCGTTCCTATTCGCGCCCTTGAACATCTAGAATAGGTTTGCTTGCTATATTAGTATTAATTTCTTGCATTACTTTTGTGTGGATAAGTTTTTTTGGAGAAATTGCTATTTAACACTATGCTACTGTGCTTTTCGTGCGTAAAAATTTACACTCTCAATACTGGTTTTTTATACCCGGTTATATCTTCACTTGAAAACAAAACTTTGGGTAAATCCAAACTCCACTATGTAAGCAGAGCACAGTTATATCCTCAGTAAAATAACTATGGTTCCCGTATAAAGATAATAATTGAATGATAGAATAAGTTAAAAGGTAGATTTAGACCAAAAGAACAAACAGCAAAAACAAGAACGTTCTTCGTTGATCTTTGATTGTAAACTCTTCTTCATTATTTATCTGGAATATCATGAGTAAATAATCTTTGCGCACGCATATAGAATAATTTAAGGAAAGCCCCGATCAGTAGCTTTCGAGCGCTAGTTCATTAGTGGCGAAATAATGCCATTACTTAAAAATTCTGTATAGGACTTGAGATTCATGCTAAGTATATGAAATTTGAAGAACTAGATTAGGGTTGCTACGAGTATATAAGTGTTTTAGTTCTCAAAGTAAAACATGAGGCGCATGATTTCGCGATATTTTTGTGTAGAAAGGAATACTGGAAGAATTCAAAGAATATTTAGCCCCACTTTACAATTGAATATAACGCCACTGCGATTATTCCTCACCCTGCAACATACTAGCTATTAAGATGAACTTCACTGTATTGGCCGAGCACAGTTAAAAAAAACTTATTGAAGCAACCGGTTTTCCTTATAAGTATGAAAGTATGATAATGGGATTAATCTATTTGAAAAGTAAGTTGGATTATTCAATTCGGAGTACATCATTTTCATCGAAACGAATGATCTCTTTTCCATTTATCTAATTTAATATTTTGATATTGCTCCTGACAAATCAAAATAAAAAAAATAATTATTAATGTAGACATCACCTATGTGCCACAAACTACAGTCAGATTAAATGTAAACTAGATTTTTGTACTTCGCCAGTGCTGTGAGGGATTGTTTACTGCTCCACATGGCCCTTGATTTATAATCAACCGCCATCAGTTAGTTGCCTTACTACCATCTGACTATATGATGCAATGTAAATTCTAAAGCCTGGTACAGACGTCTGTAACGTAACGTAATATTACGCGTAATTTAAAGTGCAACTTTTGGATGGCTCACGAATACATGACGAATCTTTCATCAGTTGCTACGAATATGTAGTATAGAAGATTGTTCGTCACTCCACATCTTTGTGTTGTTGGTGTAGTTGGCCAAAAAGACCGGCACCTACACCTAGATGGATCGGGTCGATGATTCAGACAAGAGTTAGGTGTAATGCTCATGGTGCCGTCCAATCTAAGAATTCTGTCTGGACGCGGCATCACTTGGCACGTTAATATCCATTCTGAGGGCATTCATTAGACCTTATATTTGCACATATATATGCAGCGAGGTGATATCCTGTAAAATTTTTACTGCAGCTGTAAAAGCTATAAGTGTTGCTCCTGTGTAGACAAGGACAAGATAGCCTCCTGAAGTTTCTACAGCCTCTGCAGACTTGTCCCCTCTTCAGTTTGGGTTCAAAAGGCTTCTGTGGATTTAGTAATTACCTTATCAAGCGGCGAGGTCCGACTGGGGTTTCAATCCAATGAGCTAGATATTCAATCTCCTCGAAAAACTTCAGTTTTCTTATTAATGAAAATAGATTGGTTTTTCATCAAGAAACTTCATTTATGTTAATAATAAAATGTGGCTCTTCAAAAAATTTGTAAAATGTTTTTTTTCACCTTCCCACTCGAAAGGTTGCCACCGACTTAAACTTCAGGGCCCCCCTTGTACACTAGAGATCCTACCTGTTTCAAATTACCCATGTACAAACTGTTGTTTAAAGTGAACGTTGGACTACTTCAATGTTTTACTTTATTAAAAAGAGTAATTATCTTATAATATCAATTATGTAGTTTATTTTGAAGAAGATTATTATTTATCCACGACTAGTGTATAATCCACACATTACATGTCCGGTCGCTCGGCCATAATAATACCCATTAGTCACTGGTGTATAATGAGTTATTATTCTTTGATGTATTATTATATTCTTTGAATAAATCGATATTTCTTCGGTATTCTAAAGTACTCCAACTAACAAGTATGGGTATTGGGTGTAACTTGTCAATCGAGGGTCTAATCTACTTTTATTTTACCAATTTATAGTTATTTATACAACAAGTGAGTTAAATGAATGTTTATTCATGAGAAGAAAGTTTAACCCACGAGCCCGTAGGGACATCGGCAGATTTCACCAAGTCACCGCCTTTTTGAAGCAACATTCCAGGGGATACGTAGCAAAGAAGTCGAAGGTATTCACAAGAGAGGAGTTAGAATATTTTTTAGATGATAAATTTTAATAAACATACTTTAAAATGAGTTTTAGGTGCATTATGTGTGGAAAGAATTATTTTCGGAAAGTGAGTGGTGAACATTTTATTCCACTAGTGAATTAAAAAAATTTTAATTCACTCAGTGGATAAACGTCAACTTACCCTAGGTTTCCATGGCTTGAATATTGTCGTCTTTAAAAGTCAAAATGTGATAAAATAATGTATGTAACAAAATATACAATGACAAGTTCTCCGAAAATTTCCCATGTGTCAACTTGACTTTTTCCACACTTCTAAAAGAAGAATACTGTCACTGTCGCAAAATGTCAAAAACTCCAGGAAATATATTCATAAGTCGTGGATAAATTATAGTATTCTACTCGCGTATAATGGCTGTTAATCACTCGGTGATTTGGGCCACCCGCCTACGACTCGTAGCCCAAACTTCACCTCGTGAATAATAACTAATAACTATCATTATACGCTCGTTCCCCGATATACTACTATATACGAATGAATGAATAGATATTCTTCTTACGAACATGAAGACTAGTTTTTTTCAAGAAAAACTTTATTTATTTAATTAGCTACATTATTTTTGTAAAAAAACAAATGTAGCTCTTGCAAAATTTTGTGAATTGTTATTTTCGACCTCAGAGTGAAAAGTAAACCTTGAGTTGCCTTCACGCATTTGTTATGCAGCAAAGTAGGATCTAGAAAGATAGAAAACTTCCAGCGTTGCGAAATTGTGCCGTATGTTTATTCCGTATCGGAATAATTGGTTTACCGCCTCCTACTCGGCCACTAACGGCTTGCGTCTGTTACAGATAATTCTGTCAGTTTAGCAACGTTGTCTAATAGTGTTTAAGTTTTCATTTCGATTTGACGTTCATAAACTGAATTATTTCAATGATGATGATGGCAGTTTATTGTTGCTTAAGGCTAGTCAGTTAATTATAGGTAGGGCAAAATTACGAAAATGTTGTATTATACAGGGTGTTTCATCATAAACTGGACAAACATATATTTTCGTGTAGAGGACATCGAGAGAATCATTTTTGCCTTATACAATATATCCCGTTTTCGAAGCATAAGCGAGATACAGGGTGTCAAACGTCATTTTTGAGTAAGATTCTTATGAGTGTGGTCAGTTATGTTTAATAGTTAAAGTAACGGTTTTTGGTCAAATCTCAGTATTTTTGGGTCCTCTATTCAGAAAAGTTGACGAACTGCGAAAAAAAATTTAGAAAATGGCGGAAGACCTGCAATGTTCCAAATTTTTTTTGCAGTTGTCAAATTAACTTTTATTTTCTGAATTAACACAATTTTCTAAGAATTTCTGTGAAAATTTTTTTCAAAAATCGAACACAAATTTTTTTCACATGTCTACAGCGATGAAAAAATTTCACTCGAAATGGATGAAATTTTGTACAATGGTACTTCTTGAATTATCAATCACGAATATGAAAACAGAATTGAAAAATATCCAACGGTTTCGTTACTACACTCATTCAAATATTTCGTTCAGACCTCTGAAAAATTTGTTTTGAATTCTAGAGTCAAAATAATTAAATTATTGGCATGTCCAAACATTCTAGATGAATTTATAAAAAAAAATTCAGTGATACTTAGTTGGGACTCGAACCGACGTAGGTATTAAATAGGGAAATGGCACTGTTCTAAGGAAATTAATATTCGTTGCCAGGCAACGGTAGTTCGTAGTTCATAGAGTTTGACTACTGGCTAAATTATATTCACTGGAATTCGAAAACTAGTCAAACTCTATGAACTACGAACTACCGTTGCCTTGCAACGAATATTATTATCCTTAGAACAGTGCCATTTCCCTATTTAATACCTACGTCGGTTCGAGTCCCAACTAAGTTTCACTGAATTTTTTTTTATAAATTCATCTAGAATGTTTGGACATGTCAATAATTTAATAATTTTGACTCTAGAATTCAAAACAAATTTTCTTTCATTATTTCAGATGTCTGAACGAAATATTTGAATGCCTGTAGTAACGAAACCGTTCGATATTTTTCAATTCTGTTTTCATATTCGTGATTGATAATTCAAGAAGTACCATTGTACAAAATTTCATCCATTTCGAATGAAATTTTTTCATCGCTGTAGACATGTGAAAAAAAATTTGTGTTCGATTTTTGAAAAAAAATTTTCACTGAAATTCTCAGAAAATTGTGTTAATTCAGAAAATAAAAGTTAATTTGACAACTGCAAAAAAAAATTAGGAACATTGCAGGTCTTCCGCCATTTTGTAAATTTTTTTTTCGGAGTTCGTCAACTTTTCTGAATAGAGGATCCAAAAATACTGAGATTTGACCAAAAACCGTTACTTTAACTATTAAACATAACTGACCACACTCATAAGAATCTTACTCAAAAATGACGTTTGACACCCTGTATCTCGCTTACACTTCGAAAACGGGATATATTGTATTAGGCAAAAATGATTCTCCCGAAGTCTTCTACATGAAAATATATGTTTGTCCAGTTTATGATGAAACACCCTGTATGTAGGAATTGGAGAAATACAAATCTGACATATTGTTTACTTTACCCCAGTGTGGCAGTGAAATGCTCATCTCACTCTAATGCTTGGTTGATTACAATGCAGTACTAGGTTTATTTCTAACTCTGAGTTTTCGACCCTTATTATGAATCAAAAGGTGGGCGACTCCTGTCTTGGTAGAATTCCCACCTGTCCTGTCGTCTGAATAATTTGCCGAATCATTTCAGGACCATCTAACATGCCGACCAAATTCAATTAGGACCCAAAAATCGACTCCGCGACTGAGTCCGTCGCCCTTATTTTTTACAAAAGAAGGGAACCCTTAAAATATACCACTATGAAAGGAATACCGTCGTCAATAAATGGTTTCAAATTACAGAAGCTCTCAAATTCCACGCTATAATGGAACGAGATGAATCGTTATGACGAACTTCTTTGTGGAACTGGAATTAAAATGGAAAAAGTTGTTGAATACACTTCGCGAATGAATTTAATTAGTCTGGCGATTTTCGAAGCGAATTTCTTTTACGAGCAGATGAGTATTTCTTGAAAAAGAATTGCAGTCGTTGCGAATCTCGAAGAAGTTTCTAATAAATTTCGAGCGAATTTAATTTCTGTAATTTTTATTTTTATGCAACGAAGTTGTCATGCTTTTATTATAGCCGTTCTTCTCAGAACAAATGGACGAATCCGTTTGATGATTTATGTAATGTAATTTACTGATCTGAAAGAATCAAATCTCGTCATTTTTCTCTATTCATTACTTTTATTTTGGAGGTCTCATAGTACAATGGCAATGGCCGTATACGAAATTGACATTTCACATTTCCAAAGTAGAAAAAGCGCAATATATTTTTTCAAACATAAAGAGAAGATCTGAAAAGTTTTGAAGTACTTCGGAGAAGGCAATGAATATTATCATAATTAACATGATGGATTCTAACAATTGAATTTCTACATATGATTTCATCTCTGTGTATTCAAATATCTATTTCTGATCGATTAATTGCGATAACCTCACTATCTCATTTAGATTATTTAGATATTTCGCCAAATTTGGTCATTTGTTTTTTTTCAGGGGTTATCGTGTTTTATAACAATATTCTATACATACTATACATATATAGTCCGTTCACGAAAGTTTGAGCGCATAGTAGGCGTTTAATTATTTTTCTGAAGTTGGCAGTATTTGTTGTCATAACGTAAAATAAAGTCAACGTTGCCGAATGTACCCGACCTGGAGTTATCAGAGAACTCTATGCAATATTGACAACATTGCGTATCAATCTGACAAGTAAATAAACATTATAATCTAAAATTTCAATATACACAGTGGAATATGCCAAATTTCCATGGCCAACCGACGCCAACGGCTCGAACTTTCGTGAACGTTCTATACTTATACAGGGTGTCCCAAAACTCGACGTCAACCCGGAACCGGGTGAAAAGGCAAGTAATGCTGGTTGTCAGAAAAATATAAAAAAAATCTAAGTTGCATGATTTTAAAATAATGGGCATTTAAAATAACACGCAAAATTCCACACCCTGTGACAGTCTTTTCGCTCCTGTTGCCACAAATATCAACTTTTTCCAACTTTTTTTTTGCTGTGTAACCTTGAATAATGCTTGTCTAAACTGTAATCAAAATTTGGATACCAGCTTCTCTAGGTTTCATAAAAATAGGGCTTGCTTCTCAGAAACAAATTCAAAAAAACAATTGCCTAGTTTCAAATGACTGTATTGAAAAAAGAATGTACGACGCAAGTTTGGCATGTTTGTCAACAGTTGGCGCATTTAGTTAGGATTCCAAAGTGGTATAATACTTGTTGAACTGTAGCTGCCGTAGTTCAAATTTATTTTCGATTGCCTTTGAATAAACTTTTTCTTAAACTGCTTCCCAGTAAAAAAGTCCAATGGATTCAAGTCCAAATGTTACCAGAAAAAAAATTTTCAGAGAAAATAATTTTTCCAGAAAAAATTTTTCCTGAGAAATTTCTTTGAAAATTTTTTTTCTGGTAACATTTGGACTTGAATCCATTGGACTTTTTTACTGGGAAGCAGTTTAAGAAAAAGTTTATTCAAAGGCATTCGAAAATAAATTTGAACTACGGCAGCTACAGTTCAACAAGTATTATACCATTTTGGAATCCTAACTAAATGCGCCAACTTTTGACAAAACATGCCAAACTTGCGTCGTACATTTTTTTTTCAATACAGTCAGTTGAAACTAGGCAATTGTTTATTTCGAATTTTGTTTCTGAGAAGCATGCCCTATTTTTATGAAACCTAGAGAAGCTGGTATCCAATTTTGATTACAGTTTAGACAAGCATTATCAAGGTTACACAGCAAAAAAAAAAGTTGGAAAAAGTTGATATTTGTGGCAACAGGAGCGAAAAGACTGTCACAGGGTGTGGAATTTGGCGTGTTTTTTTAATGCCCATTATTTTGAAATCATGCAACTTGGATTTTTTTTTATATTTTTCTGACGACCAGCATTACTTGCCTTTCACCCGGTTCCGGGTTGACGTCGAGTTTTGGGACACCCTGTATAAAATATTTAACGGGATATTTAGAACTTACCTGCCTCAATATCGTCAGGATTCTCTATCATTAGAGGATTTTGAAAAAAATATAATTTCTGGCCACTACCACGAGGGTCTGGAATTAAATACGTTGTCGCGTCTCTCTAATACTCCCCTGAATTTTTTCTCTACTCAAAAAACTACCAATCTGGTCGGTTTTGAATTCAGTGTATGGGTGTGTAATATGTTATTTACTATTGACTGCAACATTTTCTGAAAATCGTATAATTAAACAATGTAGAAAAGTATTTATAAGTAAAACAATATGCCTATAATTTCGAAGCTTAAATTGGTACTGGATATATCAGAGTAGGAATATGATGCTTGAATTCCAGCGAATTTACGTCAGAATTATATAATTAGAAGATTAAGAAGAGTATTTCGTCACAAATTTCAGATTACAGTTTATGCATAGTGCAGTTAGCTAATAAAAAGAATTCGAGTAAGCCTTGAAATGAAGTCAAAAGCTCCTGCGGAATTGTTCATTTTGGAAGAACGATAGTTCTTCATTATTTGCATATACTCATTTGTTAAAATCTTGAACCTTGCTCGAAAAGTTTAAGTTTTTAGGTTGTTGACTACGTCCGATCGAAAACACCCTACTTTCCGAACCACAAATTACTTAACGCCTACACAAGTAGCATTTGAGTTGCCTCAACTTTAAAAAAAACACATCCTATAAAGGTAAGTTATAAGATTGGAAGTTGAATCATATAAATGGTATTTGAAATATCTTAAATTAAAATGAACAGAGGTTATACGCAGTTTCAGGATACGCTTATATCTTGCAGTACAATCTTCTGTGCTTCTTCGAAAATATTCTGAAATAGTCCTGAATAATAAACGTCGTATAGAATTGGGAAATTGATGCAAACAATTCAAATCAAATGATAGTAATATCATCAAGAACAATCCATGAACGTTGCTCGGTCTCGTGAAGCATTCATACAGAATAAAGAGCCGAATTGAATAGAATTTGTGCGCCGTAATTACGTGAAGGATAATGAATCATCATCACTGAACATCGTACCTATGCCTATCATACACGACAGGCTTCCTACCCCATCATGCATTACAGTCGACCTTTTATCATTAAAAAGAAGCACAAAGCATCCTAACTTTCCATCGTAAAATAATACACATTCTCTCCAACCCAGAGGGGAAAATTACAATATAAAAGAATCGAGTATACCATGCGATGTTCATATTCGCCTTGATAACTTCCCTAGATTAAAACTAGGTCGCTTTTTTCACTTTTGTGTAGCATGATTACACGCAAGTCACATTTGTGTTGTACCGACTTCGAATGAAAAGAGTCGATATGCCTTTTGAGGTAAATTATTAGATTGGAAGCTGGATCACCAGAATGGCATTTGAAGAGTTTTGAATCTAAACGAACATTAGCAATTTGCGGAAAAAGCTTCTGAAAATGATAGGAAATATAGTGCTGAAAAGACAATATGACAACAGCATTCAATACTCAATATACTATCAGGGCTAATCTTACTGAAGGGAAACGTGATAATAAAAAAGGAAGCAAAAATTGCATATATGAAGTACCTTGTGAGTGTTGTGAAGACTATATTAGAGAATCTAAACGTCCATTTAATGACCGAATAAGGAACATTATGAGCTTGCTGAATAGGGAGATACTGACAAGTCAAAGCTACACTCAGCGGCAAAATAATCGATCCACTCAAAAAATCGATTTAGTTTGTTAATTCATAAATATGTTATTTCAAGTCAGATTCGATTGAATATTTTTTCAATGGTAGGTAAGTTCATCTTGAATCAATCACCAGTTTTGAATTTCGAGGAAACTCGGCGTACGTCATTTTATACAGGGTGACACAAAATCAAATTTTTTACCCTAACTTTAGAACCACCCCTGGTTTGTTACGGTTGTTTCACCTTGTGTTTATTTATTTCATTATAAAGACACATCTTTTCTTGATAATTTAGTTCTTCATTTAGAACATTAGCTCAATTTTTGTTGAAGATAACTCCTGAAAATTTGCAGTAGCTCAGTGATGCTTTAATTGATTCAAAACCTTAATTAATGAGGACATGCCCAGATGAATTTTACCTGTTATCCGTGTCTGGGAACATAACACGTTATCTTTTTGACTTAATTTTCAGTTTATTTTCATTATGTCAGAATTTTAGGTTGAATTTGTTGAAGTACTGTTGTAGGCTCAGCGAAATTCAATGTTTTACTGAAAACCCTGTATCTTCAACAAAAAATGGGCTATGGTTATGTATTAAGGATGAGATTATCAAGAGAAAATGTGTCTTGATTATGAAATATAATAGGGAGATACTGACAAGTCAAAGCTACACTCACCGTCAAAATAATCGATCCACTCAAAAAATCGATTTAGTTTGTTAATTCATAAATATGTTATTTCAAGTCGGATTCGATTGAATATGTTTTTCAATGGTAGTTAAGTTCATCTTGAATCAATCACCAGTTTTGAATTTCGAGGAAACTCGGCGTACATCATTTTATACAGGGTGACACAAAATCAAACTTTTTACCCTAACTTTAGAATCACCCCTGGTTTGTTACGGTTGTTTCACCTTGTGTTTATTTATTTCATTATAAAGTCACATCTTTTCTTGATAATTTAGTTCTTCATTCACAACATTAACTCTATTTTTGTTAAAGATAACTCCTGAAAATTTGCAGTAGCCCAGTGATGCTTTAATTGATTCACAACCTTAATTAATGAGGACATGCCCAGATTAATTTTACCTGTTATCCGTGTCTGGGAGCATAACACGTTATCTTTTTGACTTAGGTTTCAGTTTATTTTCATTATGTCAACATTTTAGGTTGTTGTTTGTTGTAGGCTCAGCGAAATTCAATGTTTTACTGAAAACCTTGTATCTTCAACAAAAAATGGGCTATTGTTATGCATGAAGGATTAGATTATCAAGAGAAGATGTGTCTTGATTATGAATTTAGAAATCACACGGTGGAACAACTGGAACATACCGGGGGTGGTTCTAAAGTTAGGTTAAAAACAGATTTTGTTTCACCCTGTATAAAAAGACGTGCGCCAAGTTCTCTTGAACTTCAAAACTGGTGATCAATCAAGGATAAACATAGCTACAACTCGAAAACTCGAAATAACATATTGATGAATGAACAAACTTCATCGATTTTTCGAGTGGATCGATTATTTTGCCGGTGAGAGAGGTAGAACATGCTTCGAATGAGGACCATAGGATGAAATTTCAATAATATCATAAGAAGGAAAAGTGAAAAAGAGAAAAACTGAAACGTAGAAAATTGAAGGAAGCTGCTTTCATGTCCATAAACGAAAATCCCATCAGTCAACCTTTGATCTCAGAAACATCTGAGCTCAAATATTAAGATCCAGCTTAAAAAAGATCGAATGAATTATTTGGCAACTGAATGAATCGAATTTCGAGGTCACCGATGGTTGCTGTCAAAATGATTTAAAATTTCAAAGAGTGACGAAAGTTGCCTTTCTGACAGTTAAAATCCTAAAGTGTTTTTACTGAAGGCGGCTGGCGAATGCTGGCCGAAACTTTGAAAATAATAAGCAGATGTAATGTAATTATATGTTTCAATGAAGGTTCCATCATATAGAATTTCATGTCAACACTTAAAAACGTCGTTCGGATTCGTACTGCATCATACGTACAGAACACAGATCCAAATTTGAATAGAAATAATGTGCCGTAATTACATGAAGGATAATGAATCATCATCATTGAACATCGTATACCTACCATACCCCATCATGCATTACAGTCGACCTTTTATCATTAAAAAGAAGCACAAAGCATCCTAACTTTCCATCGTAAAATAATACACATTCTCTCCAACCCAGAGGGGAAAATTACAATATAAAAGAGTCGAGTATACCATGCGATGTTCATATTCGCCTTGATAACTTCCCTAGATTAAAACTCGGTCGCTTTTAGTTCCAGCACATAACTTTAATTCGCAGACCCACATCGTTCTTTGTAATAATAAAATACGAGTATAGTAACCACATTCTCTTAAAATATGTAACAGCTGCAGTATGACGATGTTGTTGCCAGAGCGATAAACTCAGCAGTTATGAATGAGTTCCAGCGAGAAATAGGGCTGTTGTTTTGTTTCTGTGCTCCCATTTTGAGCAAGCGAAAATTATTATGGTCTACAAAATCTCGTTAGTTGTGGGGGCAAGCAGGCTGGGAAAATGGTTTTTAGTTGGGGAATTTACGGATCGTAGGTTTAATATCGACTAGGATTTTAAAATTGCATAATTGCGATTTGATGGAATTATCCGGAAGTAGGTATGCACTATGCACTTATTCTAGGCGATTTTTCACAGGAAAAATTTTTAAATGGGGATATTTTTCGTTTTAAAAATTTTACCTGCTATAATTATGAAAATCTTCATCTGAAAATGTAATAATACATTCTTTCGGCATTCCGGAAATATCATATAAACTCTGTTCATTAGAATTTGAAACTCTTCGGATGCCAATCATGTGATCCAGCTCCCAAATTAATAACTTACCTTAAAGGATTCATTCGAAGTTGAGGCAACACATATGACTATTGTGTGATCATGCTACAAAAGGAAAAAATATTCGAAAGCGTAACAGAGCCAAAGATTATACAGGGTGTCCCGGGAAGAATGCGACAAATGGATACCATGAATCAAGAACATCAAGGAAGACTCGCAACAAGAGGTTTTAATCGTTTGAGGGCCTTCGCTTGGAAAATACGGTTCATCTTATGATTAAAATTTAAAAGTTCAATTACTTCCAAACTGTTCGACCGAATAATTTCAAATTTGAAAGTTTTGTCACCCCTTACGATTGTCATCTTTCAATATCTCATAAATTGAATGAATCCGATCCGGACTAGAAAAATTTCGGATTTTTTCTATTTTAATGAATATTGGAACACCCTTTACGTGAACATTATGTTTTGTTTCATTTTCGTAACCACAATATCAATTAATAAGAAAAATTCAAAATCTCTGCTTGCTGCAGTCTTAGCGGGTTATCAAAAAATGATCAAAAAATATTACTTAATGAGTAAAATTTCAAAGTTCAATAACTCTCAAACTATTCGACAGAATGATTTCAAATTTGGAAGACATATTTCAATATTTCTGAAGTTGAATGAATCGGATACGGAATAAAAAAATTTAGAAGTTCTCCTTTTTTGTTAATATTGGATCACCCTGTTAGTGAACATTATGTTTTTTCATTTTCGTAACCACAAAGAATCAATAAATGAGGAAAATTTTGAACCTCTGCTTGGCACTGTCATGCAGGGTGATCAAGAAACATTACCTCATGAGTAAAATTTCATAGTTCGATAAATCTTTATCTTATGAGAGAAATTATTTAAAATTTTTCAACTTCGATATGTAGTTTTGCTACCACATGTAAGCTCATAATAAGCGTCTTGCAAAATTTTGTGACCACAGTGTTAACAGAAGCATAGAAAATTCAATTGAAATATTGAGAAGAAGAACCTTTATATTTCTATAACAGCTATCCGATTCGAGTAAAATTCATTTTGTGAATAAAGATTGATATTCTGAATGTTTAAATTTCAAAAGGATTGCTCCATCAGAAGATTTTAATAGAAAATTCAATCGGAATATTGAAATAAGAATCTTTATATATCCATATAACGAGATATCGAATAGGATGTGGATTCATTGTGATGTGAACGGATATTGATATACTGAATTTAGAGAGGAACGCATCATCAGAACTATTTAATTTAATTTTTTTTAATATTTGATTTTTTTACATATTTATATCAATTATTTACCGAATATAATTCCGATTATGCTCAGATTTTGCATTCATAGTCTTAGCATGACTCTCAAGTCCTATATAAAATTTTGAGGAAATAGCGTTATTGCCCAACCAATGAACGAGCGCTCCAAAGCACCTGCTCAGGGCTTCATTAAATTTAAAAAAAAATCAAATCTTCTTATTCGCCAGGTCAGATTGAAATTTGAACAGAAAAGTTTAATTCGTAGGTGAATAGAATATAACCAATTGCACCCAGGAAATTCAAATTCGCATGATCCCTTCCTTTAATAATTGAAAAGACACACAAAATATTCCTACTTCACAGCGGGGCTTTTCCACAATTTTCATTTTCAATGTGAAAGGGGTATACAGACGACTTCCATTTCACCGACTAAACCATTGCATATTTTTTTGTAATTAACAAGCACGTTGCCGTCATCGGAAGGGGATAGAGATTATGACAAAGCACGTGGTGGAACTAATAGCGACAGAGGTTTCAACGCAGGGAAAAGTTATCAGGCGTGCTGATGAGATTATGAGATTAGGAAACATTTGCGGTTTCTCTTTTTTCCGACAACCAGTTTATAGTCCTCACAGACGGGCGGTAATTAGACCCAAATCCGCTCCAGATACGCCATATCTGTGTGTTGTTTGGTTTTCTCCGTTAATCTGGCCATCCAGTCATAAATTTCAAAGTGTTTCTTTCTTCATAACGTAACCGACATCCGGTCCAAATTGAAACGGTGTGTGTGTATTTTTCCTTTAAAACCCAGTTGACGAGTGTAATTCCGGTTGAATATTTTCGTATGGAAATATTGATATTACGGATTCATTTGAAAGTTATGAATACCTATCGTAGGTAAATTCGGTATTAAAGAAAATACAGGATGTTTCCTAATTGAATGTCAATATTTATGGGGTGATTTTTCATGTTATTTTGAGAAAAAAAGATATGTCCTAAAGGTCTTAACTTTTGATTTACAGGGTGGTAAAGTTTTCAAAAATAAAGCATTTTTTATTAATTTCTACATTACCAGTTCAGATAATTTGATAAAATTTGTAATACCTACATGTTCTATGAATCAAGAGGCATTTTTTAATTTATGACTTCTTCAAATTCCTCCAGTGGCGTTCGTACGTGATTTGGCCACAGCGTACTAAGATAGGTTCTTTCTTACTTACATACATAATGTACTTTATTTCAACGCAAAGAAACGGTTTTTATTTTTTTAAGCGAAAACCATGCATCGGATTGATAAACTCAAGAAATCAACTTTGGTGGGAAATGATTGGGAATTTCAAATATATAATTTTTATTTCAGGAAAAATCTGTGGCCTCTATAAATGTCTGCCAAAATAGGCAGGTCAAATAACGAACGAACGCCACTGGTGGAAAAAAGAGTGATACATTAAAAATGCCTCTTGATCCATAGTACATGTATGACAAATTCCGTTGAAATATCTGGGGTTGTATTGTAAATATTAATGAAAAATTATTTATTGTTGAAAACTTTAATACCCTGTAACTCAAAATGTAAGCCGACTTAAAATGGGTCCAAAAATCGCTCCCAAATATTGACATTCAATCAGGAAACACCCTGTATAGATAAACATTTTTATTTCAATTTATATTCCGATACAGAAAACATAGAATGAAATAGTGTCCTAAATTTTTACAAAAAAAACAATTAATTTACACCTGAATAGTCTTCTAAACAATATGGCAAGTATCACTAAAAATTTCTTGGTTTTTAACTTTGAACTCTTATTGATTACTGATAATTTTGAGATATAAGGTAATTCATCGAAGATCCTAAAACACATAAAAGTGGATTTTTTTCAGAAAGAGACAATCGATAATTTGGAATATTAATATTTGCTATCTCACACGCTGCTCACGATCATATTGAAATGAATATGCGGTCATCATTCAACAAAACGTGAGAAATACTAATTTGAAACGCATTATTACTGAAAGAGTATTTATTTATTATTGACTTCGTTATATTCCACCTCTCACACGATCGACCACTTTCGAAACTTTTTGAAAACGTTTGTCATTTTTGTTACAGTTCTCAGCAAATAATCATAACTATGATTTTTTATTTTTCCAGTTGCCAAATAATTCATTCGATCTTTTTGAGCGCTCGTTCTACGAGTTTCGAATTTTGAGCAGAAAATGGTCTCAAACGATAGGGTTAGACTCCCTGATGACGAATTCGTGGCCAAATTCAATTCTTTCTGTGGGGACGTCCGTCCGGGTCGTTATCACAATAACTTTCGAAGGAGTTGTCCTAGAGACTTGAAATTTTCAGGGTGAGTTCCCAAATGCCCAAATGCTGGTTCGTTAACCAGCCAAATCGTCAGCTAATCAAAGTATTGGTTCCTCAATATCTCAGAAAATAAGAAATCAATCGGAATGAAATATTACGGCCACATGCAAGTTGCTAAAAACAAGCATCATGCAAAATTTTGTGGCCATAGTGAGAACAGAACCATAGAAAATTGAATTGGAATATTGAAAAGAACTTCATATTCCATGAAAAGATATCCGTTCGAGTGAATTTTATTTTGTGAATGAGAATCAATATCCGAATGTTCATCTGAAATTTCGTGGCCATATTTTCAACAGAATCATAGAAAATTCAATTGGAATATTGAAAAGACAAATCTTTTTATTTCCGTGAAAGGATATTAATTCGAGTGAATTTTATTTTGTGAATAAAGATTGATATACTGAATCCTCATCAAAATTTTGTGGCTATAGTGTAAACAGAACCATAGAAAATTCATTGGAATATTGAAAAAAAGAATCTTTTTATTTCCATAACAGATATCCAATTCAATTGAATTGTTTCTTGTGAATGAAGAGTGAACACTGTTATACTAAATCTTCATGCAAAATTTCAAGGGGATCGCATCATCAAAAATATATCTTTGTGTTGTTTGGTTTTCTCCGTTAATCTGGCCATCCAGTCATAAATTTCAAAGTGTTTCTTTCTTCAAACATAACCGACATCCGGTCCCAAATTGAAATGTCGTGTTACTAACGATGTGGTATTTTTCCTCAAAAACCGAATGTTTAAATCCGGCCGAATATTTTCGGATGGAAATGTTGATATTTCGGATTCACTTAATAATTATAAATAACGTGGGAGAATTCGATACTCAAAGCGAACATCAGTAAGCACAAGGCGAAAAGCACGAAATTGAAACTAATTAATACCGAATAAGTTATTATTATTACCGAATTGAGCATAAACATTTTGCCCTAAAACCCAGTTGACGAGTGTTTAATTCCGGTCGATTATTTTCGTTTGGATATATTGATATTACTGATTCATTTGAAAATTATAAATATCGTGGGTAAATTCGATACTAAAGAATGAAGATGAAGATCTTTATTTCAAATTATATTCCGATACAGGAAACGTAAAATGTAATAGTGTCCTAAATTTTTACAAGAAAAAAAGCAATCAATTAGCACCTGAATAGTCTTCTGAACAATATGAATTACTAAAAACTTCTTGGTTTTAACTTCGAACTGTTATTGATTACTGATAATTTTTAAATATTAAGGTAATTTAACGAAGATCTTAGCACACATATAGGATGGATTTTTTTAGAAAGAGACAATCGATAATATGGAATATTATTATTAGCTCGTCTACTTAAACGAGTGCTATTTCGTTTTGCCCAAATGTCGGTAATTTTCGAATTATGAGACGAAAATGGTCTCAAACGATAGGGTAAGACTCCCTAGGGACGAATTCGTGATCAAATTCAATTCTGTCCGTGGGGCCGTCCGGTAGGCCGTTAGCACAATAACTTTCGAAGGGATTGTTCTAGAGACTTGAAATTTTCAGGATGAGTTTAGGTCTCAAATGTCTCGGTTAAGTTCGATAACCAGCCAAATAGAACAGGATGTTTCATAAAATATGTCCAATCATAATTTTTGTTCCTCAATATCTCAGAAAATAAGAAACCAATCGGGTTGAAATATTACGAACAAAAGCAAGAAGCTGAAAACAAGCTTCATGCTAAATTTTGTTGCCATAATGTGAAGAGAACCATAGAATATTCAAATGGAATATTGAAAAAAACTTCATATTTCCGTTAAAAGATATCTGATTGGAGATCGATATTCTGAATGTTCATCCAAAGTTTCGACAGAACCATAGGTAATTGATATACTGAATCTTTATACAGAATTTTGTGGCCACACCTATGTTATCAGAACCGGAGATAATTCAATTGGAATATTAAAAGAAAAATACTTATATTTCCATAACAGAATATCCGATTCGAGTGAAATTTATTTTGAGAATGAAAACAACTCGCATCATGGGAACCATAGAATTAAATTTTTGTAATTATTTATTCTTTACATGATTCATTTTTTGAATAATTTTCAGAATATAATTTTTATTGTGCTGAGATTCTACACTCATATATATGATAGCATCTCAATATCCATATAAAAAGTCTTATTGCTCCACCAAAGAACACAAGCTCCTGCTCAGGGCTCTTCTTATATTTTTTAAGCTTGTTCTTATTAATACTTCATATATGCAATTTTTGGCGAGTTCATTTTCAGTATCAGATTTCGCTCAAATCACATTTGCCGGTTTTCTTTTTCCGACAACCAGTTTATAGTCCTCACAGACGAGCGGTAATAAGACCTTTATCCGTTCCAGATACGCCATATCTGTGTGGTTTTCTTCTTTGAAATGACTATCCAGTCATAAATTTCAAAGTGTTTTTTTTCTCCATACACGACATCCGGTCCCGAATTGAAACGTCGTGTTACTAACGATGTGCTATTTTTCCTCAAAACCCAGTGTTTAATTCCGGCCGAATATTTCTGATAGAAATATTGAAATTTCCGGTTCCCTAAATTAATTATAAATAACGTGGAATAATTCGATACTCAAAGCGGACATCGGTAAACACCAGGCGAAAAGCACGAAATTGAAACTAATTAATACTGAATAAGTTATTATTATTACCGACTTGAGCACATAAACCGAAAAGGGTGAGATTTCTCACACCTCGCTTACGATCAACTATCATACTCCCTGCTAGGGGCAGCGGTAACATTCACGCAACTCATATAGCAATTATCAGGGGGATTGAGCTCTGAAGTCTGAAGTGTTCGTTCATCTCCTGGGTCCTCGATCGTTCGGTCTAGCAATATTTCAATTGGTTGTTCGTGGCGTCCATCATGACCATAGATATAGGATAGTATAGAATTGCTATCATTACTACCACCTTAACAACAAATTTTGACAATCGTTGAATTTTTTGGAGGAATTGTGATTCTTCTTCTAGTTAAATTGTGTTTTTTTTCTGCTAAATAATATGAATAAAATGGTTTCATGTGCTTTAAGGCTTTCTTCAAGCAGAGAAGAGACAGATAAGAGAATTAGAGGGATGAGTACTGAACAGATCCGCACCTGAAATTTTTGCGAGTCTGTGTCTTGGTAATCTGATTTCTTTCAATATGTATATGTGTATATTATCGCCTGAAGAAAAATTGTTCACTTGATATTCAATTGACCTTGAACAGGTTTCCTAAAAACCCAACTCGTCGTATCATCTTTATGAAATTTGTGAACAGAAAAAACTGGCAACTTAATTCAACCCTGAACTTTCCGTCATATTGGTTCCCGAGTCAGCCCTGCCCAGTGGTACTATTTTTTTCAACTCACTTGTATGTCATAGCCTCTCCTCTTTATTATATCTCGATGATCATGACCTACGAATTTCCTTACCGTTCTAGCATCACTCAGTAGTACCTACCTACTGCTTTTGCTCTACTTTACGAAGGTTTGAATACACATCTACATAGCTTTTCGAGGATGGATTATTCGAGATCCTTAGGATAAATCCTTTGGTGATAATAGAACTGGATCTGGTGAACATTCCCTACTGCCTTTTGATCTGAAGTTTTAGATCCTTATATTATAATATTTTCTGGGCCTATTTCTGACGTAGATTGATGTTGTTTGGGATCAGCAAAATAAACCATTAGATCGCAAAGTACAGATACCCTTTTGATTGAATCTTGTTGTTTTGGGATGGCTACGTCTACTGGGATTGTTCTATTCTCCCCCTTCCTGACTAGAATTATGTCTGACTTGTTGTAAACCTCCGATCAGTTCGTTAGTTCTGTGCGATCGTTTTTCAGTTTTGGTTCAGGTTGATACTCAATCAAGGAGTTTTCTCCGATTGTAGGATTTTCAGTTGGATGGCGAGCTCTTGATAAAGTATTAATTAATTCATACTGACAAATCTTTTATTTATTTTCAACAAATATTTGGCAGCATGTTGGATTCTCTCTGATGGTTGGTTACTGTCGTTGAGGCTTCTATCCTTCATGGTATATCTTGATTTTTCTGATATTATTTCGATTTTGAAGAGCAGAGCGGCTTCCTTTGTGATCAGAGAACGATTTGCCAGAAGTCAACCAATAGTTCGACTCAGGAATGTTGACATGTATCTGGTTCAGGCATCTTCCATGTGATAGATTTTCTATGAATCTTCAAATTTAAGGAATTTTTGCATGGTTATGATTTTATGCGGGTACTCACATAGTTGTGTTTCAGTATCTTGAAAATGTCGCGCTTGATTCAGTTTGTTAAGATCTCCCATGTGTTGCCTACGAAGTATTTTCTAGTATTTAGTATTATCTATCCAGAAGGCTTTTTCTTCCAACGAAGGTTCGACTTTGTTTAAAAAATTCTCATTCTTCGTTGAAGACGATCGTGTGACTTCACTTTACTACTCCAAAAATCATTTTATAATTGAGTGAGCTTAGCTTTGGCGAGATTTTCGCTGTTTAGTTTGAAAAAGTGCAGAATTCAAGTTTGATTCCTTGACCCTTAGAAATTCAATATAATATTGGGAGAAGTTTGTTTTCAGTTAATCATAAGCAAATACTATTTCACAGAACTGTTTAAGACATCGGATTCTTCGTAAGTGACTGCTCAGAATTATAGGCACGGTGTTTCCTATGAACAAGCGCCTAATAATATGTATCATTGTGACCAAACATTCTTCATCAAAATATAACCATTGATATAAAATTTCATTGGCATGAGACAGAGATTTTAAATTGTAAAATTTTCTATCCTGATTATACAATCAACCAACTGTTGGCTCATATATCTACTACCAGCCACGCCATTGTTTCAACCATATCTCAATGATTGTAATCTGAATTCAAATCACTTCCTATACGCAATTAAAATGATAAGCCTATAATTTGAGCATCGAATTATTTAGCCATAAATTATATCAAACTAGCGTCAGTGGAATGATGATGAATGACTTTCTAATCGCAACCTGAATATCGTTTAATTACCATTCGAATACCTTCTGGTATTTCGTTGTAGAAGGATTTGTCAGTTTACGATAATAATAATCCTGCAGAAAGACAAGTTTCTGTTCAACAACTTTTTCGAGCATATTCATCACTTTATTTATTTCGACAATACTGACCTCACAAAACGCTAAGTGTGTTTATAATGATTTTATTTTTGCCTATGATAAAATACCACAGAGAAAAAAACCTCAGAAAAAAACTTTATATCGCTGTAAGTGTGTAGGAGTATGTTCATAACGAGGGATCCTTTTCACTGCCTTCTTTTGTGCCTACTCGTTTGGCTAGACTTATATCTCTAAATCACAACCAAAATGAAAGAACGAAGACGAAACAACAGAAAGAAAGTAATAATTAATGATTGCACTAAGATTAGTCAATTTTTTTCAATGACTCCTGTGCAAATCCCTTCCATATTAAAATAATGATGTTTTAAACCAAGGGGGTTCACCAACCTTGGCCAGTTTCTGCAAGTAGGTATGATATTTTGGAAAATCAGATGTGCAAGAAATTGTTTTCAGAATTTCAGATCCCAAATATTGGGTTTTCAAAAAATCGAACAAAGACAGTTCCCCCTGGAAACACCTTGAATTTGGGAATGAAAAATGGAGATGACATAAATACGTCTTACATAATTGAACTCAAATATCGTCTAAGATCCTTTACATTTTCAGGTACAAAAACAAAACTAATGAGTTCGTAAGAACTCACAATATAAGTTGTGTACAACATTTAGAAAGAAATACATAATTATGTAGATAATTGCCATTGTCATTTTGAATTATTGTAGCAATTCTGGTTGTCAGTCAAGGTCTGTTGAAATTTTGCTGCATTATAGAATCTTTACGATTTTGGAACTATTATCAGATTTCGCACTGTCGGTCCCTATAATAAATTTTCCAAGCTGCAATGAACAGAATGATAACAGTGGAAATAATGAAATAATGAATAAACAATAAACGATTACCTTCAGGTGAATTCTTCGTTTGCCTCTATCTCTATTTATATAGGAAAAGACTAATATAATGTTGTTCCTAATTGAAAGATTAGATGAAGTTTCGATAGAGGAATGATTCGGTTATAAATCATTTCAAATTGGCAGCAGTAGAATGCTGATGAATTACTTTCTAAAGGCAATTCATATGTAAATTATTCATTACGCATGTTATTTTTAATGATGACTAAAAAGCCATACGAATTTCGACGATTTATCAGTAACAAGATACGAGTATGTTAATCATTTCATAGAAGAAGTTGAGAAAGAATATTTATTAAACATGGTATTCCTCTGGCAGAAGTGAAATGCACTAATTACCGATTCCGCCTTCAGTATATTTATATGGACCTTCAAAAAACGTGTTATGTTATCGAGCTAAAAAGGTATTGAGACCATCAATCACCTTTTATTCTGTGGAAACTCATTCTGAGAGAACTTGATGAGCTAAATCATTCGTTTTTCTCAGATTTCAGGAGATCAAATTTGAATTGAAATCAAGAACTATCATATTATGTTGGAACTTTGATATCTCCTATTACGAATTATACATATATCGAATGAGAAAATGTCTGTTGATCTCAAAAGGATTTGTGGGAATCAATAATAAGAAATATCCTAAAAATATCCAATGAATCAACAACTGTTTCAATCGAAAATGAATCGAAGTCATCGATGATTGTTTTCTGACACGCCTATGCTTTTTGAAACGCCACTGGTGATCATAGAATATACATTGACAGACTGTCAAGTTTATATCCTATTTTGACATAAGTTTGTCACACGTTTTTTATCATTATTCCGAAATTAAATTCGATATTTAGGATGAAATACCACTATTTAAATCTATGGGAGATGATATTACCCTTCAGTAGGGTCCTGTAGCGGTCTTAGAAGAACAGAAGATTCGAAAATCATCACTTGGAACGCCAGACCTGGTTTAAAACACCCTCCTGTCCCAAGAGCAAGAATTACGTATTTTGTATCTGAATATTGATGGTATTTATTCGAATAGTTTTAAGTTTCAATTTTGTAAAAACGGCGAGGCAGGGTTTTTTCTACTGAGGTTTTTCCCTGTGCTCTGGTATCATACGACAGAATAGTATGGTACCCCGTTTTGCACCAACCTCAGCTAGGGACTTTTTTTGTTTCATGTATTATATTTTGTTAGCTCTCAATTCAAAAGAATATACAGGTAATTTCCCTTCTATGATCTTCGAATCTGCGTGATGCAACGAAATTTATTTGACTTCCTTTTACGGCTTTCCTCTTATGAAGGAGAAAGCATCTATCGTATATCGTTATATCGTGAAGAATTTTCAGCTGAACCCTTCGGATGTTTCGTCTCGAATTTCTAAGTTTTGGTTTGCGAGATAAATTGAAATCTAATCTCGGTAAGTCATAATTCCTTTAATTCAAGCAGGGCTCTCACTAGGCATCTAATAAGGTGATTTGCTGGTTCTGAATTGGTTGCATTGCTTGACATAATGTAAATACCTAATCTTTTCCTTAAGAAGCGAAAAGCGAAGTTCTATTAAATTTTTCTGCACATTTTTTTCATTTATGTTAATTTCATATAGGTAGCTTTTTGGCTGGACCACATTCTTTGACTTTGGACTGAAATACAGCCATTGGCTGAAGCTTGACTTTGGTCTGAAATATAATCATTGACTGAAGCTTGACTTTGGGCTGAAATACAATCATTGGCTGTATCTGAGTAATTTTTGGCTGTTACACTTAGCTGTATCTATATTTGCTTGAAAGTTAACTTATGGAAGAGACCTGGAAGCATACCTGTACTCTATCGAAGCCAACATGAAAGCATATCCGGTTACCGAGAACATCTGGCACTACAGAAGACAAGAGAGTGCATTGGAACCTTTCTTTTAAGATAAGTAACTATAAGTTCGTGTAATTTGAGAGATTGTAATTGAAACTGTAAATTTAGATTTGTTCATCCTGTTTTTTATATTACATATATCGTTTAAAACCTGACTAGGAATTTTTTGTTACTCGGGTAATCAAGCCTCCCCTGAGAAAAAAGTATTAGATGATCCAGCTCGAATACCCATCAGCTAAAAGTGAACGTCACAAGTTTTAAATGTTTTCCTGACGAGGGCTCCCAAATGCTGAATTCGTTGAATACAAGAAGCAAAAATGACGAAAATTCCCCGTCAACAACTGCACACAATATATTAATATAACATTACTAGCAAGGTAAGAGGGTTTTTACTGGCGAATGGAGGATATAATTGACGATGCCGCAGGCGAGTCAGTTACCTCCTTGAGCCAGGAAACACGTTACCTTGCGTGTAATTGTTTATATTTTATTGTTTTCTCATTTGTAAAAAGGTTAGATAAATTCCAAAAAAATCTCAGAATTTGTCGCAAATGTCGTAACTATGCATATTTATGATTATTTACGACATCGGAAAATTATGACAACTGTCAGTGCTTTACGAGAGGGAAGTCCTTCGAGAATATTTTGCTCATTCTGACGAAAAAGGCCAGAATCCAAATGAAACAAGGTGCGAATATCGTTTAAATTCTTTATAACGTTTATTACTAAAAATATTTGTTCCGGAACGATGAAATTAGAAGAATGAATGAAATTAGAAGCGATTACGTGAAACTGTCAGTGAGTTTACAGATCAAAAAAACTCTAGGATATTGGTATTTGAGAGGAAAACATAGATACGAATAAAACAAGGTACGAATATCGTGTTCGAATAGTTCGAGAACGTTTATTGAGAAATACATTGTTCCAGGAACTCTGAAATTAAAAGGATGAATGAAATTAGAAGCAAGTACTTGACAACTCTCAATGTAATAATACTACTAACTTGTAAAAATTTTGCAAGTTAACTGTCCGTTTTTACAAGTTAGTGACTCGATAAAATAACTTTCTTGATTGATATTGTGTTTTTAGAAACTGACGTTTACAATGAGAACAATAAAATTTCTAATATGTTCCTACTTAGACCAAATTTCTTCGTATTGTTCTTATAACACAAAATTATATCATTCAATCTACCACTTAAGATCTCCATTTGATTGTGCAGAATACTTATGAACTGCTTTCTAATCGCAAACCATATGTAGTCTTATTATCACGCATGGCCATTTTTTACAGCCAAATACCCTCCACCAAACGAGCCTTCGGCGTCTTGTGTGTAACGCTGAAGATTTTATCGGCAATCCGATACGCTGGCCGAGGCCGCTCGATTTTCAATGTCGATGGGCGAAGAGACGGATCCGATAACGTAGATGAAAAACACGTTAGTTTTACGCTGAATCAAGAACCCATTATTATAAATCATGATTAATGAAAATCTACAGATTGGCTTCGGGTGTATAAGTGAATGTTGTGTGGATGATAATGCATGTTGGGCCGTGAGGTTGTAGGGTCTTATCGGGAGTATTTGAAGGAGATATTTCTTGGGAAGATTTACTGGGGTTTTAACTTTCTCACCCTTGCAATGAATACATTTATAGATAAAAAAAGTTCACTGTATATTTATATCATATTCTTGAGAGTAGAATGATCAAGGAATGTATTTCGTTTTTTTTCCGAAGCTTTCAATTTGTTGTTTGACTGTGTCCACAATTTTGACTAGGCAAATTTCTTGCACCCATTTATACTTCTCAGCTGTGATGGAATCACAGGATTCTGCATTTCTGAAAAACTTTATAGGTTCTAAATCCTCGTCTTTAAACAGAAATAATTAAATTAAATTTTAATAAGATGAAGTGCTCTGCCAGAATCTTCGCACATTTTGTCAGGAGCAAATTGGTCTTGAAAAAATTGTTGCCTAACATTAAAACTGAAGAAGCAAATAAATGAAAAGACAATGTAACGTTTCGGTGTCTATATCATACACCTTCTCAGACAAATTGTGAAATCTTCAGAATTGTGTGTTTTTTCATTTGCAGTCTGATTGACTTTCACATCTTAATATAAGATAAACTTTGTCTTTGATACATTGCCAGAGAAAGTAATCTAGTATAGCATTAAGTCGGGAGGATCTGGTGGCCTTCAATTGTACGATATAAATAATTTCAAAGAATAGAATGGTTAGATTTCATTCGTCACGAGCTTTACGAGCTACAAAACATAATATGTTTGCATTGAAACAGAGGTATGTGGGGTTTGTCGAAATTACATATTCCTAGTCATAGATATACTCCGATACCATTATGATAGTCATTAACATAATTTCATCTCACTTCTGCATCAATTTTGATAATGATATCATTCTGCTTTCTCCCACTGATACATTCTAATTATATGTGCCATTGCGACATTCATACTGAAAATAAAAGAGAACTAAGAAGATTTAGACAATTGTATTCCATATAAATAAAGAAATAACATTAAGTATAAGACAAGTGATCTTCACATATACCGATGTAATAAACTATTGGTGCTATCTAAGGTTTTGCATCTGTGTGCCCATATTTCAGAATGTTTTATTTCTATTTGAGTCCTCAGGTTATCATTCTGGAAACGGCATCATTAGATATTTGGCGCGAGATTGTACAGTAGTGTCTATAATGTTTGATGGATAGTGATTGCACATAATTGCGTATATTTTCCCATTATGTTCCGTTTCATATTCGTTAGAAGTTTTCTATTGGTTGGAAGGTTTCAAGAAATATTGATTGATTTAAATTTTCAAACAAAAGAAACTTATGAAACATAAAAAATCGTAAAATATACGCAATTGTATGCCGTTTTCGAGATGATAACCCGAGGAAATTGAACTTGACCCAAATAGAAATAAAACATTCTGAAATAGGTGGATACAGATAAAAAACATCAGATAGCACCAATAGTTTATTATATCGGTTTATATGTATACCTTTTACCCTATATCTTCAATTATAATATAAATATCCATTGAGTAGTTGAATAATTTATCGTGATTTAAAAGCGGGTTGATGAAAATCTTTTGAATTGCTATCACCAATTTTGACTTTTTTGTACAATAATCTGAATCATTCCAAAAAGCCCTTATGATGGCCAAAATCCAGTTTGCATTTTCCTTTGCTAATACTGTGAAATAATAAAGGATACTGTAATATCCTTTATTGTTTGACGTTCAAGAACCATAGACAAACTAAAAAATTAGATCAGCCACTCGTATATTCCGCACCATCTGTCGGAGGAGGAGACTAATACACGAAAAAATTATTTTCAATTTGATAGTTAGATGTCGTTGCATTCATGGAAATCCTATCGAGAAAATAGTAAGTATGTAAAATCATTATTATCAAAAAACCTTTGAATTGTCAACTGACACAAGGAGTGGTTTGACACGTTTTTTTTGAAATATAATAAATTTCGATATGCCTGCAAGAGTGAAGACGTGCTGTGTTATTGGATGTGAAAATCGAGATGCAAGGAGGTGATTATAAAATTTATATGTATATTCTGTTACCTATAAGAATTAAGATACTCGTAGTTTTCAAAAAAGTTTTTCATGTATTGAATAAGTTTAGTCGGTAAATACCATAGATCTATAATTACTACTTATTATTTCTTCTTATTAGGTCTATGGTAAATACCTTAGACTAGAGAAGAGAGAGGACGCGTAACGCTAAGCGTAGTTGTGATGCAATCTGCCACATAAATAGATAGACCATTTTCGAACATTTGGTAATATTCCTCAGACCTGAATTTTGGAAATAACAGTTATTTTATAAATAAATTAATTTTAGAATCCAATAATTTAAGTACAACTTGAAATTACTGAGCAGAAACCAACTTGAAACTTGTTTGTTTGCCACATAATACACTAAAAAGTGCTCACTTGGAACTAGACGAACGGCTTTGCGCGGTATCCTCTCCCTTCCCTAATCTAAGGTAAATACTCATATTTTGTATTATTGAATTCATTATTGTAGTTTTTGAGAATGTTTTCATGCAATTATTAGTTTATTGATTAGATAGTTATGAAAAATCTGTATTTTCAATTGGTGATACCTATTTCAGTTAATAATTTTTTTATTTTCACTTGTACATTATATGTTTATTTTACCTTAGAAACGGTTGCATAAAATACACTCATTATGCCCGTGGGCATTTTAGCGGGCATATGGATCATAACGCCCGCTCACACGAAACAGTAATGACATTCACTTAATAAAATGATGACAGCAATAACGAACTTCAAAATTTAACAAATGCCATGGTTACTACTGAAAGTTCAATGGAAAAAAATCATAGGAGCAATCGAATTTATTGTATTAAATGATATTTCCGTGAAAAATAAATCTTGTATGCACCACGAGCGTTATTAGATCCTAACGCCCATCGGGCAACATTCATCCCTCGGGCCAAAGGCCCTCGAGCCGAAGTTTCCCTCCGGGCGTTAGGATCCATATACGCACTTGGTACATAAATAACTAATTCTATCCAGAATTTGATTATTGATCTCATTTCTCGATTCCAAAAGAAAATCAGATGAAAGTTCGTTGCAGGTATTATTTTCATGAATAAATTTCCTCACTCATCGATAACTTGCACGAATCCATTTCTGATTTCCTTTTGGAAATTGAATTTCAAAAAACTTTTTGCCTCTTGTATATGGGTGTACCTACCTATTCAAAAGGTGCACTACAGAATTCTTTTTGAGGCAATTTTACGATACAGGTTCCTTTTTCAATTGAGCTTTTTTCACGAATTAGTAATGTTGTACAAAAACAGATGGCGTTGAAGCTTGTTCTACTAGTGTCTCATCTATTCTCCGTTTAGTTAGTCTATGTTCAAGAACCCCAATCAAGAGTTATAATAAAACAAATCTCCATCTTTCAAACACGATATTCCCAGATTCTATTGATTCTAAAACAGTCATTCGAAGAACCAATTATTTTTTCATATCTATTTTGTCCCCTTATGTACTATCGGTTCCCATTCAATTTTATCTTGACTATAAATTCCTTCCTCCGTAATCCCCGACCCCAATTTCCATTCGATTCTTCTTCATTAAAATTGATACTCCATTGATAAGTCGTAAGAGGATAGAACGTATTTGGTGCATTTTTAGACCGATATTCCTGGGAGAATAAATTAAAGAATACTAGAAGGAGAATAAATCAGATTTATCACTGAAAATTACCTAGCTTGCAAGGGCGTCAGTAGGCGTGTATGAGGGAGATTGATAGAGAGTAGAGCTGATGATGCACATGAAAAATGAATGTAGAAGATACTCATATTGCATTTCAGAACAGGCAGCGGTCAGGGGCGGAACTTGAGTAGTGTACGTTCCGAGGGGACATACTGATACTATTTTTGAGCGCTCGTTCCACTGAAACAAGTGCTATATCGTTTTGCGCAAATAATTGTAAATTTCTGATTTTAAGCCGAAAATGGTCTCATTCTCAAGGGCGAACTATGAATACGAGCCCAAATTCCACCTCCCTCACGATCGACAACTTTTGATACTCTTTGACAATGTTTATCATTTTTGACAGTTCTTAGAAAACAATCATCGATAACTATGATTTTTCATTTGTTCAGTTGCCAAAAAATTCATTGGACATTTTTGAGCGCTCGTTCTACTTAAACGAGTGCTAAATCGTTTTGCCCAAATGTCTGCAATTTTCGAATTTTGAGCCGAAAATGGTCTCAAACGATAGGGTTAGACTCCCTGATGACGAATTCGTGTTCAAATTCAATTCTGTCCTGGGGCCGTCCGGCCGACCGTTAGCACAATAACTTTCGAAGGGATTTTCCTAGAGACTTAAAATTTTCAGGATGAGTGCAGGACCCAAATGCCTCAGTTAAAGTCGTTAACCGGCCAAATCGTACAGGATGTTCCATAAAATATGGCCATTCAAAATTTTAGTTCTCCAATATCTCAGAAAATAGGAGAACTATCGGAAAGAAATGTCACGGCCAAATGCAAGATGCTAATAACAAGCCTTATGCAAAATGTTGTACCCATAGTGTGAACAGAACCATATTAAATTCAATTGAAATATTGAAAAAAAACCTTATATTTCCATAAAAAGATATCCGATTCGAGTTTTTTTCTGTGAAGAAAGATTGGTATACCGACTCTTCATGCAAAATTTTGTGGCCATTGCGTTAACAGAACCATAGAAAATTTAATTATAAAATTGAAAGAAGAATCTTTATATTTCCATAACAGAATATCCGATTCGATTGAAATTTATTTTGAGAATGAAAACTTCTGATTTGATTTTTGTAATTATTGATTTTTTGAATAATTTTCAGAATATAATTCCCATTGTGCTAGGATTCTGCATTTATAGTTTGGTATCAATCTCAAATCCCTTTAAAATTTTGAGGTAATAATCTTATTGCTCCACCAAAGAACGAGCGCTTAAAAGCTCCTGCTCAGGGCTTTTCTTAATTTTCTTATTTTATTTTATACAGAAGAACGCCAACAGGTGTGAATACCCAAAAGACGTGCTCACTAATAAAATAAAATGGAAAATGCTAACAATCAGAAATACATAGAACAATGCTTATGAACAATGTATAGAATTACCCAAATATCCTCTTCATCCAGGTCAGGTAAAATACAGGAGGTCTCCTCAGATGTCTAACATTAAAATTAGAATTTGAGGACAATTAATTTTATTTGGCAGTATTTTAAGGATACAAATTAAATTATTCATTTTTCTTCCATCCTTTAAACTAACAATTTTGTAGTTATCCGGATTTCCGGGTATCAGGTGAAATCCCATCCTATAAATTAGAAACCTAAGAAACTTAGCTCGAAGCCTCTCCAACCTTTCGATGATATCAAACCGAAGAAACGTTGGGCTTGCTGCTAACAAATGCATAGAACAGCGCTAAAACTGCCTTCTTTTGCAACATGAACTTGCTTTTGTCGGAACTGTTAAATTATCAGAATTTTATAAGAGCATCCAAATTGACGATCGAATTTTCTTCCCAAGACCATCCAAACATGTCCAATTGTGTTCAAATCTGGGCTTACAGCTGGCCAGTTGAATTTTTGGATATGAACCTCTGCTAAATACTCCTTGGAGATCCTAGCCACATGCGGTTGATGCGGTCGGGCATTACAAAGCATTAGCACGAAATCGTCCCCAACAAACGGCTGTTTTATGTTTTCACTCAGTTTTCAGTTCATTTTCATAACGTTTGGATTTGAGGTTAAATCTGTGAAAGTACTTTGATAGCCATAGCGGTATTGTGGAGTTCAATGTTGCTCTGAAACTGTATCTTTAAAAATAATTGAGCTACTGTTATAAATATTGTCAAGAGAAGATGAATCTTGATGATGAAATGAAGAATCACACAGTGGAACAACTGGACCACACCAGGGGTAGTTCTAAGGTTAGGGTAAAAAAATAGATTTTATTTCACCCTGTATAAATACCTGGTTTTGATTAAGGATGAACAAAACCCTACAATTGGAAAAAATTAATTGAATCGGACATGAAATAACTTATTTATGAATAAACAAACTATATTTAGAGTGGATCGATTATTCGCCGGTGTGAGTGTAGATTGAGTCACTGGGACCTTATCAGAAGAGTGTCTGTATAATGTTTTTGTTTGAAAGTCATAGCATAAACAGGAACGAAGAAAATGAGCAAAGCCGAAACTGCCTCAATGTCAATTTTGGCCCATTGGAAAAAAAGATGATTGAGCAATGCAGTTGTCGGTATTATGAGTTTTTCGAAAAATGATAAAACTCAATGTGCCTTTCGCGTTTCTCTATCTCTTAGCATTAAACAGTGTATAATAGGGATCACCAATTCTGGTCACCCTACACGAGATCGATATGTGATAGAACAGTTGCTAATACCAAGATGTAATATTGAAAAAAATAAATATACAGGGTGTCCCGTAAAGACCACGTCAAACGAAAACGGAAAGTAGATCAGAATGTGCTCTATCTGATGTGAAAAAATCGTTCATATGAGAGTCTCACAGTTTTCGAAATATTTGATGTTTTATGAAAATGTTGAATTTTTTCACTTTAAATGCTTTCTCTCTTGCGGAAGTTACAATGAAATACTTTCGAATCAGTTTTTTTCCATAAATGTTGTTGAATGATTACTTCAATTCATGCAATGAAAAATAGCAAAAAAATATTATACAGGGATTCTGAAAAAAAAAATTGAATTCTTGTTTTGAAGGAAGTGTTTTTTTGTACTGAACTCTATCTGACATTGTGTAAAAAAAAGACACTAGAGCTTTTCTGCATATTACGTAAAAAGTTGCCCACTTGTGAGGATTCCGAAAAGGTAAAATACAGGTGATAAACTTCTTCAGAAAAAAAGATATTCGAATGTTTATCGAAAATGGAGCATTTCTGTGAAAAACTGATTTTTTCACATTTTCCACAAATACTTTCATTTTGCAGATTCTGCTGTAACTTATTGAATAATTCTCTTGAAGAAGTCAGTTAGTCCATAAATTACTTATAAAGTGAAATTATTCATTAATTGCAATGATATACGTAATAACGCACAGAACCTTCAACATCAACAAATCTATTGTGAAGAAACATTATAAAATATTAATAATAAAAATTCAGAATTGTTATTAAAGCCAAGGCTCAAAATTACCACCCTCTGCATCTTTTGAGAAATGATCTTTTCAAACCGTACAAACTTCTCTCCGCTATTTTGGCTGCTGAAATACGAATGCGGTCCCTTAGTTGTGCTTCATCTCTTATGGGATTCGAATAAATTACATTTTTTAAAAACCCCAGGAAAAAAAATCCAAGGATTTAAGTCTGGTGAACGGGGAAGCACGAAATTTCAATGCCCCTTCCGATCCACCTGTGAGGATATGTTTGGTTTAAATATTTCCTAACATGACGACTGTAGTGTGCTGGGCACCCGTCGTGTTGAAACCATAGACTACGTCGCACATTTTCTGAAGACATTTTACCCAGTAGGTATACTGTTACGCATTAACTTCCACTAGATGGACGTTTCCATAGATACCTTAAGTATCTTAAGATTGAATCATTGAATCGCATCACATCATATCGATTTTCGAGAGGTCTTTAGGCAAAGAAAAAGAAATAAAAACTCAGTGAGTGATTTGGCATCTTAATAATTTTTTATTGATTGTTGATTTATTATTTTCAGCAAGAAGTGCAAAATGAAAGTATTTGTGGAAAATGTGAAAAAATCAGTTTTTCACAGAAATGCTCCATTTTCGATAAACATTCGAATTTTTTTTCTTCTGAAGAAGTTTATCACCTGTAATTTACGTTTTCGGAATCCTCACAAAATGGACAACATTTTAACGTAATATGCAGAAAAGGTCTAGTGTCTTTTTTTTACACCACGTCAGATAGAATTCACACAAAAAAAAACTTCCTTCAAAACAAGAATTTAAATTTTTTTTTTCAAAATCCCTGTATAATATTTTGTCTATTTTTCATTGCATGAATTGGAGTAATCATTCAACAATATTTATGGAAAAAAACTGATTCGAAAAGTATTTAATTTTAGCTCCCGCAAGAGAGAAAGCATTTTAAGTGAAAAAATTCAACATTTTCATAAAACATCAAATATCTCGAAAACTATGAGACCTTCATATGAACGATTTTTTCACACCAGATAGAGCACATTCTGATCTACTTTCCGTTTTCGTTTGACGTGGTCTTTACGGGACACCCTGTATAAGTACGACATTTGTGGTAATCCGAAATATTCTAGCATTATTTTGCTCTACAAGGTGTGGAACAATTGACGGGTTCACCACAAATCATCCCTTTTTTTAGTTCCAAATTTCTCTATTCTATTCTATTGTGGTAAACGAAATATGTCAAAACACATCTTCCAGTCCAGCTACAAACATATCGAAACTGCAATATAAATTCTAATCTTTACGGCTTCCAATTCCAAAAATAATCACATCGTGATTCCGAAGGGGAAGGGCGCGCAGGTATGCCAGGCTTCCGTAGAATTCCTTAATTATGGGGATAGCGGAATTCATCCTTGCTACCTAGATGAACCGTGAGGTAGATTATGGCGATGGACGTTCATCCGTGAAATAGTGCGTTGTATCACGATCTGCCGTTTTGAGGTTTAGTAGGGGATTTGTGAGGCATGCCCACCTACGTTTTCATGTCTTCGATTGGGGATATAACTGTCTATCAAATGGTTCCTGAATTACACCTAAAGTGTGTTCGAACAAAATTTTTGTAGCGTATAAATGATAAAATGAAATGATTAACGCCGATAAAGCAAGTTAGAAAATTAGCTTGGAAGCAGAAAATAATCCTTTCAGAAAAGTGTTATAATGGACGCCAAAGTAGAATTAAATTATTCCTACATTTCCAAAGTAGTATATTGAATTTATTCGTCGAGCCCATAAAAAACATCCTGATCGATAAAACAAAGCTAGTGCTTTGCTTCGTGATCAGTATGTTATTTTTCATCTCAACATTGTTTTAAATGAATTGATATTAAAGAAATGCGATTTTTTATTGCGATAGTTTCATTAGAATTCATTACTCACAAAAAATGTATTGATGAAATAGAGTACAAATCAATTTTTTTTAGATATATTTTTGAAAGAAAAACTTTTCGGTTTGTTTGATGCCGCTATACTACATCATAGTTTTTGTTTATAATTAGTATATATATTCAATGCGAAGGGTCAAGTAGAGGGTCTCTATAAATGATTGTAACAGCGCAGTTGTCTTTGGATTATTCTTATTTTGCCGCTTCCTATGCTAACCACAGAATTCTGTGATCATGCTATACTCTGATTGGTTAGAGATTGGTAGTCTGTAGCGGCAAAGAGTAATCCAAAGCCAAATGCGCTGTTACAATCATTCATAGAGACCCTGTATATCACGGAAAGATGGAAAATAATGAATTTTTGCGCCATAATTTTTTTCGAATACTTGAGTTAAAGAAATATTTTCGCATATATATGATCGTTTCCACCACAAATGTGTCTTCACATATATTTTGACACCATCTGGTGAATATTTCTAACAACTAATTCAATTACTACCATTTCTAGAAATGAGTGAATCACCCCACTTACCTGATGAAGTCAGAATGTAAAGAAAAAATTGTTGTGAAAATAAATGAACATAAAGGGAAATACCTACATATTATTAATACATTTCCACTTAGTCGAATTGTCATCAGTTGATTCTCTATAAGTACAAAAATAATGCCTTATCCCCTTATCATGAGATGTCCCTTAACTAGAAGAATTTTTCCGATACAAAAACATATCGCACTTCTATTTATTCACATGTCATTCTTCAAAAATACGAGTAGTAATAAAAATGACTTTTTGATCAGCCATTGGTAGCCAGTAAATAAATTCAAATATACAAAAAGCCACAAAATGTCTACATTGAAATCATCGGAAAAAAGTTGGGATCGATCGTAAACTGAATAATAAACAATGCTATTCAACACGTATTATTCATCGAATAGTTATCAGAATTTGATGCATGTTTATTATTCCGCGTTTCATCAACACGTTCTGCTGAACTCGAAAATATTCACGTTGGTTGATGGGTTTGTAATTTTCAATTGTATAAAATGGCGTAGAACTGCGCTGTAAATAATATAATAATGGGTGTGTTGCAAATTATACGAGGGGGCTTTCAGATCTCAACCAAGAAATATTAACCACGTATTACACCTCAAAATTAAGACCTAGTTTGTCATATAAACATTTGTAGAGAAATGCTTCCGCTCCGAGATACTGGGTGTTAAAATTATAGACATCGATGTGAATCATGTGATCAGCAAAATGGTTCATTCTTCGAAATTCTGCTTTAAATTCGTGCAAATAGGCGGTGACCCTATTTGATTCAATTAAATTTACAGAAATATTTTTATTATTATAAGCCATATCAAGTTTTAGCGATTTCTTCATGCTTTAGAATGTGTCGTAAGTTGCTCTGAATTCAATAAGAATTTCCACAATAATTTTAATGGTTGAAAAAACCAGTGCTGTCAGGAAACATTCAATATCGATGCAGAGAATGCACCCTGATGGTAGAGATCGTACCCAAAGTTTCATGAAAATATGTCAAGCAGTATTAAAGTTATTAAAAAAAAACTTTTTTCTTTTATGATTGTAGATCCATTTACTTATGTGTTGTGTGTTTGAGTGAACCAATTTTCGCATGTTTGCTACTCTCACTCTTAGGTATCTCTAAAAGACGCATTTAGAACGCTTCAAAAACTTCTTCAATTATCGAAAAACTTCGACCACCCAGTTCATTTTTTACGCACGAGAATAAAAAGAAGTACCTAATTCGATTCCAAGTCAAGACTATACGACGAATGACAATCAAATCAGAATTTTGAGTGCTCAAAAATACAGGTGTTTGTATTGGTTGTCTTCACCTCAAGATAGGTAGTTTTCTTGATTATAAAACACGATGATGGAAACAACCGGAATTGTAACGCTATTGTGTGCAACTGAGAATTTGAAATCAAACATGTATGAATGAACACCTGATAGATCGTTAGGTGTTTTTTTGTTAAAAAATATTAGAGTAACCTAATTAACTCAATAATAATAAGTCATCATTCGTTTCGGAGAATATAATAGCATTGATTTTGAAATACAGTCAACAATGAAAATAAAACCTCACATGAAGGTAAGTTACTGATGTCTATCTTACAGATATAATTCAAGTGAATATATTTCTATTTATTTAAATCGGAAACTTTCAGATTTTAAGTTGGAAAAATTTTGTTTCTGTTAAAAAAATTTATGATAATTTACTTATAATTAGCTAAAATTAGATGTAGTGAGTACAGATGAATGAATTTCAACCATATCCTTCAGATAACTATTAGGTACTTGATTTGCTATGAAGTGGTGAAATGTAGAAAAATTTTGTAACTCGATGTGAACTTTATAGTCAAACTGAGCGAAGGTAATATACAAAAAGCCCAGGATGAAACAGAATGTCTAATTAGCTAAATATTGAAATTTCATAAGTTAGAAAGTAGTCCATTACTTTTTCGCCAAGGAAATCACTTCTGCGAATTTTTTCAGCTGAAGAGTTTAATCATCTATCTTCTTCCTGACATGATAGTGAACTAAGGTAACTCTGTTTCTTGATGTGAATTAATAGGAACGATTTAATTGAAATTTATATTAGCTATAGCTATTGTCGAAAAGAATTGTACATAATTTTCAATGTATAATATTTGCGGATTATTTTTCTAACTTGAAGAGTTTAAAGTTTTTTTTCTCCAATTTCATATCAGGTATTACACCTAACAAATATTTATCCCTTCAAGCTTCTACTCGATAATGAAGGACCATAATTTTATAACTGCCTTCTATGGAAAAATTATACTACATATGAACCAGAGCACCTTGTGTATGTAGACTGTACGTGTTCCATTTTTGCGTATTTGATTTATATTGATAACATGATGAGCTCATTTTTTACGCTGTCAGAACTGGTTCGGTGTCTTGATATTATGCCAGTAATCACTCATCTTGATGTGAATGGGTTATGTATTATACTATAGCCTCAAGAAATAATTCATTCCTACAATGAGATAGCGAAATCTGCACTCGCCTAGGTAATTATCTAGTGTTACACAGGGAATATAGGCCAACTTCTATGAGAATACTCGATTGAAATTCCCCATCGAAAATGTATGCAAGGGTTAAGAAACAAATTATCAGAATATATTTTTTGTACCGATAATAAGTTGTAAAATAAAGTGTTATTTATACATAAATTTTCAATAATGTTAGTCGAGTAACACAATAAAATATGTGTTACTCGATATTATGGCCGATTTATCTCAGCTCAACAAATGTTGTTATATGTTATATAAATTCTTGGGGTATACATTTTTTTTCTGAGAGAATATTAAAGTTGAAGTAGATGGTAATGAGATCGAGAAAGTCAACGAATATGTATAACTCGGACATACAATAACACTGGGCAAACTGACCCAAACAGCAGAAATCACGATAAGAATCCGTTTGACCTGCGCCACAGTGGAAAAACTTATAGTCTAAGATCCAAACCTAAACGACCTTCACCGAGCTGATAATAGAATGAAACTTATTTTATAATAAATTTAGTATATCAGAACATATATTAAAAATTTGTTGTCAAAAAAATCCTGGACAAAATATTTTTGATTATTTAAAAAAAAATGATTTTTCATTGAATGTTGCAACATCAAGATAATAAGAAAATTTTATACTGGAATCAAAGTATTAAACATATAGACTCCAGACGTAGGGTTGTCTATAATTTACCTGGACAAGCTAATAGGTTGCCAGGTATAAACAGGTATGTCGATACTAGTTACTTCCACTGTTATGATAATAATTTAAAAATGTATATCAGCATAAGCGCTGTTTTATACGAACACGTTGATATAGGGTTGTCTGCTAAAAATTTTGTCCTAAAGGGGTTTGCGAATTTAAATAATTTAAAATAAATTTCAACACTTGTGAAAATGAGTTAGGGAGAGATCCAAGTTAAGTATACTGTGTAATATCCTCGAAAACTACATCTCGACAGGCAAGTACAATAAAAACATGTTTGAGAAAAAAAAGATCGGGCCGTATAATCGTTACTTAGATTATATACGGGGTGTTTCACGAATGATTGTACAGGCTTTCAGGGCAGATGCAGGACATTTTGGTGAGTCTGAATCAGTGTTAGAAATATGTCCTTACAATATTCGTTTGAGGGATATAGGATGATTTATGTATTTTTACAGAAATTTTCAATTGGCATAACTCTTGACTGCCTGCCGGGATCTTCATGAAAGCTCGTCGGACGTGGCCGGGTACATTCGGCAAAGTTGACACTATTTTACGTTATGACAATAAGTACTGCCAACTTCAGATGAATAAACAAACGACTACTGTGTGCTCAATAATATGTGAATGGAGTTTACCTATCTGCATTAATTTATTTACCGAAGTCTTATTTCGAATGTAGATACAAATAGGTAAGAAGAGCTCAGATTTATACTGAGAAAATTATATTACAAACATTTAAGTGGATCATATTTAAACTAAAATTGAGAATTCAAACTTGAACATTGTTGTTACATAATCAGGAAAATATTTTCTTTCAGAATATGTATCTTCAGAACAAAAAGTAATTAAAAGTAGAAAAAGGTATTCGAAAGAGTTTACATGTAAGTAATTGATCATCATACTGATGTCTATCTTACAGATATAATTCAAGTGAATATATTTCTATTTATTTAAATCGGAAACTTTCATATGTTACATGTCAGTAATTGATCATCATGTTATAGAGCCTTGGTTATCAGGAAAATGTATGCATTACTTTAAATGTTCGCCTTATTTGAATAGCGTTCCTTCGATACTTAAGCAATATTAGAAATACAATTTCCTGATTTAGTCGAAGACGAATTCACCCTTGTGCTATCATGTTGTCAGGCTTGCAACCACGACGAAAGGAAATGATTTGCATAATTCGAAGAGAGCCGAAAGCTCTATCCTATACCTTATCCCTAAGAAACAGCCTTATCTCTATATGCTGTTCGACATTAACAATTGGAAACGAGTCATGAAAGAATTCCTAGTCTTGAATTTAACAATCATCCGTACAAGATTATACACTTAATGCCGTTGTAAATCATAATCGCAGTTATAGGAAGATTTTGAACATTCAAACTTGAAATGAAGTTTTAATAAAATAAGGAAGAATATATTATCTATTCCTTCAGAAGGTTCTATTTATCAGTAATCAAACATTGGAAAAAAGTATTGAGAATGAGCACCTAATCAGTTAATCCTTGAGCTCATAGAGCCTACATTATCAGGGAAATTATGCTTTTCATGAAATATTCGCCATATTTGAATAGCGTAGCGTCCCTCTCGATACCGAAGCAATCAGCTTGAAGGAAACAGGATAGGCAACATTAGAAATACAATTTCCTGATTTAGTCGGAGACGAATCCACCCTTCAGCTTTCATGTTGTCAGGCCTGCAACCACGACGAATGGCGATGATTTGCATAATTCGAAGAGAGCCGAAAGCTCTATCCGATACCTACTCCCCAAGAAACCGCCTTATCTCTTTCTGCTGTTCGACATTAACAATTGGAAACGAGTCGTGTAAGAATGCCAAGTCATGAATTTAACAATCATCCGTACAAGATTATACACTTAATGCCGTCGTTTTCGCCTGAGTATCCAATATCTCTCCACTGTAATTATTTAAATGGCCGGCCCCATTATTTTTCACAACCCGTCGAATGGTATTCCTATTTCCGAGACATTTGAAAATAACAATAGCGACCCCTATCTTTAGCCGAACAATAAACTACAAATGCCATAGCCTCCTCGCCTTTTCAGTTTGGACGCAGTAGCGTAACCAGACGTTGTAATTTCGAGGCCTATTCAGCCGAGACAATATTTCATTGGAGAGAAAGAGAAGGGTTACCGAAAGCAGTGTAATTTGGAGACCGTCTAATTAAGGTGGTTGGAAAACTTGGGGGTGTTTAGGTGGATTAAAGAGTTTACTTTCGAGAGATAGTGGAGGGGTTCTCGACCTGAGAGGGCTCTTGCGAGTGAAAAAAGAATGGGAGAATGTTTCCTGGGAGTTTTCTTCCTTGCACGGAAGTCTATAAGATTTCTGTGAGAATAATTTACAGGATATATTTCGATTTTCGCATAACACGTGGAATATTTCAAATTGAGAGAAGAATACCCCATAATAATCTACATTGAAACAATGTTCTCGTATTGAAAATATTATGAATTGTTGGTGATAAAGAAACAAGATTTGTTTGAGGAACCTATCAATATTTTTCTTCTATTGGAAGGACTTATAGGAAATATTTCGTTCATATTATATGGAATTTAAAATCTTTCATCTCTTTCTTGTTGAATATTGGTATAATTCTTTTATTTGAAGAAACATAGTTCAGAAAGTGACTGTTGTGGGTGGATTTAGTGCTGAAGGAATCACTGGTCCGTTGTTTATCGAAAACGACGATACTGAAGGCATCATGTTTCAAAATGTGCATTAGAAGTGAATGATAACCGATTTTTTTCAGCCTAAAATTAGACTTAACCGACATGCATGACCCATGGTTCCAGTCCTGAGTCCAGCAGAATGATTTCTTGCAAAAAAGTAGTTGCCTTTCTGCAGGAACAATTATACACTTTTTTCCCGCTTAGGAGATGAGAATTGACCTCTGAGATCTTCCGATTCGGCCCCTCGAAACTTTTTTCTTGAGGGTTCCTAAAGTTGATCTTGTGACGCGTTCTGTTCAAGAAGGTTCAATACAACACAACACAGGATTTTATCCAGATGTGCTAGCCAGAAGTATGAAAATAAGTGAATCAACAGAAAAAACGATTTGAATAGTTCTTAAACTGCGAATTTCAAAAAATCATTTAGACCATATAAATATTTCTCTTCATGATTTATGAATTCAAGAAAACTACCAATATTATATGGAAGAAACCATGCAAAAATACACTTAGCTTCTTCGATACAAGTAACCAGATCATTTCATGTTTAGCTCTTGAAAAAATCACTAAAAATTTGTATCCAAAGTTGAACTGAGATCCAAAGTATACAGACAATTCTATATGAAGAAAAGAAACTCTCGCATAATTACAGTTCCTTCATAATAAGTTTTCACGCGGGATAATTACCGAAATAAGTATATAAAGGCTCATAATGAATATGGAATAATTGTAACATTAACATGTTTTTTTTGTGAATTTCACTGGGATTGAAACTCATCTTCTGATGTGTGGTAAGAAAAAACTGAAATCAATTCGAATTTTAATCCCCACCCATACTGAAAAAAAACAGCTTTTTCCACATAATTTTGTTACCCACGAAGAAACCAAAAAACGTTCTTTAGTTGTTAAAGAATCTGCGGACAGATAATAATTGATAACTGTTATACTAGGTCAATAATTCGAAAAATATCTACTGGTCTTTCACCATAGAATTGTAATTTGTATATGTATTCGATGGATTTCTTATTTTCCATTCGAACATATGAATTATTCTCTGTTTTAAGTAATATGACATGTACCGGGTTTTTCACTATAATTTGACCCCCCCTTTAACTTTGTTACTGAAGGAGATACAAAAAAATATTTCGTATAAAAGATTCACGCAATCAAGTAAGGTTTTTTATATTAGTCCAGAAACTGAAATATATACAGGGTGTCCAACATATTGATAGCAACTTCATTTTTTCAATGGAACACCCTGTATATTTTTCCATCTTGGTTAGCTCTTTTACCCCTGATTTCGAATATGTAACATATGTTGGTCTATCTTTTTATTCTGAGCACGACTAACCATCTGGCATAGCGTTTTGGAAGTTCGTGAATATTTAAGTGGCCAATTTGATCTTTGGATTGGTAATGGCGCAACCATTTTATGGCCACCAAATAGTCCCGATTTAACATCGTTGGACACGTTTTTATAACCTTTCCCGAAGGAAAAAAATTACTTCAGTAATAATGACAATCAATGAAAGCGGAGAATAATAAAGGGTCTTTCAATAAGGACGGGTCGATTTTGACATGAAATAAAAAAGGCCGTGTGTGAGATTTTAACGATTTTTTCTTTTTATTGAAAGAGCTATATATGCCATTATGTGTGGAAAATCACATCGTTTAAATGTCCGCCGCGGCTTCTTACGGTGGCACGAATTCGAGTTGTCCAATGTTCAACAACTCTGCCGCATAGTTCGGGTTGAATTTCAGCGATAGCCTGAGCTATGTTGACTTTAAGGGCATCGGTCGATTGTGGCTTATTGGTATAGACCTGCGACTTAAGAAAACCCCACAAAAAAAAGTCTAAAGGTGATAAGTCGCAGGATCTCGGTGGCCAATTCACGTCACCTCTGCGAGAGATAACCATGCACGTAACGTTTGCACTAACGAACACTCATTTTGGTAATACATTTTTAACATTTGGACGTGTTGCTCAACCGTGTAACTTGCCATGGTGATTTGGCATTACTAACTGAATAAAAAAATATAGGTTAGAAAGACGACGTGTTAAAACAACATGGCCGCCACAGGCTGCCAACATCGACCCGTCCCTATTGAAAGACCCTTATTAATGATATAAAATCAACCAATATTAAACCCATAATTCGGAACTAATCCCGTCAACGCACAAGAATAATGTTAATATTGTAATGATTAGCAAGAAACTTTGAAGCTTTAATTTCTGACTTGAATCAGAGCCATAATAATGCTTTCAAAAATAGTCTAAACAACTTGAGACAACTATATGAAATATGTGTATTGAATGAAGGTGGTCATTTTGAGCAATTTCTTCAATTGATGTTATTCTTACCATACTACCATAGTTTATCATTTTTCATTGGTTAAGTAATTTTTAAGTATCCATTCTAAAATAATACTTTCAAGTAGATTGTTTGGATATAAATAATTTCGTAGGTATTTCACATATTTTTTTATTCGGTGTCATCATTTCAAAACTTCGAAACTCTGAAAATTGAAGAGACACATCCACATACGCTTTTATATTCGAGATCAGGAGGAAATAGCCTATCATAAAAAGAAAGAATATACAGGACAGGGTGTCCCATTTGAAAAATATAGTTGCATTCAATGTTGTTCACCCTGTATATCTTTCCATTGACGTTATTATAACTCCAAAAATGAGCATTTTCAGTAAACGCACTCTGCCACTTGTAAAATGATTACAGATCTTGGCAGGTGGTTCTTAAAGCTTGAAACTCTGTGGTTCTCAGAATAAAAGAGATAGACCAACATATTCTACATATTCGAAATCAGGGAAAAGAGAGCTAGCCAAACATGGAAAAATATACAGGGTGTTCCATTTGAAAAAATGAAGTTGCCATCAATATGTTGGCCACCCTGTATATATTTCAGTTTCTGAATCCGTTTCAAAAAATTTCAGTTGATTTCGTGGAACTTTTATACGAAACATTATTTTGTATCTCCTTTAGTAACAAAGTTAAAGGGGGGTCAAATTATAGTGAAAAACCCGGTACCTCTGTTAATTGACTTAGTTTCAATGTTCAACGAGTTTCGAATATCTTCAATATCATTAGACTCATTTCGCCAGAATTCATCAAATCAACATTAGTGTTCCAAGCTATAAAAAACTGAAAATTGCGAGTTTTTCTTACCACTATATGGTTTGCGATATTCGATCATTTACGTAGACTGGGAATTTATAAAGGATCACTCATGCGAAAGTGGCTATTTATTATCTCCCATTGAATGAATGAAAATAATAAATAATTCTGATACGAATTGACCTTAGCACTTGCAGAATTGTGATTTGTTGATAAGTAGGTATTGGGAAAATATACTAGATATTCAGTATTTATTCACATTTATTACAAATCTACTTGACTTGACCAGTGAACGAATCGAAAACCTTGTACATCAGAAATGTCATACGTTTACCTTTTTCTATGCGATTGATAATCACCGTAATCTTTACCATCTGGAATATTCGTTCAATTTTTTTCGAACAACCGACAGCTGAATAACTTTTATCTTTCTCTTTTGCAGGCCACAATCTGGTGAATGGTTGGATGAAATATGGATCTACTGGTGCATAGAGCTAAATCACCGTAGATATTGTAGAGGAATAGAGGACATTTTGAACCAGTCACCTGTAACTCAGGAAAAGGTAGTTGTACCTGGGGTTCAGATAAAAGTGGATTGGAATCTATTGGGTTCCAACTGTCGTGAATTGGCAGACGCAAGATGTGTAGAATAAATGATGTGGACACTTCTTCTCTTGATATTTCTCCCTAAAATTCTGAGCTGAAAAAGGATATATCAAATTGACTAGGAATAATTCATTATGAAACTACGTTTTGTTATATTTGTTGATTGTGACATAAAGTAAAAAAATACTGAATTTTCTTTAGTCCCCCATAATTTTGATATATGTCATGGGTAATAAAATTATATGAGTAAAAAATAATTTTCTGATTTATTTCGATTGATTTTTATTGATTTGTGTCATAACCTACGCCAATATGATATTCAGTTCAGTCATAATTCGATATTTTTAATAGTCACAATCGCGGTATTTAAAATGTGTCTATTTCACTAACTAAATGAATGAATATAAAATACTCATATAATAATAATTTCACAAATATCGTAGACTGTCGCTCACATAAGACTCCATCAAATAACTAGGAAAACAGTTAATCAAACATTCAAACGTTCCCGAAGAATATCACACATTTCGTCCCAAAAGTATGAGATTTGATTCAAACCAAATTTTACAAAAATTTTATCATAACAAATTTCACGGTGACAATGAAACCTTTCATTTAATTTCGTGAAATGAATCCAAAAATTTAATACATTCGTATTCACAGTACCGTAAAAGCTAAAATTATGGACTATAAAAAGAAGTGAATTCTTCTAGGGTTTTTCAAGAGAATTCATTCCTTTTCTCGTAGATACCTACGCTGATAGCATTGCTATATGTATTCAATCTACTTGAAGAAAAATTCCAATCAGTCTGAAATATTTGGGAGGCCCATTCCAGAGATCCACCATCGTCTTGAATGATAAGTTACAAGGTTTTCCTTGTAACAGTTAATCAAACATTCAAACGTTCCCGAAGAATCACATATCTCGTCCATGTCCGAGAATGGAACAAGAACGTAAGCTGTCAATCTTTGTTAGAAGAAGATTGTAAATGTAATGGAGTAATTTATAACAGGGGATGTTCTTCCAGCATTATGCAAATACCAAAAGAAATAATAACGTTAGGGTCGTTGAGTGAAATCGAACACAATCATTTTATCATAAAAAAATTCGCCAACAACAAGATTTGAAAAAACGAATCCAGGAATTCAATAACGTTCGAATTCTCAGTAATGTATAAGCTTGAATTATTAACTATAGAAAGAAGTGAATTCTACAAGAGTTTTCAAAAGCATTCATTCTTTTTCTCTACAGATACCTCCGCAGATAGAGCTATGCTCTCAGTGGAGGTAGAGGTATCTATAGAGGTAATAAACTCACTTGAATGCAAATTCCTATCGCTCTGAAATATGTTGGAGGCCCATTCTGGCTCCAGCGCAGCTATTCTCTATCGTCTTGTATAATAAGTTAAGTCTGTATGCACAGGGAGAAATTTGAATGCCTGAGTAAACACACAGCAGGCCTGAAACATGGAAGTAAGAAGATAGCCGGTTACAAGGTTTTCCTTGTAACAGTTCATCCCAAAAACTCATACATCTCATCCCAAAACGAATGAGCTTTGACTACAATCAAATTTTACAACAATTTTATCACGAAAAAATTCACCTCAACAACATGCTCTTATATGATTTCGAATTATTAATTCAAGAATTCCTTAACATTCCAATTCGCGGTAGCGAAAGAGCTAAAATTATTATCGACTCTAACAAGAAGTGAATCCTCATTGGGTTTTTCAAGAGCATTTATTTATTTTCTTTCGTAGATACCCCTGCTGATAGCATAACTATATGTATTCAACCCACTTGAACACAAATTCCAATCGGTCTGAAATATTTGGTAGGTCCATTATGGCTCCAGAGATCCGCCATCGTCTTGTATGATAAGTTAAGTACCCACCTTAAATCTGTATGTGCAGAGAGAGTTTTGAATGTCTGAGAAAACACAGAGCAATCCTGAAACATCGAGATAATAAGATACCTGGGTTGCAAGATTTTCCTTATAACAGTTAATCAAAAATTCAAACGTTCCCGAAGAATCACACATCTCGTCCGTGTCCGAGAATGGAACAAAAACGTAAGCTGTCAATCTTTGTTAGAAGGGAATTGTTAATGTAATTGAGCAATTTAACAACAGAGGATGTTCTCCGAGCTTAAGCAAACACCTCAAAAAATAAAGTCAATAAAAAACAAGCATTTAGTGAAATCAAACATAACAACCATTTTGACATAAAAATCTTCACGCTAACAATAACCTTTTATCCACTACTTTTGTAAAATATAATATATTATAATAAGATTATAATTCACTGCTGTCAGATGCTTCATTGATTTAGCTCTGATATAATCTTTAAATTTATATTTCTTCACTACTCCAACTAACTAATATGGGTATACCTTGTCAATCGAGGGCCAAAGTGCCTGGTCGCGGTCGCCAAATGTTAAAATCTTCAAGTAATATTCAGTAGTCGTGGATAAAGTATAGTATGCTACTCGCTTATAATGGCTGTTATTCACTCGGTGATTTGGGCCACAAGCAGTAGGCGAACTTCACCTCGCGAATAATAGCTATCATTATACGCTCTTTGCATAATATACAGGGTGACTGGTGACGTAAGGGACAACGGCTAACTGGAGATAGAGGACCTCAAACTGAATGAGGATTGGGGGTTAAATGTCCCATAAGGCTATTAGTTTCAGAGATACAGGGTGTTTTTTGCATAAGTGCTGAAACTATAAACTCCCATATCTTCGTCAATATGGCAAATTTTTCGCTGATATTCGGCAAGCTTGTTAACATACATATTCTCCATCAGATCGACAAGAAAAAATTTCCAAAAATTGCAGGTCCGTATTCAAAAATTTCAATTTCCGTGTCAGGTGAGAAATATCACTCGGTATATGAAATAAAAAATATTACATTAGGAAATTGGAATCTGCAAAAAACACTGAGTAAAAATCTGTTTTAGTTTCAATGGCACAAATTTTTAAAGTTTTTATGATATGTTGAAAGTCGAATATTACAATTTTTCATATGAATTCAAGGAACACACTATTCCTGAAAGAAAAAAAACACTGAATTTGAGATGCTTAAATATCCTGACGCTTTTGAATATTCCTTAACATCTTGAAATACTTTTTCATTAAATTTTCTATCAATATTATAAGAAAAACTCAAAAAACAATACAAACACAAAAAGATTAACAGTAGCATATATGGTTCATAAAAAAAATCAAATAAACAAATGCTTGATATGCGAGAGCCATTCCCCTCACACACTTATTGGCTCTTTTGAACAATTGAAGTACGTTTCATATCCACAAGATGAAAAATTACTCTTGATAGAACAAAAACACTAGATTTCACGTCGAGAAAAGTTGGACTCTCTTCTCAGAAGCCTGAACAATAATCCATCTGATACTTATTCTTTCAACAAAATTTATTCTTCTATTCAATTGTGCAATGATTCATGAGAAAACAACTGAGCTAATGCTCGAAATCAGAGCAATTTGCTTCAACGCATTTATTGGCTCTCTTGAACTCTAATGATTTCTTTCTCTTTTGAGATGAGGATTATTCTGAGACCAAATATTATATCCGTTCATTTTGCGCAATCCAAAAACAAGTATCATCTACATATTCTTCATTCGTGAATATTGAAGGCATTTTTCAGTAGATAAACAAACGACACAATTCCCAATATTCACAATCAATGAATGTATGAATATAAACGTCATTTTTTGAAATAAGCCTACTCTGTGTAGTAGGATGTATTTTATTTATAATGAATAATAAACCTCTTATTCTAAAAAATCACTTGTTTCCCTAATAAAATTAAAGAAATTCATATGCTTCTCAAAAGAAGATGAAGTTGCTACACCTAAGTACATATTAGAGGAAAATAAGTCCTCAAGATTCATACATTATTTCATTGAAGAATAAATTTTGTTGAAAACATAAGTACCAGATGGATTATTGTTCAGGGGTTCTGAGAAGAAAGTCAAACTTTTCTCGAGCTGAAATCCAGTGTTTCTGTTCTATCAAGAGTATAATTTTTCATCTTGTGGATATAAAAAGTACTTCAATTGTTCAAAAGAGTCATTAAGTGTGTGAGGGGAATGGCTCTCGCATATCGAGCATTTGTTTATTTGATTTTTTTATGAATCATATGTGCTACTGTTCTCTCTTTGTATTTCTATTGTTTTTTCAATTTTTCTTATAATATTGATAAAAAATTAATAAAAAAGGAGTTCAAGATGTGCAGGAATATTCAAAATGCATCAGGATTATTTAAGTATCTCAAATTCAGTGTTTTTTTTATCAGGAATAGTATGTTTCTTGAATTCAATATGAATAAATTGTAATGTTCGACTTTCAACGTATTATAAAAACTATAAAAAATTTGTGCCATTCAAACTAAAAACAGATTTTTACTCAGTGTTTCTTGAAGATTCCAATTTTTCAATTCAATTTTTTTTATCTCATATACCGAGTGATATTTCTAACCTGACACGGAATTGAAATTTTTGAATACGGACCTGCAATTTTTGGGAATTTTTCTTCTCGATCTGATGGAGAACATGTATAGTAACACCTTGCCAAATATCAGCGAAAAATTTGCCATATTGACGAAGATATGGGAGTTTATAGTTTTAGCACTTTGCAAAAAAACCACCCTGTATCTCTGAAACTAATAGCCTTATAGGACATTTAAACCCCCAATCCTCATTCAGTTTGAGGTCCTCTATCTCCAGTTAGCCGTTGTCCCTTACGTCACCAGTCACCCTGTATATATAATTATATGATTTCGACGGATGAATCTGAGAATTCAATAATATTCGGATTCTCAATATGTAAAGGCTAAATTATCGACTATAAAACGAAGTGATTTATTCTAGATTTTTTCAAGAGCATTCATTCCTTTCGTCTTTAGATAGCACTATTCAACCCACTTGAACACAAATTCCAATCGGTCTGAAATATTTGGTAGGTCTATTTTGGCTCCAGAGATCCTCCATCTTCTTGTACGATAAGTTAAGTACCCACCTTAACTCTGTATGTGCAGAGAGAGTTTTGAATGTCTGGGTAAGCACAGAGCAAGGCCTGAAACATCGAGATAATAAGATACCCCATTACATGGTTTTCCTCGTAACAGTTAATCAAACATTCAAACGTTTCCGGAAAATCATACATCTCGTCTGTGTCCGAGAATAAAACCAGAACGTAAGCTGTAATCTTTGTTTGAAGAGAATTGTTAATGTTATGGAACAATTTAAAACAGGGGATTTCTCAGAGAATAAGCAAACATCTCAAAAATATAAGTAATAATAAGTAATAAGTAATTTATTGCCATCAATAATTTACATGGTTAGTCTAAACGTATCTCTAATAAGACATATTAAAACACAAAAATTCTTCCACTGAATAGAAAGCATTATTGACCAGCAGATCTTTTATTCTTTTCAAGAACCCTCTTTCCGGTAGATTTCTCACTTCCTCTGGCAACTTGTTGAACATCTTGATTCCCCAGTAGGTCGAGAAATTCTGTGTATATTTTCTCTTGTGTAGTGGTGTTATAAGGTCGTTCCTGTATCTGGTGTTAAATGAGTGGCATGATCCATTCCGCATCAAGATGTTTCTTCTTTGATGAGTATATTTCAAACACTCCTTTACATAAAGTGAAGGAAAGGTAAGTATTCCATGCTTCACATATACTGGTCTACATGAGTCCCTTCCTCTGATTCCATACATAATGCGAATTGCCTTCTTTTGCAGGATGTGAACTCTGGAAGCCTCTGAAGCATTGCCCCATAAGAGTATACCATACTGCAGCACACTCTGAAAATTAGCAAAATAAGCAGTTCTCACCATTTCGTGAGTACCACACTTTTTTAATCGTCTCAACAAAAAGAGTATCTTAGATAATTTAGCACATACAAAATCTACATGTGAAAACCAATCCAATTTATTGTCCAAGACTATTCCTAAAAAATTTGTATACTTTCGATTCTGTCTACTACCAAAATTCAAACTTGTTGTTTTTTCCTTGTTTAATTTTAAAAGATTCTTCCGAAACCAATCTTCAACCTCTTCCAGAGCAAGTTTTTTCCTTCCAAGAAGGTTCTCCATACATTTTGAAACAATAACAATAGAGGTGTCGTCACAAAAGATGCACAAACAGTCACAATGTTGAAAACTCATATCATTATATATATAACAAAAATAGTAAGGGCCCCAAAATTGACCCTTGAGGCACACCACACTCGACTTTTTGCTGAGTGGATATTTTACCTTTCCAATTAACTTTCTGATATCTATCTTTCAAATAAGACTTCAGCAACTCAAGTGCAACTCCTCTGAAACCATATGAAGTCAGCTTATCAAATAGAATTGGATGTGATACTACGTCGAAAGCCTTGCTTAAGTCAAAGTTCAGCATCTCAACTGCATCACCATTATCTATTGCCTCTATTATTTTCGTGACGATGTCCATTAAAGCAGTAGTGGTATTTCGACCTTTTCTATACCCATGCTGGTTTTTATTCCAGAAGTTCTTTTTGTCCATCCATTTCAGCATTCTATCTTTGATGACAGTTTCAAAAATTTTTGATATGCACGGTAAAATTGCAATAGGCCTGTAGTTATTGTAATCGTTTTTGTCACCTTTATTTTTATAGATTGGGATAATTTTCGCTATTTTCAACTGATCTGGAAAACAGCCTTCCTGAAAACACTTATTTATTAAGATCGAAATAGGATAACTTATTTCATCACTGAGTTTCTTCAAAATTTCAATGTTGAGTTCATAAACATCTGTCGATTCTTTTGATTTAATAGATGATATTATTCGTTTGATTTCATTTGCGGTACAATCAAAGAAGAAACAGGATTTTTCGTTACTTGGATTAAGGTTTTTAGTTATGTTAAAGTTTTGCTGAGATGTTTTTAGTTCCTCACTGATTTTCTTGCCAATATTTGCGAAATAATTATTCATAGTATTTGCGTCAAGATCCGTTTCAATTTGCTCCTTCTTTTGTTTAGAGTTTTGATTCTTTATTACCTTCCATAATGCTTTTAATTTATTTTCAGATTTATTAACGTATTCCTCATTTTTTTCCCTTACAACTCTGTTTATTTCCTCAGTGTATATTTTTTTGAAAGATTTATAATTTGACAAGGACTCTGGGTCTTTTTTAACCTTGGCAATTGTGTCCAACGCATCTAAAGTCTTTTTCATTTCAATTATTCGGTCATTACTCCAGATAATTCTTTTGTTGTTTTTTTCCTTAATTGTTTTTCTTTAAAGGTATTTGGTGATCAACAATTTGCATAAAGTATTCATGAAAGGCCGTATAAGCCTCCTGTGCACTTTTTCCGTGAAAAAAATTATCCCAAGAAATCTCAGAAAATTTATTTTTCATCGTGTCTATATCCGCTCGAGTAGCAGTTTTTCTTCCAATAATTTTTTATTTTCAGGTGATCCAGCGGGAACGGACAAACTTATAAATTGTGCCAGATGATCAGACATATGAAGTTCTATTGTTTTACAATTTAGATAGTTGGTACTTATAAATATATTGTCTATGCACGTTTCTGTGCTATTACTAATTCTAGATGCTTCATGAAAAACTTTAAATAAACCATAAGAGCTTAATAGATCTGTAATAGACTTGGTCAGCCTTGTTTCTACAAGGAAATTGTTGTTGAAGTCGCCTGCTATAATTATTTTCTTATCAAAAAATCATTCGTAATATAAGTCAAAACGTCAGCAAGCCGATCGAAAAAAATGTCAAGTGAACCCATTGGTGATCTGTACAACCCAAGTATTACTGTATCAATATTTGCCAAATATAAACCCGCAAATTCGGCATCTCTCTCACTTGATAGCTCCGTTAATTTTTTCAAAGAAGTACATTCATAATTACTTTTTGTTGCTATTAATACACCCCCATGTTTGTTGACATGTCTACAATAATGTGACCCAATTTTGTAATTGTGAAGATTCAAAAACTCCAATTGACCCTCACATAACCAGGTTTCAGTGAGGCAAATTATGTCAATGTTATGTTCAATGACTTGCAAGTTTAGTTGTTCTGTTTTATTCTGCAGTGATTGTATGTTATAGTTCAATATATTGAAAGTTTTACTAATTTGACTATTGAAATTTACCTGCTTCTTCAATCCTTGCACCACGGAAAAACCGAAAAGGACGAATGACTATATTTTCAGGCCAAGTCTCAGGATCTTTAATTTTATCCAACATAGAATAATCACATCCAAGCTTGAATGACTTATTCTGACTCATATTTGAAGGGTGCTTCTGTAACTCCTCCACCTCGAATTGTTCGTCTGGAAACAAAGAAACTAGATAGTTATTCAATTTAGTGGGATTCGAGTTATTTGAGGCCCTGCCGACGTAGAACCAGGCTTTTCTGCATGCTCCCTTAAAGCTGCCTTCCTCTCCAATTTTTGCTTTTCCTCTTATGGTTTCATTATTCCTAACTTTGTTGCTTTTACTTCTTTTCGATATTACTTGTTTCCAATCACCTTCAGCCGCCGCCACTGATTGAAGTATCTGGGTAGTTCCAATTTCGCATGTTGATCCAGAAATATTTGGTACATATGTACTACTACTGTCACCTGCTACAGAATTTTTATCAGCTCTCTTTTGTGACAGTGATATATATGTTCTTTTGTTTTGGTTTTCGTAACCTCACTTTTAGACTGATCAGACCCAACATCGAATATATTGCCAACCTGTCTCTTTAGGATTCCTATTAGCAACTCCTGTTCTTCGGTTCTCTTCTCTAGTTGATGTTGTAGCTTTTGCATTAAAACGTGAGAGTGACGTATCGCTTCATTTTCGGCTTTCAGTGTTTGACAGTTCCTATTACATCCTCCAGTAGCCTGGGATTCTTCTGAAATATCCGTATTCTCCATATCGAGTGCAGCACATAAAACAGTGTTTGTTTTAACGCTATTCGGCACCCTTTTATTCACTATGAATTCAATAAGCTCATCCTTTTTCCATTTATTCAACTCGCTCGCTAACTGTGACTTTGTTATCGTCGCCATTTTACTGCTTTTATAGTCAATAAAAAATGAGCATTGAGTGAAATCAAACATAACAACCATTTTGACATAAAAATATTCACGCCAACAATAACCTTTTATCCACGACTATTGTGAAATCCGTCCATTGTACGTCTCTGTGCTCGGCCTTAATAATACCAATTAATCACAAGGGAATAATGAGATTATAAATCAATGCTGTCAGATGCTTCATAGATTTAGCTTTGATATAATATTCTTTAAATTGATATTTCTTCAGTACTCCAACTAACTAATATGGATATACCTTGTCAATCGAGGGCCAAATCTTTTTTTTTTCATTATACCAATTAAAACATGTGTCAACTTGACTGTTTTCATGCTTGTCATAGAAGGGTCTTGTCGCGGTCGCCAAATGTTGAAATCTTCAAGAAATATATTCAGAAGTCTTGGATAAAGTATAGTATGCTACTCGCGTATAATGGCTGTTATTCACTCGGTGATTTGAGCCACTCGCCTACGGCTTGTGGCCTATACTTCACCTCTCGAATAATAGCTATCATTATACGCTCGTTGCATAATATACATGATTTCGACGAATGAATCTGAGAATTCAATAATATTCGGATTCTCAGTAACGTATAAGATAAAATTATCGACTATAAAAGGAAGTGAATTCTTCTAGAGTTTTTCAAGAGCATTCATTCCTTTTTTCGTAGATAGCATAGCTCTACGTATTCAACCCACTTGAACACAAATTCCAATCAGTCTGAAATATTTGGGAGGCCCATTCTGGCTCCAGAGATCCTCCATCGTCTTGTATGATAAGTTAAGTACCCACCTTAACTCTGTATGTGCAGAGAGAGTTTTAAATGTCTGAGTAAACACAGAGCAAGCCTGAAACATCGAGATAATAAGATACCCGGTTACAAGGTTTTCCTTGTAACAGTTAATCAAACATTCAAACGTTCCCGAAGAATCACACATCTCGTCCGTGTCCGAGAATGGAACAAGAACGTAAGCTGTCAATCTTTGTTAGAAGAGGATTGTTAATGTAATGGAGCAATTTAAAACAGGGAATGTTCTTCGAGCATTATGCAAATAAGTTGTTAAGCCTTGTTAACAGACCGACTGCAACACTGGGTAATTGTAATTATGGCTTGACTTATGTTGGCTTTATCACGAAACTCGTTGGTATCGTTCCTTATGTGTTCCATTCACGGAGTAACGGTTGAAGAGGATTCTTGTGAGCATATAGGGTGAATTATTTTGAAATTGCTTGAGTCAGTATTGGATTTCGTCCAGATACGGATCCAAGCTATGCAGGGTCCAACTTTTCAAAACTTGCGGGACCCCTCTACTATTTCAATACATACCTTCTAAGACAATTCATGAATAAGAATTCGGTTTTTAAATAACGAATATAAATATTAATAAAATAAAGGTAACATCATTTCGAATGTAGCAATTGAATCGAAATCAACACATTTGTAAACAACTTGAGGAAATTATAAGAGATACGAATCAATATTAACCGAATGAACATTATATTTAAAATGGCGAATAACTAATCAGATAAACATTTTCTTTATTGTTATAATCTTAAACCAGATTCTACGATATATCACTCACAGGCGAAAATATCACTTCTAAATGTGTTTTATGTTTTCCTAGAAGACTATTTTATATCCATATTCATTTTATATTATTTGGAAGTGAATCTGGAGATGATGACCGAAATTTGAAAAAATTTTATCTCATAAAAAATATCCTTATATCCAAAACGGAATAATTTATTCCTTCTTCATTATTCGAAACAAGTTCGTTAAAATTCACTCAAAAGTTAAACATTAAAAATTTAAGGGAGCCCTAAGCAGGTGCTTTTGAGCGCTCGTTCATTGGTGGAGCAATGAGGCTATTACCTCAAAATTTTCTTTAGGACATCATATTATTACTGAATAGGTAGAAGCCAAATCTCAGCACTAAAATGGCATGTAAAAACTTGACAAAGAGAAAATAGAATTATATGGTTTTGATGATGCGATCCTCTTGAAAGTATATCAATCTTCATTCACTAAATAAATTTTACTTTAATGTGGTCTCAAAATTTCAGCTCGAACGGTTTTGTTTTGTCTTGGATATTGAGGAACAAAACTTTTGAATTGCCATATTTAATGGAGCACTCTGTACGATTTGGCTGGTTGACGATCTTACCCGAGGCATTTAGGGCGGAACTCATCCTGAAAATCTCCTGTCTGCAGGACAATCCCTTCGAAAGTTATCGTGCTAACGGACGGACGGTCCCACAGACAGAATTGAATTTGACGACGAATTCGTCATAATGGATTCGGACCCTATCGTTTGAGATCATTTCCGGCTCGAAATTTGAAAATAACATATGGGCAAAACGATATAGCACTCGTTTAAGAGGAGCGCTCAAAAATAGAATATTGAAAAATTTAACGCTGAATACACGACAAAACTTGGCTTTGAATACTTGTTTCTTCAGAAAACTGTATACTCTGAAGTAAAATTGAATAAAGATATTGGAAAGATTCTGTGGAATATTCTTTCCTCGCAGAAATCAATTACCTGATTGGAAAATCAGGCTATATTTTCTCTGGAATGTAACCATTTTCCTGTTTCATAAATAATATTGAATATTTGAAATATTAGAGGCCACCTACAAATTGAAAACATATTTCTATTGAGTATAAAATGAAAAACTTGCAATTAATTGTTGAATGAGTCATAAGTCTAGATATATTTTCATCCCAATATTTGTGAATTTTTCATTAAAAAACTTAGCTAATTCGTTGAAAATTAAAAATTATTGAATTCATTTAGGTTTGAATTGTTTTCTGATACTAATGAAATTAATTTATATTTAATATCTCGGTCAATACTCATATGATCGATATGAACTACAAAGTATTCATCAAGACGTTTGGTGGAAAAATCACTGTAACAAACATGTTATCTAAAGAGGTATTTGCGTTAGATATATGGTCCACAACAACTTCAATTCTAAAGTTATATCAGTAGGTATTTAAAAAAAACATATATTCTTACTCTTTGTGTTTGTGGACTATTGCTCAGTCATTTGGGTACAGAACAAAACATGAAGAGTGTAAAATATCGAATTTGATATCCAAGTGAATACAGATATAAAATTAAAAAGCATCAAAAAATCTCAATAAGAATAAATATGTAGTTATTTCAATTAATACAGTGTTTTTCTCATTTTTCACTTTCTCTCAACACATCCTGTTTCGCAAGAACCATAAGTATTATTCTGATTTATGTCTGCATCCTAGATGACTTCAAATCGCATTTTGATGCAAATGCGAAGTTGTCATGCAATATGTATGTTACATATGAAAAAATATAGCTTGTACAGATTTCTTTATTCGAATCAAAGTTTCATTGGAAGTATTAAACGTCTTCTTGATTCGAGTTTGGGATTGCGAGAATTCAATGAAAATACATCAATAATGCAAGTTTTGTACTTCTTTTCCGGAAAATTTTGGTTTAGCCTACCAAACCGAGTCAAAATTAGTGGAAAATAATTGGCCATCATGTTGATTTATAAATAATAGAACAAAGGAACTTTGTTTATAATGAACTGAATTCATGACAGCAATGCATTATTTGCAAATTTATTTGGATACCCACAATTTCCTCCATTAACAGGCCATTGTTGAGAAAACAATATGGTTTTGTTCTTCATGCATGTGTATTTTCAGATGATGAAATAATAATAGAAGATTATATATTTGTCTTCAAGCGGAATATTTGTCATACTGTCTATTGTAAAACTTATTCTTATATTTGTATAAATAGAATTTCTTCGAGACTATTGTTAAGTCACTCTCCATTAGTTGGTTCGCTCTTCAGTTTGTGTAGGAAAAACACGGTTATTTTCTTAGTGTCATCAATTAAACATAACATTCGCTAGAAAAGGAAAACTGCAGAACAACAGTAAAATCTATTAATGATTTAACCAACCAGCTCAGTAATCGCTAGATTAAAAGTTTATTTAAGGATTTTTCAGTAAAGTTGTGACATTACATTACTCGTATAGATTCTGAATGCTATGTGTTTGGTTGCCCATGACAATTTCGCATTATTCTTAATGCGAAATTGCATAAATCTGCATAAAATTGAACATCAAAATGGGCCATCATTTTTCAATTTCGTATTCGTTAAACCCCTTTTTCGACTGTTGACGGCAAATAATAACTAATACTTAATAATGTTAGAATAGTCTTCACATGGCATATTGAAATAACGTTGAGATTATACAGGGTCTCTATAAATGATTGTAACAGCTCAGTTGGCTTTGGATTATTTATTTATTTATATTACTCTGTTACGCAAGTTAGGGTGACGAATTATGTGGCTTGAATTATCAATGTCAAAGATAGATAGAAATAAATGTAGAGAGAGATTAGATGAATGTGTTGAGTTTGCATAAGAATCAGCAAAATGAAAATAATTCAAAGCCAACTGCGCTGTTACAATCATTTATAAAGACCCCGTATTAGATACTAGAAACGACTTTCTCATTAGAAATTATTTGCGATTTTGCGATAATAAACTGATCAAAATGACCATTATCGCCTGAATGTTGATTTTGGTAGCTTCAGGGAAGCTTGTAAGTCATGAAAAGTTTTTAGGTCTCATAATGAAGTTACATAGTCACACACTTATTGTGAACGGGAAATTCTTAATAATGGATCATTAGCCTAAATAATCTTTCAACAAATAGTCACACACATAATTGGACACGGAATGCATAGTTCGAAAGTACCTGACAGTCGTATGCTTATCCATAGGTACTAATATTATAAATGCGAAAGTAACTCTGTCTGTCTGTCTGTCTGTTACTCTTTCACGCCTTAACGGCTGAACGGATTTTGATGAAATTTGGTATGGTGATAGATGATAACCTAGAAATGGTCATAGACTATAAATAATCACGCCATTGTTCTAAGGGAGTAGGCAGTAGGCAGATAACTAAATTGAGTTAATGATTTTTAGTCGTCTTGTTGAGACTTTTGTTCTTTCACGTCTAAACGGCTGAACAGATTTTGATGAAATTCAGTAAGGTAATAGATGGTTACCTAAAAACGGATATAAGATCAAAATGAACACGTCATCGTATTTGGGGGGTAGGAAGTAGGCAGAAAACTGAATTGAGTTAGTAATTTTTTTATGGTTTTTGCTGGGAGTTTTGCTCTATCATGCCTGAACGGCTGAACGGATTTTAATGAAATTTAGTTAGGTGATAGATAGTAACCTGGAAACGGATATGGGCTAATAATATTCATGCTATCGTACTTAAGGCGTAGGCAGTAGGCAGAAAACTAATTAAGTTGGTGATTTTTAATCGTTTGTTTTAAAAGTTTACCTCATTCACGCCTTAACGTCTGAACGGATTTTTATAAGACTTGGTTAATATAAAGATAGGATCCTAGACACGGACACAGGCTACTTTTTACGGCGGGAAAATACCTCTGTCCCGCGGAAATCTAGCGTGATCGTGTCAAGAAGCGCATGACGCCATAGCTACTGAAATGATTTTGATGTTTTTTTTTAACTGAGTGTTACTAAGACTTCAAGTCAGTATTTGATGCCTTTTCTAACATAGAGGGTCGGTAGGCGCCATAATTTAGGGAATTTATGATAACATTTTGATGCAACTGTCTTTATTTGACAGTTTCACTTGGATCGAAACTTAGCGACATTCCATCACACTACTTAACTTATAAGGTAGGATGGTACCAAAATTCAGACTACTCAGACGTATGATTTGAGTGAATATTTTCGAAGATATTACCGTGCGAAATTGAATAGATACTTGAATCAATAGCGTTTTGTACTAACTGTTCATTCGGAAACCATGGCAGATGTTATGTATACTGTCAATCTTTTCATGAGCTATCCACATTGTAACTCATGATAGAACACAAAACTATCCTTGCCATAATTAAAAAAGTTAAAAAAAATAAAAACAGTAAACAGAATCGTAATTCAACCGGTTGTTTATTCGCTGAATAAGATTTTAATGGTTCATTTCTTTCAGAATCTCCAGACTACTCGAAGCGCGGGTTACATATGTTGAGCAACTCGACAGATGTTAACCTACTCATCTTGATGATATAATTTGTCAGGAAGATTTAATTCAAGGTATCATAACTAGCGAGGTTCTCATTATGTGGTCGACTCTGGAGGTCTTTTCTATCGATAGTAATTTTCAAGGCTGGCTAGCCAAACCGTTAGACTTAAGACTGAATAGTATTTGTTTCACTTTTCGTAGTAAATTATGCTGAATAAGTATCCAAAAATTCGACTAATGTTCAAAGGAAGATTAGATAAACAGGAAACTAGAATTTCCAAATATACGTATCGTCGGCTTACTGCAAAAACCAGGTAAGTAACATTTTGTTAGTTTTGTGCACATAACTTATTTGAGCTGTTCAGTTTTCAGCAAAATGAAATATTTCCAAGACAAGACTTCAAAATTCAGCACTTTTCCGTTGTACAACAGTTATCTGGTTTATGCAGTATATTTATATATCGAATATGGTTGGGAAAATGCACTTAACGCAAAAATGGTAAAAATGTACTTTATTTATCTTGTTTTGGCAGTAAACCGACGATATACGAATTCTTTTTCCGTGATGCCTTCACAAATAAACTGAGTACAAAATATGAATATTAAACTTCAAACATGAATTACTCATTTCTATACTGAGATGCACATTACATTTCGTTTCAAATGTTTTACCTTCAGTCCTTTGTTGACCTCAAAAAACTATTATGCAATCCAAATATCCCACGAAATAACTAGTATTGGTTTGCAATAAAGATTTGCATTTTTCATAATAAAACATAGCTTTATTATCTATGAAAAAATTCAAATATTTGGATATTTAAAGCAAAACTTTCGATGTTAAATGGATGAATTTTGTGCCAGGAATAAAACCATGCAAATGAAATAAAATTACCACTTATCCTTGGAGAAGTATTTCTATTCAATTCAAATTATCTAAAAAAGGGCATTCTTTCTTTATTTCTGAACGTTTTACTAACCACTTCAGTCAAAACAAATTCACGATTAAAAAAATAGTTTTCATCAGAATCTTGGCTGACTCTCTCTATCATCTATAGAAAACTAAAAGCAAATAATTATGGAAATCAAGCATAACTTTTCAACGTAAATAATTAAAGAATTATATCCTACTGAAAATTTGCGAATAAAATATTGTTTATTTTTACTACCGGTACTACTGTGGCGTAGATTTTTTTGAGGAAAGTTACGATATCTATCACAAGCCTAATATGATCACAATGGAAAACTATCACTATTTCATACAGTGGCGAAACTATACTTGTGTCAGGAAATAAATGAAGAATGTATACTCATGGGAAATATAATGGAATGAAATTATTATTTTCATTGAATTGAATGAGTTATTTCCTTTAACTTTTGCATTTTTGAACTAAAAGCAACTGGACAGGCATTTGGGCAAAACATGGCAAGCTGTTTCGCAAGGAACGCAATTTTTATGATTGGATTAAACTCGCTTCAAAATTTCGATACCTAACACGAGGCATGGAAAAGAGTTTTTCATGGAATGTTCCTAATTTGAATAAGGTGTCTCCTGTTGCAATCACAATTGAAAAACCCGATTCGTCAGAGAAAAAAAAATGCATCATAATACACAATATACAAAACCTAGACTTCCGTTCTGTATGTTCCTATACATGTTTGAAAACAATATAAGTACCCTTTTTTCTTGATTGTTCATATGAATATAATTCCCATCCATTCCTCTTTCAATGAAAATTGTACATCCATTTCGAAAAAATGAACACATCAGTAACATTAATAACAAGGTGCTTATCGGAATGCCTTACGTGTATCATTACAAAGAAGAAACTGTTATTAATTACCAGAAATGATATAACTTCGTAGCAATGATATTTCAATTAAGATGAGCCATCGGACTGTAATGTACAACGGGTAATGTAACTGTGCGCAGTGAAAATGATTTATGCCTGTAGATTTCTGGATTATTATTGTAATAAATCAAGGAGATTGCAGTTGCAGTCCCTGTAATCCCAGACTGTCTGAGAAGCATAAGTGAAAAGTAGCTCACATGGATCACTAATTGTTTATGGCTGGTTGGGATTTAAATAACAAATATTTCAGATGTTGCTCCAGGATTTACCGAACGGAATGTTGGTACAGTTCATTAAATTATTATCCTTTGAATAATAATACAGAAATAGGTCTATTGTTATAACGAGGTGTACAATTTGGCTTCCATGGAAGCTTGAAGGTATTTATTGAGTTATACTATAGTAGAGTGAATTGTTTTTTTGTATTTTTCGTTCTAAAGGATTTTCATTATAAATCTGAAAATATTTATCTCACCGCTTTATTCAGGTAATAGGTACTCGCCCAACTGAGAATCGCAATTGATTCAAAATCGAAATAAAAGATTTAAGTATTTATGTACACCACGCGATGTAAGTAAGACGACGAATAACAACTCGGCAATTATTAACAGAGTTGATTCATTTATCACTAGTAGATTGATTAATATTTCTCAACATTAATCATTAAATATCTTCATGAGGAAGATTAAAATCTACCACAAGTAAATATGAGAATACTGTGATGAACGATTCTAAAGCGAAAAATTGTCTCAAGTGAATATCTAGTTTCGCACAGTTAATATTATATAAACCTAATAGGAAAAATAACGGTTCAAACAGAAATTCGAAAGTGGTTGTGCGGAAATCTTCTAAATAGAATTCTGAACCTAGAAGCTTGAATCATATTATGATTTGACATGTTGCATTTATTATTAAAAGAATGTTGATTTTTAAAAAATATCATAATTGATGAAAATAATGATTAAGAAATAGTTACTACAAAGGCATACTGTCACAATTCAGAAAAAAAATAAATGGAAAAGAATTAACATAAAACACCCTGCAGGTCGCTGACGGTGAGCAACAGAACAAAATTGTATTCATAAGTTACATTTAGATTTAAATTATCTTTCGAATGACACAATAAAAAAGTTCCTGGAAAATTTTTTATAAAGCTGCGTCGCCTGGCGTCTTAATTATTTTCTCCGACTCTTTTGCATATCTTAAGACAACCTTGACTTGTACCAGATACCGACAACAGAATAAAAAAATATCAATCCCTCTTTGTGAAAAACTGGGTTACCAAGATAAGTGAATGACCCTGTACTGGCCAAGGTTCTCATTTTTTGAAAAGTCTTCTTATGATATATTTGATTCGCACGAAGTTTATCACAAAAAGGCGAGTTATAGTTTTTCTTCCAAATATAAGTTTGCTACTTCGTTTATAGATAATGAATGAAAATGAGTCCAAGTGAGACTAGAAATTTATAGATCAACATCACACAGACAATTTCAATTTCCTACTCTTACACGTCTTTGCGCTTCATTATTCCCCTATAAAATACCTTTCTTGGAATAAATCGGAGATGTGGTTTCGGAATTATCGAAAAAAATGTAAAAATTTCAAACTTTCCTAACTTCGAAAATACTAAACCGATTTGGTTGGTTTTTTAACAAAGCGATATATTTATTGCAATACTAAAGGATTTTCCAATTAGAGGTGTTATTTTGAATATCCCGCTATTTCCGTAGATGTATCGTTTGACGCTGTCATTTTTTGACATTTGACAAGTAGAAACTACGCCATTAATAAGAATGGAACGATACACGCTTCAAGAACGCATTGAAATTATTATAATTCACTATAAAAATGGTAAAAATTTGGCAGAGACGGTTCGTAAAACACGAACATTTTTGGGTCGTCGGATTGCAATGAAGAAATTGGTGAAGAAATTCGAGCTGTTGGGACAAGTTAGTGATGTGAAGAATAAAACCCGTGCACGTCGCTCCTGAAAAGCCGAGAATATTGCTGCTGTAGCCGAAAGTGTTGAAGAAAACCCAGCTTTGTCCATTCCTCGTCTTTCTTCGAAATTAGGCATTCAACAAAGGTCATAACACCGTAGTTAGATCTGGACAACGTTTACTTACAACAAGACGGCGCTCCGTGCCACACAAGCAACGAAACCATTGATCTTTTGCGGGAAAAGTTTCTGGGCCGTGTTATCTTCCGAAGAGGTGAACACAATTGGCCACCGAGATCTTGTGATTTAACAGCTTGCGACTTCTTCCTTTGGGGCCACGTGAAAAAGAAGGTCTACGGCAATAGCCCAGCGTCGATTCAAGACCACAAAGATGGAATTCGTGAGGCTATCGAGGACATAGGGCAGCCACTTTGCGATTTGGTTATGGAAAATTTCATTAACAGGATATGGTCCTGTAAGCGTGGTCGTGGTTATCAAAATAACACCTGTTATTGGAAAACCCTTTATTATATTATGTTATATAATATCCTATTATAATGTACTATAATACATTACATTGCTGCGTATGACGAAATCTGAACACATACTTGTTTTGATTAATTTCTTCAGTTTCATCTTTGTTTCACGTGCCCGCATAACCAATCCATATTTCACACCATAAAATATGCATATCTCCTAAATAATCGGTTCTTATTCCCTCATCTCAGACCAGCATAATCCTCGAAACAGCCATAAAATTTAATGAGCTGGGACAGATAAGGACAAATTGATTTTTCCTTACTTTCAGGATCCCCATAGGGACGCCAAAGCAATTAGTGGAAGAAGTCAAATGAATGGAATATATTAATGATGGATTTGTGTTTGCGAAGCTCAAGAGTCGTAGGGGAATTGTGGAATCCGGAATGAAGGAAACAAGTTCATTATCTGCAGTGATTATTCGAAGGAATTCGACATAAATATCCGAAATGAATTCTACCAACAGTTGGATGCCTTGTTAAGATTGTTTGTCTATCGTTTCAGTGGAGTATTGAGAAATACATATTTATTTTCGGATGTGGGGGGTAAATATTTAATTTGATTTTAATTTTAAGTCGGAGGTTTGAGTATAGATTTGAAATTGATGTTAACTTCGAGTGAAAATAAAAAGTATGAAAACAATTGTCATGGATTCGGAATGTTTAAAGGAAATATCTATTTACTCTTCGAGGCACGTTTCACAACTATTGTTGCTTTTTCAAGCTCTACAAAACAAAACAGAAACATACAAATAAACAGATCACAGATAATAGAGAGTTATCGAAACCAAAATAGAAGTCTAACATTATAAAAGGATCCTGTAATAAAAGATCCTGTTGGTCTGACTTTTGAGCTATTGGGACGACTCATTCCTGTCAACTTTATTGAGGCATTTCCTTTATTTTGACACTTGTGACGATGTGTTGCCGAAGATACTTTATAAACATATCCGGAAAATAGAATGTTTGGACCAAAAGACAAATTTCTGAATGTCTTCGAGTCCAAAAAAACTATTTCAGAACTTGTTGCCTACAATATGCAAACTTTTGATATCTAATTTCGTATGAGCTGTTAGCCGTTAGTTCGTTGCAATGGTAATGATCAACTGTTTTTTCCAAAATCATACATCCTGGTCGAGTTCTAGAACTTCCCTCCGGACTTGACCAGGAAATGCAAATTTCTTGAAGAAAAAAGGCGGTTGTCCATTTTTTTACTTATTTTCACATTTCAGCATTCATGAAGGAATTCTTGTCAACATTTCCCCCTATAATATCACCACGCCCTCATAAGTGAATCTGAGACATTTCAACCTCGCTATTTATTTTTTCACGAAATTTTCCTAATATACGATATCAAATGATCTACTGACTCTCCTCTACTAATAAATTTCAAATTGATCGGTGCACCACAAAAAAAGAAAGTAGTACGCCACCAGGGTACATACCTGGTACCTGACATAAAATAACCCAAAAGGATGAGAAAACTGTAAAAAATTAAAAATTAGAGATCTTTTATTTAAATACGGTCATCCTTCATTTGCGTTAATTAAGGGAGACTGTATTTTATTAAAGGCCATCTTAAAATCTATTTTTGATGCGTATGACCAAATGTCAAAATTAGGGAAACTTTATTTAAGTTGGGCTTCTATTTGCGTTTCGATGACTCTCTTATATGAAATAGCCGAATTTTTATCTTGAATTTCAATGACGTTCCAGTTAATCACGAATTGATCGTAAAGAACGAAACATGAGCGGCAAACAGCGACGCACTCCTCTACTTGGTCAAATGCATACTGAATGACAGACACATGGATGAATCCCTCAATAAAACAAAAAAGGAGCTTAAATTTGCTTCTTTGCAAAGTTCATGACCCTTTCTTGCTCAGAAATCAATATCTTAGTAAACAGTGCTCGCATATCAAGATAAAGAAGATTTCAAAATGTTGAATATATTTCCAACAAAAATCAGCTTCCGGTTTTTGAAAAATTTTCATTCTTTACATCAGCTGGTTACACCAAGAATCTTTTGGTGGCTAAGATGGAAACATAGAGAGAACCAATATTATTGAGTGTGCCTTTTACAGAATTATTAGATCGAATTCATAAAAAATATTTTTTCTACAAGCGTGCACTTTCATTCTCTTTCCCGCACGTATTTCAATTCGTAAAGAGTCACATTGCCAAACAGTGTGGGAAAAACCTGCTATTCCATTACCGCACGCAAATGCGTGTAGTAATGGATTAGCAAGGGTTTTTCTCGCACGCTTTTTCTAACGAATAAACTGAATAATGAAATATCTGCCACCGACGACGTTACTATGGAAACGGCATGTGAATAAGAATTAATACATTGTCATTATATTATGTGTATTTAGAATGATCATTCACATTTGATCTGTGTGTTGAAATCGATCTCGTATAAGCGCTTGTAGAAAAAATATTGTTCCTAACTCGTGCGGAAAGTGTTTTTCCCGCACTCAACTGCGGGAAAATATCACTTTCCACACTTGTTAGGAAAATAACTATAAGAATCAAGATTTTGACTTTTGACTATCATAATCTTGTACAGAATGCAAGGGGCGCCAAAGCAATTAGTGGAAGAAATCAAATGAATTGCTGATGGATATATGTAAATAATCGAAGGCGAATTGTGGAATCTGGAATGAAGGAAATGAGTTATCTGCATTGATTTTAGGAAGGAATTCGACATAAATATCCGAAATGAATATAAACAGTACGAAGCCATTTTAAGACTATCTTACAGTGTGGCAATGGGAAATATTCAGATGATTTTGAATCAGTCAAATTTTAATTACGATAACAAATGTGGGGTTCAAATATTTAAGTTTGTTTTCAATTTGTTAATTTTGAGTCTAAATTTGGGATAAATTTTTCATTAAGATGGGACAATATTGCACAATTTCATGTAAATCTAACTGAGCTCTCAGTTACGTAAAACTATTACATTTTCAAACTGGTAAATAACAAGTTGGGTTTTGGATATTTTATCGACTCATTTCTCTAAAATGTCAAAGAGATTCCAATATGTCCAATTTCTTCCTTTTTGGTGGGTTCATCCCGTCGATTTGAAATTCAGTGTGTGGAAGTGAATGAGAAATGCTCTAAAAACTGCAAAATTTCAGTTGTAATTTAACTAGTGCAATGAAAATTATCGATTCATTTTCATTGCAAGAGTTAAATTTAATAAGAAAATTTTGTAAATCCATCAAATCGTATTGTGTCGCTGTAAGTTGCTGTCACATTGCCGTTACTCTAATAAGTAATAAACGTTCATAATTACGTCTGCATTTATTTTAAAGGACCTGATAATTTTGCACAAGTGCGAATTATCGATAATTTGCACTAGTGCAAAATTATCGCCTAATTGTATGCTCATTGGCTAAAACAACAATAAAAAATCAGTCGGAACATTGTTGTCTGTCGAATTTGACAGATGAATAAAATTTTCATGGAAATCGTATAATCATACGACTTCTACAATATGAATAAGCGATCAAAATCCTTCGAATAGTTAACTTGAAAAGCAAGATCTTATTGTTTGTAGTATCTGACGGACAAATAATGCAAGTTTAGAAATGACATAATGCCTAATGAAAAATTAGAAGTGCAATCGTGAAAGGAACCAGCCGAAAAATACATTAATATTCATTCCATCTCGTCGCTAAGAGGTCAACTCCGTATAACAGATAGTTCAACTTCATGACGCACGTAACCCATTCTAAACAAGTAGTGAAAAATAGAGGCATGAGTCTCATATGATTAGCGCTTTTGTGTGTGCATAATGGATATTTCAAACTGTTATTTGTTCAAATTGAAAATGTAAAGGAATGTCTAATGCATGACGAAGAATAAACATGATTGTAATTTCTGTTCCTTTGATGAGAAGTTAAAAGTGATTTCATTAAACTCCACTAACAGTGAACTTACGTAATATTATGACTGGTGGAACGGCATGACATACATCAAATAATTTGAGTATTTATTACATTCCCAGAATTCATTATTATGATGAAGCAAACCAACGAATAATTCAGTTAGATATTTACTTTTCGTATTAAGATTGCCTTACCAATCAATTTTCTGGATATGGGATAAACCAATGAACGCGCTTCGATTATCGTAAAAAGCTTGTGAATATCATAACTGTCTGGATTGCATTCGCAATCTTCTGAGAAACTTACTCAAATTTTAATATCCCGTATAAATTTTTCATAGGCCAACTAAACTAAAATAGAAATTATTACGGATTTATTTATTATCTTTAACTCACTGATACAGTGAACTGATTCGCCAGGTAACATTTCTGAATGCAAGTCACTGAATGACAGTTTTGGAAATGATCCATCAATTTCAATGAGAATTGAATTACAAAATATAATGTATGTTAATACTCGTAAAAAAAGTTCATTTTATAACTCGTTTATTCATTAATTCATCAATTTGGCGCTCGTTTGTAAATTTTCAACTCGTGGAAGAACTTCAATGCATTCTGCATTTTCATTATGAATGACAATATGACCTGAATTTACAACTTCTCGAAATTTTTATTGCATCACATGATTTGTTAACTAAATTAAACTTTCTTCGATTTGAAAAATTGTTTTTATAAAATACTCGAAAATTATAAATGAGTATTCGAAATTTTCCATTCTTTCTTGTCCTAATGGTTTAAATTTCAACACAAAGTTATCGGGTATGTCATTTAGTAAAAAGCGGATTTATTTATTATCTATAACTCATTGATACAGTGAATTGATTCGCCAGGCAATATTTCTGAATGCAAGTCACTGAATGACATTTTTGGAAATAATCCATCAATTTCAATGAGAAGTCAGTGAATAAGAGAATCTAATGTATGTATAATACTCGTTCATTCATCAATTCATCATTTTGGAGCACGTTTATGAATTTTGAACTCGTGGAAGAACTTCAATGGCTTCTGTTTTAACACTAAGTTATCGGGCATGCAACATGTTATTTAACACAAAACCAAGTGAGTTGTTATAATAAAATATAAATGTATTCTCCTTATCGAAGGCAAGGATTGACTTCATATTTACAAACCTCATAAATTGCTGCCATTTCTGACTATCATTGGGCCATGCTTACCAGAAACTTCAATTTATGATATCCTGAGAACAGCTCAGCCAAATGACCATATTAGTCAACAAACTGTTAAACTGAGAAAGACTTGAATCACAGCCATGAAATTTCTGCAACTCTGAACCCTAAACCTTTGCATATCGCAACAACTGTTACCATTCACAGTGATTGGTCTGCTTCATGTATCTTCATGGAAATCTGCACCGATTAAGCCCTTAGCAGACATATTTGCCTATCGAACAACCATTTGGATATGCAGGGGTCACTCGTGCATTCTTCTTGAATTTTCCTCTGACTATTATCGACAATTCAGTGTGTTAACACGTCTATTCAGGTGAAAATTCGCTTCGTTACTGAAGATTATAAAAAACGCTGAAGGTCGTTCAGAGAATCAATCGATTTGTAAAGTTTGTCCTCTATTTCTTGGACAAATTGTGTTCTATGAAGGTCTAAATACGAATCTTTCTTATACTTATTTCGATGACATACAAGATTGATTTCCCGAACAACTTTCAATGAAAAACTATTCATGATCATGAGAATGTTTGAAGCATTTATTTCGAAGACTGACAGTTAAAAAATGTTGCACATCAGAGGTTTCACAATTGCATTTTTATCAGGAAAATAAAAGAAACATAAATTAAATTCAGCAATTATCTTTTAGAAAAAAATTGTTGTGGACGTCTGCTCATTTCCTCTTCAACAGTTAACTACAGGGGCGTACCCAGGATTTCAGCTAGGGGGGGCAGCTCATACCTGTTTTGAGAAGATGGTCGGTCGGGTTTATTGAAACAAAAAACTTGCCACGAAAATTGACGTGTATATTATCTTCTAGGGGGGGGCAACTGCCCCCCCCTGCTCCTACCTGGGTATGCCCATGGTTAATTATATATTTCATTCAAGCCAAACAATACCATCATAATGTAACCATTCTGTGAAATTTACATTTCTGCATGCGGCAACAATGCGGTTTTTCGCTCTTCACGGTGAAATTTCATCATTCCTTCGGTATCACGTTTCGTTCGAATACAATCTTGGTTTTTCTATGCCAAAGGCATGTATAGTATTCCCGTTCACGGTTCGGTTTTCAGATAGAAGACACATTTCGGTTGGCGTACTAATATCAAGCAGTTTAATGCTCTATGAACCTAATCTAACCTAACCTAACCTAACCTCTAGTTTCTAGCCTATAATGCTTCATAAAACTCTAGCCGTTGTAGGCCGAATTGCCAAATTGCTTTTTGGCAGATCTTTTTGCAATTATAATTTCGTCTAGAAGTAAAAAAAAATATTTACACCCCAAAGAACCTAAACTTGATTTAGCAATTATCTTCTAGAAAAAAGGGTTTTCGACGCTCATCTCCTATTCAACGCTTAATTATATCTTTCATTCAAGCCAAACAATACCATCATGTCGTAACCATTCTGTGAAATTTACATTTCTGCATGCGGCAACAATGCGGTTTTCCGCTCTTCACGGTGAAATTTATCATTCCTCCGGTATCACGTTTCTGTTCGAATACAATCTTGGTTTTTCTATGCCAAAGGCATGTATAATATTCCCGTTCACGGTTCGGTTTTCAGATAGAAGACACATTTCCGCTGGCGTACCGATATCAAGCAGTTTAATACTCCATGAATTCGCCCCATTGTCTCGTGATCGTGACATTACATTTCGGGCCGTTCCTACTATGCACAGACGTCACGGTCGAATTATTTCGTTCGTCAGTTTTTCTTATGATACTGACGGCCATTCGTGATCGGCGAACCGGGTATTGACAACGTCATTAGCTGGAAGAGGAAAAGGAGGTTCTTTTGAATATTGAATGATTGCCTTGTCGCGTCCGTGTACTCCAGTGCAGTGATGTATTCAGCGGTACGCTGAACATACGCTCAAGCGTAGGGTCCACAGGGGCTCCAATTGAATCAACAATTCATCAGAATAAAAATTCGTCCTGTTTTTAAAAATGAACAATAATCAAATAATTTCTTACGAAAGGCAACCAGACCCGAATCAAAATTTTCGAAAAATCTTAAGATGTATCAAAATACTGGTATATACCACATGAATGCATAGACTCTCTACTTTGAGACACCTGAGTTTGGCATAGATTTATAATACTAACTAGATGGCGAACCTGTCAAAAAATTTGAGGCAAACGGCGGCCATTTGCAGTTTGGAGTGAACCACAAATATTTTGAGAGATGTCACTTTTCTATGAATTTAAATATTAGAATTACCAATATTCCTTATTTATTTTATTTCAACGAATCGAAATGATAGGATTACCAATATTGTTTAATAACTAATCACAAGAATCGAAAATATTTATAATTTTATAGACCGAAATGTCAGAGTTCACAGAACACTAATATAAAGAGTTCGTTTTATCACTTCTTTCAAAGGAACGTCTATGTTTCAATCAAAATTCGAGCACAGATGGCATAAAACATCAAAATATTTGTGGTTCACTCCAAACTGCAAATGGCGGCCATTTGCCTCACTTTTTTCTACGTGACAGTAAGGAAGTTCGACGTCCAGTTAGTATTATGAGTCCATGGAGTTTGGTTCCGTTCGCATAGAAGTAAACTGAGATATTACATTTCCAAACTTGTAATGCAGATGTCAAAAGTTTCAAGAATGTGTGCATAACTTGGCAAAAGTGCATGGCAGAGAATTTTTTTTAGTAGGTTATACTGCGAATATGGTACTGAATCAATACATAAATAAAAATATACGTAGTTTCATTTGAAATAAGAAAGTAGATACCTATACATTTACCGACTTGAAAATATTTTAAGCGAAGAGTTCCTCCATCCTCAAGGCTAAAATTTCAGGATTCACTAGTTCTAAAAAACGTCTAATAGGCCAACTAAAAGGGAAATCCTGTATGTCTCTTAACAGGAAACGCACACTAAAACGTTCTTTAGGTGAACTAATAAAAATTTAAGAGAAGCCCTGAGCAGGTGCTCTTAGGTGCTCGTTCATTGGTGGAGCAATGATGCCATTAACTCAAAATTCTGTATAAGACTTGAGATTCTTGCTGAGTATATTAAGTAAATGTAAAACTTACGGTCGTAATTATATTCTGGAAATTATTCAAAAACATAAAATATGTAAAAAATCAATAATTAATGAAAAAGGTTTTCATGATGTAATCCTCTTGAAATTTTGCATGAAAATTCAGTAGAATAAACCTTATCATTCACAAATTTTCACTTGAATCGGATATATTGTTATGGAAGAATAAAGATTCTTGTTTTCAATGGTTGTGCTAACACTATGGCCACAAAATTTTGCATAAGCCTTATTATTTTGATCTTGAGGAACTAAAATTCTGAAGGCCATATATATTTTATGGAACACCTGTACGATTTAGCTGGTTAACGAACTTGACCGAGGCATTTTGGACCTGAACTCACCCTGAAAATGTAAATTCTCTAGGAGTCTAGGACAATCCCTTCGAACGTTATCGTGCTAATGGACGGCTGGACGGCCGGTTTCACGGACATATTGAGTTTGACCACGGATTCTTCATCGGGGAGTCGAACCCTATCGTTTGAGACCATTTTCGGCTCAAAATTCGAAAATTAAGGTTGGCAAAACGATATAGCACTCGTTTAATTGGAACGAGCGCTCAAAAATAAAGTCCAGTATAATGTAATTACGAAAACTCCGAAAGTAATTGAATAATGTGACGGGAATTATAAAATCGTAGACTTTGCTTGGAAACGATCAGAATTTCCAAAGCAAACTATGATGTTACAATCGTTTATAAAGACTCCGTACGATAATATCGAAGCAAGGAACGACCCAGATGAACCGGAAGGGTTACTCTCGTCAACCGATCTCACCCACTTCCTACTTCCGGAGGATGTTTACCTTATCGCTCTTTCGAAATGACGCGGCGGCGGCGGCCCATCCTATCAGAACTTAAGGTTTGCTTTCGATATTGCCGAACGATTGTGCCAATATCAACCGACCGACGTTGTTATGCCCAGGAAATGGTTGCGATCCCTTCCGACCTCGGCAAATTGGTTCATTACGGGACCCCAAAATGAGAATTTGCGATATAAATATCACGTTCCGGAATATGTATGTATGTTTGGGAAATGAGTTGTGCGATAATGTGAATCGATAATACTTTTTTCGCACTTGCTCAGTGGCGACGGCAGCTTTTGAAAAACAGGGGGGCCAAGAAAAGGCCAGGTTTTTCAGTGGTGGTTATATTGAATGAATTTGTACAAATTTGTTTTGCATTATACCCTTATTACACCATGCCTTTTTTATGTCTATATTCGAGCCTTTTTTCAGGACTATTTGTTGGGTGAATTTCCCCCAAATGAGTCGCACTATTTACACCATGCCTTTTCAAGAGGGTTGTTTCAAGGGGTTTCAGGTTATAATTCCAAAATTACAAACAACACAACAAGAAATTGATATTTTACTTCAATCTTGTATTTCGTTGGAACATTTCTGAAATAATACCATGTTATCTGTTTTGATATGAAAAATAATGATGCAAACAATAAAAGATGAAATTGAATTTGAAAGAATCACTTATAACTATTATTGCAAATGTAACTGTTATTCTGAAAAATAACAAAAAAGATTTTATAGGAGATAGAAGGTGAAGTCTTGGATGAACTAAAAATCAGGCAATAAAAGCCATGAGTCTAAATTATTCAAGTTGGCCTATTAAACGTTTTGGGAGAAAGTGAATATTTCTTATTTCAAATGGAACTACCTATATTTTCATTTATGTATCGATTCAATACGAAATTCGCAGTATGACCTACTTAAAAAATTCCTGAAATTTTTGACATTTGCATTGCCAGTTTAGAAATGCAATATCTCGATTACTCTTTATGCGAACGGAACCAAACTCAGCAGTCTCATAGTAGAAAATCTATGCATTTATGTAGTTCATTCAGTATTTTGATATATGTATCGTAAGGTTTTTCGAAGATATTGCTCCGAAAATGTGGAAGTCAAAATTGAAATATTTCGAGATTTTCAAATGACAACCCAATTTTTATTTTACAGCATTCGATTCTAAATAAAAAATGAATGGCAGTCTCTTTTTAATAATTATTTATTTTGGATATTTTTCGAATGAGATGAAAAATACTGAAAATTTTCAGTATTTATAGTCATAATCTATGGTCGTGTTTACGATGAAAAGGCTCTATGATTATGGGGTAAATTATTGAAGTAAATTTTATGGTTGAAATCATAAAAAAGTGTTCGATGATCATGGATGTCATAGAAAAAAGTTTACCCATATTATTCAAACACGATTCGGGTTGTTTCACAATTCACGGGGAATGCCATATATATTATTCAAAGGAATTGTAGGACCTTTCACAATCGTTATCCACATTTATCAAGAATGACTGGAAAGAAATTCCGAAAACTCTTTTGGCTTTCTGTAAATCTGTCCCAATCTTCATGACCTCAACAATAGAGTTCATTCCGATAAGTCAAAGCATGACGTCCATAGATCATGACTATAAATACTGAAAAATTTCAGAATTTTTTGTCTCATTCGAAAACTATCCAAAATGAGTAAAATTAGTGTAAGAAGAAACTGCTATTCATTTTTTATTTCTAATCGAATTCTGTAAAATCAATATGGGGTTGCCATTTGAAAATCTCGACATATTTCAACTTTGAGTTCCACATTTTCGGAGCAATATCTTCGAAAAACCTCACGATATATCAAATTACTGAATGTACCACATAAATGCATGGATTCTCTTCTATGAGACTGCTGAGTTTGGTTCCGTTCGAATAAATATGTCAAAAATTTCAGGAATTTGTGCATAACTTGGCAACCGCGCATAGCAGAATATTTTTTTAGTAGGTTATACTGTGAATGTGGTATTGAATCGTTACCTAAAATAAAAATTAGGTAGTTCTATTTATAATTAGAAAGTAGATATGTGTTTGAGATAGACGTGGCAACACTGTCGACTTGTAAATATTTTCTCCTAAAACGCCTAAAAGGCCAACTTAAAATGTAGACCCTGTGTGTAAAATAGGTATGTCGCTTCATTTATTTGTTTATTATAATCTGCCCATTCATTAAATCTTTAAATAAAGATAAAGAGTATTAAACATATTTATTATTGAGCAATTGAAAAGAAAAAATATAGAAGGTTACGCCAAGATGCCAAATTAGACAGAAAACTTTTGTGTTATTGGACCGACATTTCTAGGAAAAACCACTAAATCCCCACGTATCGAGGGTGAAAGATAGAACCGGTTCTATTTATTTGCAAGCCTGAAATAGGCACCAAAAAAGTCCTAGGTGTATGCGCATTTCGTTGCAAAGAACGTAAAAATTATCTCAACAGGCAGATACTGGGACTTTTCTATTTGACTGATTAACTGAAGAAATCACTTCACTTCAACCGAATCGACCAATAGGAACGCTGCGTTACTGATTTTGCATCAGATTGGAAGTGATGCAGCAGTCAAATAGAAAAGTCGGATTGATGAGTTAAAACTTGTTCAACATGCTTTGAATGAAGACCATATGATTTTAAGGGGTAAAACTTCCAGAAGAAAAAAAACTGAAACGTAGAAAATTAAAGAAAGCAGTTTTATGTCAATAACTGAATATCCCATCAGTCAACCATCTGGGGATCTCAAAACAATCTGGACACCAATAATTATAAGATCCAGCTTTGAAGAGATCAGATGAATTGTTTGACAACTGCTAATTCAATCAAAAATAGATTAAAGTCATCGATGATTATTATTAATTAAAACTATCAAAAATGATAAACCATTACCAAGAATGACGAAAGTTGCTTTTCGAAATTTAGAAGTCTTGAGTGTTTTCTTGGTAACGGCTGGCGAATGCAGGCCGACACATTAAATAAAGGTACAAAATGAAAATTCATGCGTTTAAGAGTATGGCAGGTATAATGATATTACCACTGTGCATATTCTTTCTCCGTTGTCGGGATTAGTTCCGAAGTATGGGTTTAATATTGGTTGATTTTAAATCAATTAATATTATTCTCTGCTTTCATTGTTTATATTAAATAAAAGAAGCGAAAATCATAGAAATAGCCCAAATTATATTTCGATAACTAACTTCGTTCAAAAATGATTCGATACATTAGTTGTGTGATTTATTTTGTTTCTGTTTATTCAGTCATCAAAACCTTTTTACCTACAAATTGAGACTAATTACATTCAAATTGGGATTAAACAAATTCAAAATGACAAAAGACATCTTCAAAATTTATAGAAAAGTACACGTACATTTTTCGAAATGGTTCATTCATTGTTTACAGTTGATTACGAATGTTCAACTCGAAAGCACCAGGAAAACGATTTTGTTTTACCCATCAACAACATCTGTTCCTGAAAACAACAACTGCCTCAGAGTTCTTCGAAGTTAAAATTACTATGGCTATTAGAATCCGTTTGATGAATGGATAGACGCAATCGCAATTTTCCTTAATAAATGTGTCAGTAGAAACATGCATTTTAAATGGAAAGCATTCGTAATTTATTGAAGATGCTAGTAGAATACCTCTTGGAGTTCTTAGGAGTTTATAAATTGAGAATCTCGAAGTAGACAGTGGGAGACTACATAAATTGTAAATGTAAATTACAGACTACATCGTCAGCTGTTTCTGGATATGACGTGTTCAACTGTTTAAGTGGCGCACTAGACGTCTGAAAGAAAATTACAGGCCAATAAACGCAGACCTCTGCGGCTTGTTTATGACAAAATGTATGATTGGTTATCGATTTTTCGCTCCAGTAAGGGTTCAACCCTTCTTTGTCTAGCCTCTTTTCTCGGAAGATGATCGAATTGAATATTGGATGAAAACTTATTAGATTTCTGGTGGTATTCTTTACTTTATTTATCGAAATTTCGTTCAGGAGTAGAACTATCAGTTTGAGGAAGTCTCGAAAATGAAAAAATAATATTCTTCAATTAGTTTTTTTCAGCAGTTTTTCGAATCTATTCCAATTAGGGTCGGAATATAAGCAAGAACATGATATTGGCTACAAAAGGATCTTCAGTGAACACAGAAAATTATAGACAATTTTTAAAATTCAAGACCGAATAGTTTATCTAGCTAATGAGATGACAAAAAAATATGTTCGAGAATTTTATCTTTACGTTACCTCAGAAGAAAGAACTTCAATTAAAATGAAATCAATCGGGAATTGCTACACAATATTCGATATAAACAAAATTTCATTAGGATCATCATAAAATAAGGGTTCATATGAAACAAGTTCAAAAGTTATTGACATCGCGGGTATACATACTCGTATATTATTATTTATTGAAAATATTAACGTCGTTCGTCACACGAATATTTGGCATTCATGTGAGTTCTCAGAAAACAATAATCGACGACTTCGATTTTTGATTTACTCAGTTGCCAAACAATTCAGATGATCATTTTTATGATGAAGCTCACTATTTATTGGAGCCAATATGTTCTTGAAAGCAATAGAAAGCTCCTCCCTTTAATTTTCTACGCTACAATTCACTGCCCTGATGCATGAATCCTATGATCTTCATTCAAAGCATGATGAACAAGCTTTGACTTATTTCAGTGTCTTCTTTTTAAGTTTGTTACGTTCCTTGGTTCAAACTTCGAACATTGAGTTCAGTTTCTCCAATATAGGCTTCACTGCACTTGCACTCACAAGGTACTTCAGATGTGCTATTTTCGGTTAGTTGATATTCATTTTCAGGTTTTACTTCAGTTACATTATGCCTGATAGGATATTGATTCATGATTGATTGCTGTTCTCATCACATTGTATTTATCTTCAATTCTCCTAATCTTTTCAGATAACACTTTAACATATATTATTACATTGGATATCATTTGTGCTGTTTTCGGTTGACAAGTTATTGGTTGTTGTTCCATCCAATTGCATTTTTTAACGACATTTTCAGGATAGCTATTCTGATTGGGAATTTTAAAGATATAGCAGACTTCGCTCTGATGTGAGCCGCGCGACACAGTAGGGTAAGTCTGTTTTGCGTCAACAAGTTGCACTGTAATAATATGCTCTCGGTGGTTTCTGTGGTCGATCCACATAACCTACAGATATTGAAGTTTTTCTTACCTATCTTGTGCAGGTGATATCTAACAAATCAATGGTCTGTGTGAAGCTCAGTAAGCAGCCTTAAATCGTTCCTGACAATGATAAAGCTTGATGAGTTATCTCTTTTGAAGATGCAATCAATATTTTAGCTATTTTGGTGAACAGGTATCCAAATAGTTTATTGTACTCTGCCAGCATTGTAGGGATCATTTAACATGTAGTGTTTTGAGTTTGAGCTTCCCATATTTGTTCAATAGGTATTAGAATGTCTGTTCTATACAGACGTCCACACAAGCTTAGTTGTCTTTATTTACAAACTTCTGCACTCGTCCGAGGCATTTCATTTCTATCGTTTGGATTCTAATGTTCTGTTTCCTGTTCAAGCCAAGTGTCAGAGTAAGTTTGTATATTGCCATGTATACGTTCATCCTCGTGCCCTGAGAAGATGGAGATAAAGCCAAATCTGTACCTCAGATCCATAGTATCGTAAGTCACAAGTGGTCATTTTGTCAGGAGAGCCTGAAAACATATCGAACTTCGTTTGCGCTTCTGGAAAAGACAGAGAAAGTATAATTAAAGCTTTTTCATATTGAAAATGTAAAAGTAAACAACCATTTTCTGATTTGTATATAGAGCTATTATTATTATAAGGTGATTAGTTAGAGACCAGATTATATGCAACATAAAAACGTTGTTATGTGTACGCAAATATACATGAAAAATGCTTGAAATATGCAAGAAAATGTGCAAATTACTCGTATGCACGAAAATTTGCAGAATGTCCAATATTGAATAATGCCTTTTGGGAACTAAAAAAAAGTAATTCTGATTTCAAAATTATCATCTCAATAACTCTTAATAATGGTATTAAAATTTAATTTAATGTTAATTGTTAACTTTTCAATATTTTGTTCGTGGAAAAGGTCCGCTCCACTTTACTCAATAGACTTCAGAATATGTATCAAAAAAATGCATAATAAGTGGATCTTAGCTAAAATATGCAAATACCGTTGAAGATGTCTCAAATATGCAATAGTATATGCAAATATGCAAAGGCATATAAGTAATCCAGTTTCTGGCGATTAGTTTTCATTCGAAAGTGTTGACTGATATCAGTGATATCAGATAAAATGAGAGGTAGCTTGTCGATGGTCCGTTACTAAAATGAACTTATATGTATTTTTGATAGCTGAAACCCAGTGGGTATGAAAATCGTTTCTGGAAACTCAAACTTAAAGTCAGAATCCATTCGATACCATAGTAGCAATAATGGTGATATTCTGCTTTCATCTGTAAGCCAATCTATAACTTTCCATAAGCTTACAGAAAAATTGCAGTTCTGGATCTCTTCAAGGCATCTGTAGCTTACAGAAATCTTTAAATATTTTTGGATGGACACCAATGTTTGACTATAAAAAATTCGTGATGAATAATAATAGGTAGTAAGTCTTTGTTTATTGTATTGTTATTGGAAGGAAATCATAAACAGATGAGGAACATTGTTCAATAATGTACACGACCTAAAATACATTCTCCTTTATAATAGGACTTCATGAGAAATGGAAGGAAAAAGTTGCGTTATCAAATCCAAATGAGTCATTTGAAATGCCGGATGGCTGGTTTGTGGAAATGTTCAGATTGAAGAAGCAGTGTACTATCAACAATGAACCAGTTACAGACCAATCGTACGCTACAGTATCGTAACTTACAGATGAAAAGCAGAATACCACCATAAGTTTCATTCTCAAATAGGCATAATAACAAACCGACAATATACCAGGTACAACAAACTCGTAATTTATTATCATACCATCCCCAAAGCACCAATTCTCACTCGGCAACTATCCCGATAAACAAAACAGAACCGGACAGCATGAACCACCCCATGAAACAGCTGTTCCCAATTTCCTGGCCACACCATGCCGGGAATTCCCTCAAGTCGAAACGGTGTCGGATTACTTCAGAAGGAAATCAGTGCTCTTGTTACCCTCGGACGCACAATCGGACTCACCTGTGGCCAGCAGGTCGTCACTAATTCACCCTGTGTATGGTGCGTAGGATGTTAGGTGTCGTCCATCCGCCTGAGCAGCTGTCGAGTGTGTGTTTGCTTTCCATTATGCAGGACCGTAAAGGACGAAATTTGGTTGACGTGTACTGAAAAATAAAGTTACCATATTTTGGGAGATGGCCATAGACCTCACAATAAGTGAAAAATGTCATATTGATATAAGCGATTTCTGTTTTGATTAAAAAATTCTCAGCTGAAATGAAACATTTGTATTTCACGTAGGTACTTTCATTGAGTATTTTGCATCCGATTCGAGTTGTTAAGTCTTTCATTCACCTTGTTGTTAGGAAAATAGTAAATTGTGTGGGAAGGAAAGGCCGAACATTCCTAGGCAACTCTGAACACAGAGTACAGGAAGGTGTTCCTATTGGTCGATTACAGTGAGATACTTTACAAGCTGCTACTGACCGAATTTAGTAGCACAGTGTAAATTCGCGTGTAATCGTGTTCACAAGCCAACAATCTGATTGTGAAAAAGCTGCGACTAAAGTTGAAAGCTGGGCTACTTTACACGCTAAATCGCTGGCGTTTCGGCTTGTTGGTATGTAAACAAGCCGTGTGTAATCACAGTTGCTACAAAACAATATGTGAGTTCTCATCTACTCGGTGGTTCCTGGTTCTCATATTTGAAAACGTATTCGACTTATCTTGGATCCTTGACAACGATACAAACATAAACCTCACGTGAATCGCCAGATTGTTGGCTACTCAACGAGTAGTCAGTTTTGTGTGTAATCATCACAATCTCACAAGCCGATTCAGTAGCAGCTACTTCAGGGGCGTAGTGACCGGTGTTCGGCGTGTTCGAAGAACACTGGCCCGGGCCCCATAGGGGCCCGGCCCAGGCTTGGGACGACTATACTATTTTTTCTTGCAGAATAAATCCTTCATTTTTTACTAAAACCAACTTATCCCCGAAACTCGAGGTTAAAATTATCAATTCATATCAGAAATATGATTGTTATTAAAATTTACCACATCGCACACAAATGAAAACGTTGAATCATTAATTCCTTATTTACATTTATATTCTTCTGGTGAAAATTGCTATCCCCGTAATCAATTTTGCGGCCTGGACAAATCGTACCGAACCTTTGCATGAAGCGTGTCGGCATTCTGTTTAAGGGATAATTACATTACATTAACGTCACCAGATGATCGCTTTATTGGGGCGGCTTCTTTGATGGAGGATTCTTCATGTACATAGAGGAATTTTTTTTTTGGACTAGGGGGAAAATGCGAAATCATTTCACTTCTCTTCCTATTCTAGAAAAATAAGTACCAATTCGAATTTGAAACGACGTTGTGCTTGTGAGTGTGTTCAGAGTGAGAGTTCTCAAAATTTTTGACTTCTTTTAGTGTTTTTGAATTTCTGGACTTTAAGTGTTATTGAAGGTGAGTTGTATAATTCATCACGTGGCTGATTTTTTTGTTAGGCGCCTCTCTTAATATGAAAAAATGTGGGTCAGTCTTTGGGGATTGCTGATAGAATTGAAAACTAAGTGAATTGTATCGTGGAGTTATCAGATTATTATTTTCAAATAATTTTCGGTATACAATTAAGGATAAATGTGCGAATTGGTAATTGGTCACTAACACTTCTTTATAAACCAAAAATAATTAGAAAAAAAGAGCCTAATAGCTCGACGATATAATTCACAAGTTACTTCGTTACTTGTCTCAAGAAATCTTGCTAGAATTATTTTCAATTATTTCTATAGAAAATGAAGTTGCCCGAACATTAAGTATAGCTAATATTGTGACAAATTTTGCAAATTCGAAATCCCGCAAAAAAAAGTTTTGATTGCGCTTTGTTTTTATCTCTTTTTTGTGTTTATTATATTAATAATATATTTATATGTTAATTGGTTTTAATATTATTTTGTTTTCATTTTGCTTATAGTTGTTATTTGTTGTAGTTGTTATTTTGTTAGTTGGTTATATTTATATGTGAAAGGTACCCACGTGCTTTGTATTGTCACTATTCTAATATAAGTGACAAAGAAAATGTGGTTTTATTTTGTCCTTATCTAATTTTTTAATTATGTAACCAGCAGGCAACGCTGCTAGTGAGGGTAGGGGCCCGGAAAATATCTTGAACACAGGCCCGTGGTGGCGTTACTACGCCACTGAGCTACTTTACACCTTAAATAGCTGGCGTTTTGTCTTGTTGGCATATAAACAAGCCGTGTGTAATTGCTGCGTCCCAGGAGGAATGAGACAAACTGAAACTTTGAATCAAGGACTTCAAGGAGGACTCGCAACAAGATATTTGATGGGCTTCTTTACACGCTAAATAGCTGGCGTTTTGGCATGTTAACAAGTCGTGTGTAATCACAGTTGCTACTAAGCAATCTGTGAGTTCTCATTTACTCGGTAGTTCCTGGTTCTTAAATTTGAAAACTTATTAGACATTTATCTTAGATTCTTGACAACGATACAAATATAAACCCCACGTGGATCAGCTAGACTGTTGGCTAATCATCAGCTACTAGACAGTTTTGTGTGTAATCCTCACAATCCCACGAGCTAATTCATTCGCTTCTAATGCGTCGGTTACATTGAGATACTTAATAATCTGCTACTGAGCAAATTTAGAAGCGAGTGAATTAGCTTGTCGGATTGTGATGATTACACAAAACTGTCTACTCGCTGAGTAGCCAACAATCTAGCGATCCACGTGAGGTTTATGTTTGTATCGTTGTCAAGGATCTAAGATAAATGTCAAATACGTTTTCAAATTTAAGAGCCAGGAACCACAGAGTAGATGAGAACTCACAGATTGTTTAGTAGCAACTGTGATTACACACGACTTGTTAACATGCCAAAACGCCAGCTATTTAGCGTGTAAAGTAGCCCATCAACTATCTTGTTGCGAGTCCTCCTTGAAGTCCTTGATTCAAGGTTTCAGTTTGTCGCATTCCTCCCGGGACACCCTGTATAATTTGGACTAAAGATTCCTAATCCATCGATTTGACCCATTAACGAAAAATATTCTACCTTTTTTCTCAGCCGGAATTTGAGAATACATAGGATTCATTATTTGATTTCTATAAATTTATGGTGGTATTCTGCTTTAATCTGTAAGCCAATCAGTAACTTTTCATAAACTTACAGGAAAATTGCAATTCTGGACCTCTTTAAGGGATCGTTAAATATTTACTAGTACTCGGCGGGTGATCGGAATTCGGAAGTATTATCGAATGACATATTGTGATATTATGTTGAATGGTTTTTTATTTCAAGACGAACACCAACGTTTTAATATAAGAAATTCATGATGAATAAAAATAATATGGCTTTGTTTATTGAATTGTTATCGGAAGAAAATCATAACAGGTAAAACATTGTTCAATAATATACATGACCTGAAAATAATAATTTTTTTAAAGTAACAGCTTCATGAGAATTGGAAGGAAAAGGTTGCCTGATTAAATGAATTTATTTGGAATGCCGTATGCACAGAAAATATTCAGATTAAAGAAATGCTGAACGACCAGTTTGTGTTCAGACTGAAGAACCAGTGTACTATAAACTTAATAAATTCTCTACAGCAATTTCAACCAAGTTTCCTGTTTTCAATTTAGTAGATGAAAGGAACAAACGCAAAATACATTCAGATAAATGTATTTTCAAATTCAAATCAAAACCATTTATATACAATTCCATGATCAAATCTTACGATTGAAAGTTATTTTTATACATATTAGTAGTTCAAAAGTGACACTATAACTAAGATATTTACAGGAACCATTCCAGAATTGCATAATTCACGAATCTGTAAGTCGACCAGTTACAGATCAATCGTACGCTACAATATCGTTACTTACATATGAAAAGCAGAATACCACCATTAATGCTAAACCTTATGCGGCGTTCCCACGAGGCGTTATTCACGACAGTGAACCACGCTTTCGTGAAATACACTTCTGTGTGAAAGCATAGTTTTTAAACTTGCTTTCGTGAGGAATGCGTTCACACAGAAGTGTATTTCACGAAAGCGTGGTTCACTGTCGTGAATTACGCCTTGTGGGAACGCCGCATTATGCTAGTGACGCTATTTGTACCACACATCTGACAGAGAATTCCTTCTGAATTTAAGAAATGTTGACCTCTTTGAGAATTGCACTGGGATATATTCAGGACATCCATGATAATCGAGGTAGTCGCAAACCATCCCTTGAGATGTCACATCTTTATCTATTGAATTATATATGATGTTATCTTATTGCTTGTAAACAAATGCTTATCGACCTTCAGCCTAATGTAGATCGAATTTGGTTTAATCTCAATCTTCACATTCAAGTGCTTGAACTTTTCATCCAAACTATATTCACTCATAGCTATATTACTAACTAATACAATTCAGAATTAAGCGAACCTTCATTGAAAGAGATAATATAATTATAATGCAATGACTCTAATAACCGGCAGATAAAAAATAGAATTGCAGTATACCCCAAATTCCGAATATAATTTGGGATAATGTATGATAGCGATAAAACAATTCCAGTGCTGTAGGGTTGGCTGGCTGACAGGGTCGTTTATAACCATAAATTATGGTACAAGGGAGATATGGACAATAACTCCAAATTACAGACGGTGAATGAAATATGTTTATAAATATTATATTGTTTCTATGGTCATGCTCGGAATGGTCATAAATACCTATGATTAAAATTAATTCCAATCGTGAATTGCCTGAAATTATTTTATATAGCGATAATATTTACATTCATTACCCGAGAAAAGGATGAAATAGAAATAGAAAACTGATATTAGAATGATTATGTAGAATCTTCCAAATTGACATTATTATTCTGCTCATTTTCATTATAGATTCGATCTTGGCAATTATGAATGAGGGGTCAAGGGTCAACCATGAAGGGTGTCTCAAATTGAGCGGTTTTTTCAACAATAAGTAAAAAGTAAAATATAGATGTCGCACTGAATTCGCTTAGGACTTTTGACATCTAAGGCGTGTCAAAGATCTATGGTATCTACTGTTGAATATTTAGTGAAAATACATACCGTAATGGAAATTCACATGAATCATATTGTGAAATTCTATTAAATTATTGCTGTTGTGTGAATGTACTGAATTTGATGTAATATGACATATAGACTATTGCCGCATAAATGCAAACATTTTTGGATAAACGGATTACATTCTGTTTTGTAAATTTACAAATTCGAGTGTAATCTTACAGGTTGATTGTTTATTCACCATGATTCCGACTGGCCTAAAATAACCATTCTTAAGACTTATTCGCACTGCGCTAGTAGCTTAGTCGAGTAGTGAGAAATTTAATAGCTACTGTCCATCCAATCGTTCGCACTTTGGTCGATTAGAGTTCACAAGTGAGAAGCGCTTTGTCGAATGAACAACTCACAACGCACAAATTTTTAAGCGATTTCTTCGAAGCGAAACAAAATCATTCGTAAGATGGACAAATTGCAACGTAATAAAATAAATGAACTTGTGAATCTAATCGTGATGGCTATTTTAGAAGAGGTGGATAATGAAATTTGTATCCTGCTGTGGAATAGAACCAAATGAATTGACTCGACTAAACTGTTCCCTAATCTACTCGAATAAATTCTTGGTGTTCAAACACGTTTAGTAACAAAATTTTTAGCTACTCGACTACACTACTAGCGAAGTGCGAACAGGGCTTTACTATAAATATTTTTTTAGTGCAATAAAATGGTCTCGAAAATGAAGGTTTCATCGATTCTAATAAAAAACACGCAATTTGAAGTACTCTCTAAAGTCAGATTATCAAATCCATTGGATTTATCAATAAATATTCATCGAATTCTGAAGACTTAATAGTTAACTCATCATAAAAGTTGAGAAGGATCTCGTTCTTCAATCTGAATATTTTCTGTGCATACGGCATTCCAAATGGATTCATTTGATCACGCAACCTTTTCCTTCCAATTCTCATAAAGTTGTTACTTTAAAAAAATAATTTTTTAGGTCATGTATATTATTGAACAATGTTTTACCTGTTATAAGTTTATTATTCATAGTATAATTTTGCTTTTCAGTTCACTTCAGATTAAAAGTTATCACCAATTATCTTATCTTTTGATGTCACGTCTTTACTTCCCAAATAATTTATTCATTCTCCATTTAAAGAACGACATTGAATAGAAGAAACTGTATTCAAAGCAGTTTTTTAAATGGAAGAACTGATGAGAAAAACTTGGCAACTAATATCCTCTCCACTACCCATAAATTGCTGACATCAAAGGCCACCATAGCCATGAAAGCTTTCATATTGACAAAATAAAATAATCTATAAAAGTAAATTACTAGCAATAATAATTTTATGATGTTTTTATTCCCATTCTAGAGCCCTACGCATAACACACTATATATTTCAGAAATACGATCATTGTATTTTTACGATCTTGCTCATATCGCGAGGTCTATTAAGGAAAGTCGGTTTAATGAAAGATTTGATCGTTTTCTATTATAACTTTTTGTTTTCCGTATCACTGTAGATAACATCGTTGCCAAAACACGTAGTTGGCTCGCGGATATCTAGTTTTTGGCAATAAATCCTTCTTTTCCACGAATATGTATTTTTTTTCAATTAGTGAGAAGATATACCTTGAAGCGCCTGTCGGAATGATGTACATAATAGATTATTTGAGTTGTAGGAGCCAATTAAAAATAAGTTGATTGGCAATTTTCCTATGTATTTGAAGTTGAACATAATATTTTCACCACTGCTGTACGTAATTTCTGAAATATAACTTTATGCAATTCAACATGAGAGCCTGTCTCACGAATATTATGAGTTGGATCTATTTCAGTCAGAATTCATCGAACTTACCGAAATTTTTTTCAGCAAATTTCGAGAAAGTTTATTATGTTGATTGAAATAAAAAAATATGTTATAGTTTCGCGCAATGTTAAGGCGTTTTCGGAAACTTACTCAGGGTTACTAACTCGATCCATTGGGTCACGTGCTGGATCTACTCGTATCACGAACCCGGGTTCTACGTTTACGAACACATCAGGTTTAGGATTTGAAGTGACAGTACCTAGTATCAATAACATAATCAAATATTCCATGGATTCATTTCTTCAGTTCCAGTTTATTTTCGGATTGTATTTAGCTTTGCTTGCATTTCTTGGCTTTTGTAAAATATTTCTTTTAATTTCTGGGATGTCCTTCCACGTTTAATGTTATTTTTGAGTACCTATGTTAAAGAAGTAGGGAATTTATTTTTTCAGTTATGAAGAAGTTGTTTCACATTTTCTCGGCTTGGAACTACTCATTTCACACTGAGCCATTCTCTTCTCTTTCCATAATTTTTAAGACTAGAATATATGAAATTACTAAGAAAAGATAGAAGACTTATTCCTGCCTTTCAAATACAACAAAACTGAAATCGCGGTGTGGCTGCATGCGGTGACTTACGACCCTGCTCTCGTGTAGGTTACGATAGATCAACCATGTCGGTGATCGAGTTAACAGCACCGTACTTTACGAACACGGGTTGGTTGTCGGATTAGGTAAAAAAGAACGCGAAGGTTAGGGATCGAGTTAACCGGAGTAAGTATCCGAAAATGGCTTCCCAAGTTTCGAATTTTAAGCCGACAGTTTTAGCGATTCGGTCGAACTCACTCATGAAGACTTTGAGATCAAAACAAATTCGGGCTGGTCAACGGTTATTAATCCTAGAACTACAATAGTGTCAATATTCCACATTCAGATGCTCTCTTACGATACAATGTAAAATTTTGGCGAATAGCTGGAAAAGAATACAGAAAAAATTTGTTGAAATGTCTGCATAGGGGAAAACCCGGATAGATGCCCCACTTTTTGAATTTGCCTCATATTTTGAAAATATTGATTTTATATGTGTAATTTCTATGAGTGTAGGAAGCCCCATTATTTGATTTGGAATAATGAGACTATTCTCTGACATAGCAATCCCAAATTGCAAATAATTAGATTTTTGTAGAACCCTGTTTTTGGGGATAGTTGCCTACAAGTATGGATAGTTGCCCCACCATGAAAATACTGGGAGGGATAGATGCCCTTCATACTGTGTGAACCAAAAACCCAACTAAATACAATGAGATTTTCTATGATTAAAACAGCAACTTCATGTACGTAACATGGATCGAATCAACAACAATTGTGCATTTTTAATTGAATTTCAAAAGCATATATAAACGAAAAGTTGCATTCTTCATATCAAAATAAAGCATTATTCCACACATTCATGATAAATTAATTAAATAATAAGTCTCAACAAAATGATCAGCAATCAAGTTTAAAATCGAAATAACACAATGAATCGAAAATCTGCTAAGAAGATATGTCTTTAGTTTAGATGTCCTAAGGGGCACCTATACCTACCTCAAAAAATCAGGGCAACTATCCTTTTCGATTGGGATAGATGCCCATGAATTTTTTTAATAAATTAAGAAGAAACCGAAAACTATTTTTACTCAGATGTACACTCAATGAAACACTGTATTGGCGTAATAAAAAAAATTAATGAATTTATTACCACTTCAAAAGTTATACAGCGGCAAATACCTATCTCTGAAAGTTTGGCATGTTGTGAAGTTCGCTGCTGAGATGATCGCACACACTAGCGAAAAACGGCTTCACTTTACAATAACCCTTACAAAACTAAGGTCCAGGGTGACTGTAGCAGCTATTTGTAAAATTAATTTTTTGATACGTGTTTCGGAAGTTAGGTATTTTGAAAATGGGGCATCTATCCTACTGAGGCATCTATCAGGTTTTACCCTATTAAAAATTTGGAACCAGTGATGGTCTTGAACGTCTCGATTGTACTTACTCATGAATAGAGACCGGATTATATGCAACATAAAAACGTTGTTATATGCATGCAAATATGCATAAAAATGCTTGAAATATGGACGAAATAGGCAAAATATGCACGAAATTATGCAGAACCAAATGAGATCAATTCATGAAATTTCCTCAAACTGACCAAATTTCATGAAAATCCATAAAAGAAAAATTTAGAAAATATTTTTGAAACTTTCACTTAAGTTCGGATTCTGCATCATCAGGACCGGCCAGATTTCGATTTTTTAGTTCTACATCTTCATAAAGGTCATTTCGTTTCGAAACGAATTACCAGGAATATCTTAATAATGATAATTAATTCAATAGAACGCTCAAAAACGTTAATTTTATTTGAGAGGGGACACTTAATGGTATAATCAAAGTGGGTTTTATGACTACCCCATACGTAGGGGAGCAACCCTCTTCAAATTTTCAAGGGGTCAAACAGGAATTCAGAAATATTGGTATTTCATATTCTGATCTCTCCTACTTAACTGAAGGATAGTTTTCAGTATTTCGAATTTGAGCAACCACAAGTTTTTCTAAGATACAGTCGAACCAATTTTCAATATGGATAAGGACGACAAAAAATATCACGATAAATATGCCAAAAGTTTTCTTATTATGAAAACATCACCGAAAAGCCGAGGAAAGTGTAGAAGTTAAGGAAACTGATAGCTTTATGCCAACCTTCGAAATCACCCTGTAGCTCGAAAAGCATGACGTATTGACTTATGATTTTCACCTAAAGTCTGTTTACGAAAGGTTGAGCACATAGTAGGCGTTTCCTTATGTATCTGAAGTTGGCAGTATTGCTGTCATATAGTAAAATAAAGTCAACGTTGCCGAATGTACCCGGTCTCGTCCGACGAGCTTGCGAGTTATCAGAGAACTCTATGCAATATTGACATTGCGTATCAATCTGACAAGAAAATAAAGAACATAACCTAAAATTTTAATATACACAGTGGAATATGTCAAATTCCATGACCAACTCACGGCTCAACCTTTCGTGAACGGACTATATCTCTTTTCTCTTTTCGAGAAAAGAAGAAATAGCCTAGCTTGTGTGTTATATTATTTTGTTCACCTAATAGCTGTAGAAATAGACTGTCGATTAAGGGTGTACAGAAATCAACTTTCTAGAATATTCGCAATAAAATGAGTCAGATTTTTATTTTTGTCATTCTTTTGGATCTGTTATTTTTCTCATTAAGTAAAAGTGCATATAGAAGGAAAGAAAGTATTTCAAAACATATTCATATTGCGTAACCTTTACATTTTTTCTTCTCCGTTCATTTATTGATTCAAATATTCTGTTAAGTTCTCAGACTTAAATTCATATATTATATACATATCTGGAACCATCAGTATTCTTGTGGACTCATTCGTAATCGCTGTCCAATTTTATATTCCTTGGAATATTTCCTCACTCCACCTTCGTCATCTTTCAACGAAACCGTCGAAACTGTGAATGCGGCTTAGGATTCCTTCCCACCTTGGAGTTTTAAAAATTAAGTCATTCGTTTGGGCGGAAAGGATTTTTCATTTTTCAATAAAATGTATCTACCTTATGAGATAAGATGTCATAACTACCCTAAAAATAATTTCTCAAGAAAATGAACACGAGTTTTTTTAATTTTTTCTAGTGATTTTCGATCTGTAATTTGCATCTTATGAGTAATAGTGCATATCGAAATAAAAGAAATATTCCAGAAACTATTCATTTTGAGGAACTTAATGCCCATAGTGCTGTTATTCAGTCATTGATTTAACTTTTCTTTTAAAAACCAGAACTAAATTCGAAAGTTCGGGACAAATTTTTTTGAATTTCTGACTCTACGGAACATGAAAACTGCGATATATCTCAAATCATCAGTATTCCTCATCCGTAGTCGCTGTCCAATTTTCAATTCCTTGGAAGATTTTCCCAGTCCACATCTTTTATAAATACTCAATTTCAAATATTCATGGTTCCTTTCAACGACACCGTCGGAAGTGTGAATGCGACTTAGAATTCCTTCCCATCATCGAGTTTTAAAATTCACGTCGAAGAACACACACCTCGGGATCTAAATCCATCAAATGGACATTAAAATTTCATTAGAGTACGTTGAACTGGATTCGCCATGAACCTCCCGAATATTATCTTGGCATCCTGCATGCCATTCGGTATCGACAATGTGTAAAAATTTCAGTACAAATAATCGTTGATACCCTGAATAAATATTTAATGTAATTTCAGGAACAATGTAAATATTTATTTCTGAACGTGAGTTTATTTTGGTGTATACGCCGATGATATGGAGGCATCATTAAGCTGTAGATCATTCATTTGGATTCATTTTATCGTAAAATGTTTTTTACTGTAATGTGTGGACAGAAAAAATTGTTATCGCATTTCTGAGGTCCTACAGTCTGAAATCAACAGTTCTGTCATAAAGATATAGCGAAGGACACAAAAAGAAGACTAATGATTTGATAGGCTCGACCAGAACTTGTAACAATTAGCTGGTACAATCATTAATTTTTTTTAAAATTAGTTATTTTTCTGGAACCAGAAATGAAGCTGCTCCTAGACGTCAGGGTCTACCCCGATGTCAATCATTCTTGGATGGTACTATATAATCATGTACTCTGGGTTAAACTGAGACATTCTCGAACAATTCTGCTCTACAATATTAAGTAGAATAGATTCCCCACAAACTTAAAGAAAGTTAATTATAAATCGGCGGAAACTGTCATTCTGGTCACAGATTAATTTTTAAGATTATCTGTGACAATATTCTATGACTTCCAGTGACAATAACCAAACTAATTTCTATTGCGAACAACATTATACAGGGTAATTCACGAGTAATCTAATCGGACAAATGAAAACTGTCAGTAGAGAGCATTGAGCTGATTTCAAAAACCCCTGTGGGATACCTTAGGTCTTCGTTCATGATATACAGGGGATTTTCCTATCGCTATAACTCCTGATTTTTTTCCGATCGATTCGGCTGAAAATTTATATTCAGTAAAAAAGTTATTAGTTTCAATGAAACAAAGTATTAAAATTTGACGAATATCAGGACCAGACACATTTAGGCTTCATTCAAAGTCAAAAACATGAAAAACATGATTTGGATCAATTTATTATCGAGTAGATTTTTCATAGCATGCCTTATCCCCGATTCCCGCTTTTTCCATCTTACAAATGAGCGAAATGTCCCAGATCCTCGTTTCAGATACGATGAATGAAAACGAACTACTCCGTCGAAATTGTAAGATTGAACTCGCTACTCATATTATGTCATTTCATAGAGTAGAGATACATTCCATTGAAAAATCCTTTCCAGCTAAACGGTTCCTCAACCTCTTCTTCAATTATATTCCTCAATTCCTCCAACAATAATTATCGAGTAGATTTTTCATAGCATGCCTTATCCCCGATTCTCGCTTTTTCCATCTTACAAATGAGCGAAATGTCCCAGATCCTCGTTTCAGATACGATGAATGAAAACGATCTACTCCGTCGAAATTGTAAGATTGAACTCGCTACTCATATCATGTCATTTCTTAGAATAGATAATATACATTCCATTGAAAAATCCTTTTCAGCTAAACGGTTCCTCAACCTCTCCTTCAATTATATTCCCCAATTCCTCTTACAATGATTATCGAGTAGATTTTTCATAGCATGCCTTATCCCCGATTCCCGCTTTTTCCATCTTACAAATGAGCGAAATGTCCCAGATTCTCGTTTCAGGTACGATGAATGAAAACGAACTACTCCATCGAAATTGTAAGATTGAACTCGCTACTCATATCATGTCATTTCTTAGAGTAGATAATATACATTCCATTGAAAAATCTTTTCAGCTAAACGGTTCCTCAACCTCTCCTTCAATTATATTCCTCAATTCCTCTTACAATGATTATCGAGTAGATTTTTCATAGCATGCCTTATCCCCGATTCCCGCTTTTTCCATCTTACAAATGAGCGAAATGTCCCAGATTCTCGTTTCAGGTACGATGAATGAAAACGAACTACTCCATCGAAATTGTAAGATTGAACTCGCTACTCATATCATGTCATTTCTTAGAGTAGATAATATACATTCCATTGAAAAATCCTTTTCAGCTAAACGGTTCCTCAACCTCTCTTCAATTATATTCCTCAATTCCTCTTACAATGATTATCGAGTAGATTTTTCATAGCATGCCTTATCCCCGATTCCCGCTTTTTCCATCTTACAAATGAGCGAAATGTCCCAGATTCTCGTTTCAGGTACGATGAATGAAAACGAACTACTCCATCGAAATTGTAAGATTGAACTCGCTACTCATATCATGTCATTTCTTAGAGTAGATAATATACATTTCATTGAAAAATCCTTTTCGGCTAAACGGTTCCTCAACCTCTCCTTCAATTATATTCCTCAATTCCTCTAACAATAATTATCGAGTAGATTTTTCATAGCATGCCTTATCCCCGATTCCCGCTTTTTCCATCTTACAAATGAGCGAAATGTCCCAGATTCTCGTTTCAGGTACGATGAATGAAAACGAACTACTCCATCGAAATTGTAAGATTGAACTCGCTACTCATATTATGTAATTTCTTAGAGTAGATAATATACATTCCATTGAAAAATCCTTTTCAGCTAAACGGTTCCTCAAACTCTCCTTCAATTATATTCCCCAATTCCTCTTACAATGATTATCGAGTAGATTTTCATAGCATGCCTTATCCTCGATTCCCGATTTTTTCATCCCACAAATGAGCGGGATGTCTCATATCCTCGTTTCAGATACGATGAATGAAAACGAACTACTCCATCGAAATTGTAAGATTGAACTCGCTACTCATATTATGTAATTCTTAGAGTAGATAATATACATTCCATTGAAAAATCCTTTTCAGCTAAACGGTTCCTCAACCTCTCCTTCAATTATATTCCCCAATTCCTCTTACAATGATTATCGAGTAGATTTTTCATAGCATGCCTTATCCTCGATTCCCGATTTTTTCATCCCACAATGAGCGGGATGTCTCATATCCTCGTTTCAGATACGAAGAATGAAAACGAACTACTCCATCGAAATTGTAAGATTGAACTCGCTACTCATATCATGTCATTCTTAGAGTAGATAATATACATTCCATTGAAAAATCCTTTTCAGCTAAACGGTTCCTCAACCTCTCCTTCAATTATATTCCCCAATTCCTCTTACAATGATTATCGAGTAGATTTTCATAGCATGCCTTATCCCCGATTCCCGCTTTTTCCATCTTACAAATGAGCGAAATGTCCCAGATTCTCGTTTCAGGTACGATGAATGAAAACGAACTACTCCATCGAAATTGTAAGATTGAACTCGCTACTCATATTATGTAATTTCTTAGAGTAGATAATATACATTCCATTGAAAAATCCTTTTCAGCTAAACGGTTCCTCAACCTCTCCTTCAATTATATTCCCCAATTCCTCTTACAATGATTATCGAGTAGATTTTTCATAGCATGCCTTATCCTCGATTCCCGATTTTTTCATCCCACAAATGAGCGGGATGTCTCATATCTCGTTTCAGATACGATGAATGAAAACGAACTACTCCATCGAAATTGTAAGATTGAACTCGCTACTCATATCATGTCATTTCTTAGAGTAGATAATATACATTCCATTGAAAAATCCTTTTCAGCTAAACGGTTCCTCAACCTCTCCTTCAATTATATTCCCCAATTCCTCTTACAATGATTATCGAGTAGATTTTTCATAGCATGCCTTATCCCCGATTCCCGCTTTTTCCATCTTACAAATGAGCGAAATGTCCCAGATTCTCGTTTCAGGTACGATGAATGAAAACGAACTACTCCATCGAAATTGTAAGATTGAACTCGCTACTCATATCATGTCATTTCTTAGAGTAGATAATATACATTTCATTGAAAAATCCTTTTCAGCTAAACGGTTCCTCAACCTCTCCTTCAATTATATTCCTCAATTCCTCTAACAATAATTATCGAGTAGATTTTTCATAGCATGCCTTATCCCCGATTCCCGCTTTTTCATCTTACAAATGAGCGAAATGTCCCAGATTCTCGTTTCAGGTACGATGAATGAAAACGAACTACTCCATCGAAATTGTAAGATTGAACTCGCTACTCATATTATGTCATTTCTTAGAGTAGATAATATACATCCATTGAAAAATCCTTTTCAGCTAAACGGTTCCTCAACCTCTCCTTCAATTATATTCCCCAATTCCTCTTACAATGATTATCGAGTAGATTTTTCATAGCATGCCTTATCCTCGATTCCCGATTTTTTCATCCCACAAATGAGCGGGATGTCTCATATCCTCGTTTCAGATACGATGAATGAAAACGAACTACTCCATCGAAATTGTAAGATTGAACTCGCTACTCATATCATGTCATTTCTTAGAGTAGATAATATACATTCCCTTGAAAAATCCTTTTCAGCTAAACGGTTCCTCAACCTCTCCTTCAATTATATTCCCCAATTCCTCTTACAATGATTATCGAGTAGATTTTTCATAGCATGCCTTATCCCCGATTCCCGCTTTTTCCATCTTACAAATGAGCGAAATGTCCCAGATCATGCTTTCAGATACGATGAATGAAAACGAACTACTCCGTCGAAATTGTAAGATTAAACTCGCTACTCATATTATGTCATTTCATAGAGTAGAGATACATTCCATTGAAAAATCCTTTCCAGCTAAACGGTTCCTCAACCTCTTCTTCAATTATATTCTTCAATTCCCCAACAATAATTATTGAGTAGATTTTTATAACATGCCTTATCCCCGATTCCCGCTCTTTCTATATTACAAATGAGCGAAATGTTCCAGATCCTCGTTTCAGACACGATGAATGAAAACGAACTACTTCGTCGAAATTGAAATAATGAAATCGCTACTCATGTTATGTCATTTCAATGAAAAATCCTTTTCAGCTAAACTCATTTCTCTTACAATAATTATTATCGTGTAGATATTTCAAAGCATGCCTTATCCCTGATTCCCGCTTTTTCTATCTTAAAAATGAGCGAAATTGTAAGATTGAACTCGTTACTCATATTATGTCATTTCTAAGAGTAGATATATATTCCATTGAAAAAATCTCTCCATCTAAACGGTTCCTCAACATCTTCCTCAATTCCCCCAACAATAATTATCGAGTAGGTTTTTCATGGCATACCTTATCCCCGATTCTCGCTTTTTCCATCTTACAAATGAGCGAAATGTCCCAGATCCTCGTTTCAGATACGATGAATGAAAACGAACTACTCCATCGAAATTGTAAGATTGAACTCGCTACTCATATTATGTCATTTCTTAGAGTAGATAATATACATTCCATTGAAAAATCCTTTTCAGCTAAACGGTTCCTCAACCTCTCCTTCAATTATATTCCCCAATTCCTCTTACAATGATTATCGAGTAGATTTTTCATAGCATGCCTTATCCTCGATTCCCGATTTTTTCATCCCACAAATGAGCGGGATGTCTCATATCCTCGTTTCAGATACGATGAATGAAAACGAACTACTCCATCGAAATTGTAAGATTGAACTCGCTACTCATATCATGTCATTTCTTAGAGTAGATAATATACATTCCTTGAAAAATCCTTTTCAGCTAAACGGTTCCTCAACCTCTCCTTCAATTATATTCCCCAATTCCTCTTACAATGATTATCGAGTAGATTTTCATAGCATGCCTTATCCCCGATTCCCACTTTTTCCATCTTACAAATGAGCGAAATGTCCCAGATCCTCGTTTCAGGTACGATGAATGAAAACGAACTACTCCATCGAAATTGTAAGATTGAACTCGCTACTCATATTATGTAATTTCATAGAGAAGAGATACATTCCACTGAAAAATCCTTTCCAGCTAAACGGTTCCTCAACCTCTTCTTCAATTATATTCTTCAATTCCCCAACAATAATTATTGAGTAGATTTTTATAACATGCCTTATCCCCGATTCCCGCTCTTTCTATATTACAAATGAGCGAAAAATTCCAGATCCTCGTTTCAGACACGATGAATGAAAACGAACTACTTCGTCGAAATTGAAATAATGAAATCGCTACTCATGTTATGTCATTTCAATGAAAAATCCTTTTCAGCTAAACTCATTTCTCTTACAATAATTATTATCGTGTAGATATTTCAAAGCATGCCTTATCCCTGATTCCCGCTTTTTCTATCTTAAAAATGAGCGAAATTGTAAGATTGAACTCGTTACTCATATTATGTCATTTCTAAGAGTAGATATATATTCCATTGAAAAATTCTCTCCATCTAAACGGTTCCTCAACATCTTCCTCAATTCCCCCAACAATAATTATCGAGTAGATTTTCATAGCATGCCTTATCCCCGATTCCCGCTTTTTCCATCTTACAAATGAGCGAAATGTACCAGATCCTCGTTTCAGGTACGATGAATGAAAACGAACTACTCCATCGAAATTGTAAGATTGAACTCGCTACTCATATATTATGTTACAATCAGCATGCCTAATCCCCGATTCCCGCTTTTTCCATCTTACAATTGAGGGAAATATTCCAGATCCTCGTTTCGGATACGATGAATTAAAGCGAATTAAGTACTCCGTCGTTGAACTCGCAGCTCATATTATGTAATTTCATAGAGTAGTGATACATTCCACTGAAAAATCGTTTTCAGCTAAACAGTTCCTCAACTCTTCTTCAATTGTATTCCTCAATTCCCCCAACAATAATTATCGAGTAGATTTTTCATACCATTCCTTATCCCTGATTCTCGCTCCTCCATCTTAAGAATGAGTGAAATGTCCCAAATCCTCGTTTCAGATACGATGAATGAAAACGAACTACTCCGTCGAAATTGTAAGATTGAACTCGCTACTCATATATTATGTCACAATCAGCATTCCTAATCCCCGATTCCCGCTTTTTCCATCTTACAATTGAGGGAAATATTCCAGATCCTCGTTTCGGATACGATGAATTAAAGCGAATTAGGTACTCCGTCGAATGTAAGATTGAACTCGCAACTCATGTCATTTCATAGAGTATAGATACATTTCATTGAAAAATCCTTTTCAGCTAAACGGTTCCTCAACCTCTTCTTCAATTATATTCCTCAATTCCCCAACAATATTTATCGAGTAGATTTTTCATACCATGCCTTATCCCTGATTCTCGCTTTTTCCATCTGAGCGAAATGTCCCAGATCCTCGTTTCAGATATAATGGATGAAAACGAACTACTCCGTCGAAATTGTAAGATTGAACTCGTTACTCATATTATGTCCTTTCATAGAGTAGAGATACATTCCATTGAAAAATCCTTTCCAGCTAAACGGTTCCTAAACCGCTTTCTTGAGAAATTGAGGAATATAATTGATTATATTCCTCAATTTCCCTAACAATACTTATGGAGTAGATTTTTCATAGCATGCCTCATCCCCGATACCCGTTTTTTCTATCTGACAAATGAGCGAACTGTCCCAGATCCTCGTTTCAGACGCGATGAATAAAAACGAACTACTCCGTCGAAATTGTAAGATTGAAATCGCTACTCATATTATGTCATTTCATAGAGTAGAGATAATTCCATTGAAAAATCCTTTTCAGCTAAACAGTTCCTCAACCTCTTCTTCAGTTATATTCCTCAATTCCTCTTACAATAATTATTATCGAGTAGATTTTTTCAAGCATGCCTTTCTCCGATTCCGCTTTTTCTATCTTACATATGAGCCAAATTTCTCAGATCCTCGTTTCAGATACGATGAATGAAAGCGAACAACTCGTCGAAATTGTAAGATTGAACACGCTACTCATATTATGTCATTTCATAAAGTAAGATACATTCCAGTGAAAAATCCTTTTCAGCTAAACGGTTCTTCAACCTCTTCTTCAATTATATTCCTCAATTCCCCTAACAATTATTATCGAGTAAATTTTTCATAGCATGTCTTATCCCCGATTCTCGCTTTTTCCATCTTACAAATGAGCGAAATGTCCCAGATGCTCGTTTCAGATACGATGAATGAAAACGAACTACTCCGTCGAAATTGTAAGATTGAACTCGCTACTTTTATATCTCCACCCTCTTCGTATCGGTTTTAATCCAACGCTCGCCGGGCCCGAATCTTTCTAGCTTTCAAAGTAATTCAGTTGGAGGCAGGAGGGATTTTATATTGCCCCCCTTGCGAGTGAACTCGCTCGTAATGGACTCCCGTCTGGATATGGGGGCCAACGCAGTTTGGAACAACAGCATAACCGAGTTATGTTATTTCATACGATCCCATAAAAATCCGTGCACATGATGCATATTTTACAGGATGTGTGTATGGAAGAGCACCCGGCTCGTTCGAATGATGGGTACAATTCAGTGAATGCTTTTACGTACACCAGTGAAGCTGTTCAGAATGAATCAAATGAAAATTCGCTGATGCGAGGCTAGAGTGTCGTCAATGAATTAGTAAAAGCCCTCTGGACTTCTTTTCAGATGGAATCAACTAATGGAAAGTCCGGATTAAGCTCATTTAGATGAACCCGGTAGGTTTTATCTGTCACATACCATCTGGTCACATACCATCTGTATTAAAAGACGTTGTGTTTTAAACTGAAATTTTATTCAACATATTGATTTACCAAAATGCGTTTGATCGACACTTGCATATCGACTGCAGTGGCGTCGACAAAGATACTTAACATCTTCCCTTCTTAAAATTAAAAACTTACAATTGAAAAAACATCAAGAAAGTTACATATACATCAATCCTTCAGGTTTCTTGATAATTCTACCAGATGAAGTAGTGCCGGGAGTATTTACCACCTCGGTACTATTTTCGGAGACTTTGTTTTTTTGTGATTATTATCAGAACTATCAATATTTTTAATTCCTTCCATTGAAGGTGACTTTATTTCATCTTTCGGAACTATTTCATAGTTCTGAGTTTCATGATCGTCTGGCAGGATTTCTATAAACCTACGATTCCTTGTTAAATGGGAACCATCATTAGTTTCAATTACATATGAACGGTCTCTCGGTTTCTGAATGACTCTGCCGAACGACCATGAAGATCCCAATTGCTTTTGATATCTTACATTGCTATTCAAAGGAACAGGTTCAAGCTTATGACTATTCTTATTATAATGATGTTTTTGTTTTCTTCTCATTTCGTCCAATTTTTTATTATATAAATCAAAATCAATTTTTAAAGGTTTCAATTCATTATCAGAGCTTGGTAGTAGGTCTCTAAGATTTCGTGACATCATCAAATGGGATGGAGAGAAACCACTTTCATTTGGAGTATTTCTATACATCAATAATGACAATTCAATATCTTTCTTTTCTTCTGAAACTTTAGATAACATCTTTTTTATTGTTTGTTTTGTTCTCTCTACCATTCCATTCGATTGAGGGTAACAAGGACTAGACATTGTGTGAATGAAGGACCACCGTTCAGAGAATTCTCTGAATTCCCTCGAATTGAACTGTGGGCCACCATCAGAAACCAACATTGCAGGAATTCCCCATCTTGCGAACAAGCTTTTAAGGTAGACTATTACTGTATTTGAGTGAGCATTTTCATTTAAATACATCAATTCCACCCATTTTGTATAATAATCTACCACTAGCAAATACATCAATCTACCAAAATACAAAATATCACATCCGATTTTATTCCATGGAATCTTCGGGACCTCGTGCAATATTAATTCCTCTTTTCTATTCGAAACTCTGTATTTTAAACAAATTCTACAATTCAGTACACGATTTTCAATTTGTTTACACATACTTGGCCAGAAAAATGATTGTTTGGCTCTATTTTTACATTTATTTACACCAAAATGACCGAAATGAATTTTTTCAATTACTTCAGATCTCATTTTATTCGGAACAAGGATTTGATTTCCTTTGAACATTAAACCATTACTCTCAACTATTTCATGTTTATAATTAAAATAGGGTTTAATGAGATCTGGGACTTTTTTAATCGACTTTGGCCAACCATTTGTAAGAAATTTTTTCAATAATTTGAGTTCCTCGTCTTCTGTTGTCAACCTTACTAACTCCATATATTTTTGGTTTGTCATTTTACATTCATTTTCTATTACACAAACATCTAATTCATTTTCGAATTTGTACTCCGGACAATTTTGACTTACAGCTCGAGACAGTGCATCTGAAATAAACAAATCTTTGCCAGGTTTGAATATAAGTGTAAAATCAAATTTTTGTAATTGCAAAACCATTCTTTGTAACCGCGCCGGACATAACACTAATGGTTTTTTGAACACGCCTAATAAGGGCCGGTGGTCGGTCTCAACAAGAAATTGTCTGCCGTAAATATATTCATAAAATTTTTCGCAACCGAATAATATGGCCGCTAATTCTTTTTCTATCTGTGCCCATCTTTGCTGTGTTTCAGACAATGCTTGCGAAGCATAAGCCACAGGCAATTTATTTTGCAATAAACAAGCTCCCAACCCGTTTTTACTCGCATCTACCGAAATTACAACTGGCTTATTAACGTCATAATATTGTAAAACAGGACGTTCTACCAATTTTCTTTTCAATTCCTCGAAAGATTGGGTGTGCCTTTCTGTCCATATGAAATAATTATCATTTTTTATTAATTCTCTCAATGGTGAATTCAAATTGGATAAATTTGGAATGAATCGTCCGACATAAGTATTCATACCCAAAAATCTTTGCACATCTTTCTTATTTTTTGGTTGTGGAAAATTTTCGATAGCCGAAATTTTTTCAGAGGTTGGATAATATCCATTTTTTGTGAATGTATGACCTAGAAAAGTTATTTCTGTTAATCCAAATTTACATTTTTCCCTATTGAATGTAACATTATATTTCCGTGCTCTTTCAAAAACTTTTAATAACCGTGTGTCATGCTCTTGTTTTGTCTTACCATATACTATAAGATCGTCAATATATATTTCCGTTCCCTCCATATCAAAAATTTGTTTGAATCTTTTCTGAAAAATTTCAGGAGCCGACTTTATTCCATATGGCATTCTTAAAAAACATTACCTCCCATATGGAGTAGAAAAAGTACATAACTTCGCACTTTCATTATCAAGTCGAATTTGCCAAAACCCACTATTCGCATCTAATTTACTGAAATACTGTGCTCCTGTTAACTTAGAAGTTATTTGGTCAATAGTCGGCATCTGAAAAATTTCTCTTTTTATAGCCTTATTTAAATCTCGAGGGTCCAAACAAATTCTCAGTGAACCATCAATTTTCTTAATGATAACTATTGAATTTACCCAATCTGTTGGTTCTTCTATTTTTCTTATAATATTTGATTTTTCTAATTTAACAAGAGTATTTTTGAATTTTTCTAATAATGGAATAGGAATTTTTCGCGTTGGTTGAATAACTGGGGTGAAATTTTCCTCTAATTCTATATGATATTCACCCGGTAAACAACCTAAACCTGAAAAACTATCCCCATTTTTACGTACTATTTCCTCATAAGTTTTTTTTCATTGTTTCTAACAGTATCAATTCTTTTTATTAAATTCAACCTCTCACATCCCTCAAGTCCCAATAAACTATCATAATTCGATTCTACTATGTAAAATTCCATAATACATTCAATTTCTTTATGTTTTCAAGGTATAAAACACTTTCCTAGTACCTGCAAAGAGTTGTTTGTATAAGATTTCAATTGAACATCTGTTTCGATTATGAATTTTCTAGAAACATTAATCAATTGTAAATAATCAATGGATATTAAATTTATCTGTGCACCTGTATCGAGTTTAAATTCAAGAAATGACCTATTATTCACTAGAATAGTAGCATACCAAGAAGAATTTACTTTGTTAATTTTACTTCCTATACTATAAATAAATACTTACAGATTTTTCATCATTTTCAGATTCAGTTGAGTTTATTTCTACCTGATTGATTCTTTTCTTCTTGCACACTTTCGCGAAATGGCCAAATAAACTGCATTTTCGGCACTGTTTACCGAACGCTGGACACCGATTTCTTTCATGATTAACACCGCACCTGTAACACACACCTCTCGTTTTTTGTAACCGTACTGACTCTCTCCCTGTATTTGTTTTTTGACGGAAACTGGACAATTCTTCATCTCCGTTGTTGGCGTTCTGCGGCACTGGAATTTTTCTATTATATTTTCTGTAATATTTCACAGTTTGCACATCTTGACTGGAACTTGTCATTTGACTTAACTGTTCTCTCGATTTTTCCACTGTAAGACACATCTGCACAGCACATTCCAAACTGATTTCATTTTCTTGAAGTAATTTTTCTTTGAGATTTTGACTTAACAGTCCACAAATCATAATATCTTTGATAAGACTATCTTTGAGATCTCCAAACTCACATGTTCTTGCTTTGTTTTTCAAATCAGTCACAAATTGTTCAATACTTTCGTTTTCACGCTGTTTCCTGGTAAAAAACATGAACCTCACATATGATAAATTCTTTTTCGGTAGAAAATGATCTTCGAATTTATTCAGAATAGTTTGTAGCAATTCTTTGTTTTCTCCGTTGGAAAACGTGAAAGTATTATATATGGAAATACCTTCTTCTCCTATATAATGAAGAAGTTGGGCAATTTGAATTTTTCCTCCTTTTTATTCACTTCTGAAGCTACCAGATAATTTTCAAATTTCTGTCGCCAGAGTTTCCAATTTTCAGCTAAATTTCCGCTGAAATTCAATTGAGATATACCTCGATAATCTCCCATTTTCACTTTTTTCACTATAACTACGTAATTAAATTATTTCGACTGCGCCATGTCACATACCATCTGTATTAAAAGACGTTGTGTTTTAAACTGAAATTTTATTCAACATATTGATTTACCAAAATGCGTTTGATCGACACTTGCATATCGACTGCAGTGGCGTCGACAAAGATACTTAACATTATCAGCTGGAGTACGTTTATATGATGAAAATTTAATGTTGAGATTTATAATATGAGTGGTATTTGAATCCCTTCATTGCTGTACCAGATTTCATTGTAATTCTTGTATAGTATCATCCCTTCATGCTGCAAATGTGAATAATAACTCGATAAAAATATACGTCGTAAATTCGCTGTATGGTGCGCATTAGATGTATCCATTTCCTACGGCTAGTCCTAGAATTTTCTCTACTCGTCAAAAAAAAACATACTTCCCGGACTTGTTACGTAAATTACTATTTGTTAGTATATTATTATACATATCATATTAAAAATCAGATGAGTACCTTGTCGACAACACATTCTTTCCTCACACTAACTACACATGACGTTTTCTCAAGTCTTTAAGTTGTCTATTATTTGTATGCTACAATACTTATTATAGTCCCTCACTTCCAAACTGAAGCAGAATCAGTTGATGCGCGTTCTATTTGACAATGTTGTGATTTTGAACTGATGCGCATTGCTTGCAACTGATGTTGCATTCTGACAAAATCAGTTTAATTTCCACAGTCACTTCAGTTCATGAAAACAATAACATAACTAATATTCTGGTGCCGTATTCTCGAGAAATGATATTCGAAAACGTATACGAACTTCATTGCGCGGTGTGCATTTTTGCAGGTAAAACAGGGACTCGCGCATTGAAGTTCGTATATGTTTTCGAATATCACTTCTCGAAAATACGGCACCTGGTAAAAGTTTACAATTTACTTCTAAACATAACAGAAAGTGAATAATTATCCTCGGTTTTCATTGCTTGTAATGAATAATTCATATTACTTTTAGAATTTCCTTCCGAATTATCGTCCATATTCCTATTTAGTACTCTGATTTCAAACCTTATCGTTTTGTTGATTGTCATCCGAAAAAGCTATGTTCTATTTGTCAAAATCACATCTAACTGAAGTAATTTCGGAAATTATTCAAATAGGAAGCTAGGTATATTGATAGAAAATTCTTCTGGCCATCATTTGTGAACGAAAATGAGTGGTACATTTACATTTACCTACATGCTTTTTATTGAGAGTCTGTTGCTCAAATGTGTGCCTTATCGTATCTTGTGAATACAATCAATGGTTCAGATATCGTTTGAGACCATTTTCGGCTCAAAGTTCGAAAATTACAGACATTTGAGCAAAACGATATATCACTCGTTATAGTTAAACGAGCGCTCAAAAAGTAGATTCGCTCGAAACGTGTATAGTCCGTTCACGAAAGTTTGAGCCGTCGGTTGGCCATGGAAATTAGGCGTATTCCACTGTGTATATTAAAATTTTAAGTTATGTTGTTTATTTTCTTGTCAGATCGATACGCAATGTGGTCAATATTGCATAGAGTTCTCTGATAACTCGCAAGCTCGTCGGATGAGACCGGGTTCATTCGGCAACGTTGACTTTGTTTTGCGTTATGACAGCAAATACTGCCAACTTCAGATAATTAACACAACCGCCTACTATGCACTCAAACTATGTGAACGGACTATAGATTCCTGATAACTCGCAACGTTGACTTTATTTTACGTTATGACAGTAAATAATGCCACTTCAGATAATGAACAAAGGCCTACTATGCTCTCAAACTTTCGTGACGGAATACACGCTCCATTCATTTTGATCTCGACTTTTCCCTCAAATATCATTTTTTTCAATACCGTATTAGGTAATTTGGACCACGGAAAATAAAAAAATTCGAATTACCCAGTCATCCGTAGGACCCAAATGGTCAGTTTTAGTGGCATATTATATTGGAAAACACGACATCGAATGCCATTATGTTCCACATGTGCCCGCAAAAATTTATAGCCGCCGTCCCTGTCAGCTTCACCCTCCTCTATCCTTGTTTATCTGGGTTGACGTTTTTATACACACAATGAGTCAACGTGAACCAGGCTTACCTGTCATCCTGTCACTTGCGCTATTCCATCCATAATAATTATTTTGTATGGTGTTTCCTTTCTCTCCTGGTTATATAGGAAATGCAGCTTGTTGGAGAATACGTAAACAGGATCCTATTAATGGGGCTCAGAGAATTCTGTATACAACAGCATGAGATGGTTTTCTATGGCGCAGATGACAATTCAATAAAAAGTTTTGGAGACTGACGTCAGGTGGACTGGAAATATTTGTGCATTGCCATTTGGGTACATTGAGTATAATTGTCACCTATAGTCCGTTCACGAAAGGTTGACCGTCGGTTGGCCATGGAAATTAGGCATATTTCACTCTGTATATTGAAATTTTAGGTCATGTTGTTCATTTTCTTGTCAGATCGATACGCAATGTTGTCAATATTGAAAAAAGTTCTCTGATAACTCGCAAGCTCGTAGGACGAGGCGGGTTCATTCGGCAACGGTGACTCTATTTTACGTATGACAGCAATTACTGCCAACTTCAGATGATAAACAAACGCCTACTATGCGCTCAAACTATTGTGAACGGACTATAGACTTCTCTGATAACTCGCAACGTTGACTTTATTTTACGTTATGACAGTAAATAATGCCACTTCAGATAAATGAACAAAAGCCTACTATGCTCTCAAACTTTCGTGAACGGAATACACGCTCCATTTCATTTTGATCTCGACTTTTCCCTCAAATATCATTTTGTTCAATACCGTATTTAGGTAATTTGGACACGGAAAATAAAAAAATTCGAATTACCCAGTCATCCGTAGACCCAAATGGTCAGTTTTAGTGGCATAATATATTTATTGGAACACGACATCGAATGCCATTCTGTTCCACATGTGCCCGCAAAAATTTATAGCCGCCGTCCCTGTCAGCTTCACCCTCCTCTATCCTTGTTTATCTGGGTTGACGTTTTTATACACACAATGAGTCAACGTGAACCAGCTTACCTGTCATCCTGTCACTTGCGCTATATCCCATCCATAATAATTATTTTGTATTGTGTTTTCCTTTCTCTCCTGGTTATATAGGAAATGCAGCTTGTTGGAGAATACGTAAACAGGATCCTATTAATGGGGCTCAGAATTCTGTATACAACAGCATGAGATGGTTTTCTATGGCGCAGATGACAATTCAAATAAGAGTTTTGGAGACTGACGTCAGGTGGACTGGAAATATTTGTGCATTGCCATTTTGGTACATTCGAGTGTTAATTGTCACCCATAGTCCGTTCACGGAAGGTTGAGCCGTCGGTTGGCCATGGAAATTAGGCATATTTCACTCTGTATATTGAAATTTTAGGTCATGTTGTTCATTTTCTTGTCAGATCGATACGCAATGTTGTCAATATTGCATAGAGTTCTCTGATAACTCGCAAGCTCGTAGGACGAGGCCGGGTTCATTCGGCAACGGTGACTCTATTTTACGTTATGACAGCAAATACAGCCAACTTCAGATGAATAAACAAATGCCTACTATGCGCTCACTTTCGTGAACGGACTATAGTTAGATTTAATTCCTATTGGATGAGTAGTCTCTTCCCATCAATTTTTGAGTTTGACCTGAGCTAGTAACAGACGTCTGTTGAGAATTTTTCTTCGACCCTTCAATGGAGCATTAACTCTTGACGCTGCTGTTATATCGTTGAAACACTCAATTAGAATGATTGGATCGATCTGAAAGTCTCGATCATTAGCAGTTTTTTTTCATTCAAATGGTATTATTTGGTGCGTTATACAAATGTAAATTTGAACCTGGGACCTATTGCACCAAAATACTTTGCAACTTTCCACTTTGCATTCTGACAAATTCCAAAAGTGAAAATTAATTATGTTGCTCAAGATTTCTCCCAAAATTGAAGTTCTGCGAAGTGTTTTTCACTCTGCACTTGACTTTTCACATTGTACTTTTCAATTATGAATGCGTTTTGTGCAACGTTATTCATTTGAAAAGTGAAAAGTGGAAAGTGAAAAGTATTTGGTTCAATAGACCTACCCATCCTATCCATAATAATTATTCCGTATTGTGTTTTCATTTATCTCCTGGTTATATAAGAAATGCAGCTTGTTGAGAATATGTGAACAAGATCCTATTAATGGGGCGCATTTTGCCCAGAATTCTGTCTACAACACCATGAGATAATTTTCCATAGCGCAGAGGATAATTCGAGTAAATGTTAGAATGACTGAAGTCAGGTGTTGTGTACATCTTCGTGCATTGCTATTTTGGTATATATTTGAGTGTGAATTGTTACCTAGTTGGATGTAAGTTTCATTGAATAAGTGGAACTATTATATTCCTTTTAATTTTGATGAGTTTATTAGGCGACATATGACATTCGAATTTTTATAAATGACAGATGAAAGAAATACACCTCTATTCATACGAAGCCTGCCAGTTACACATACATTATTATTTGTTCATAATTAAAATAGTTTCAGATCATTATATTTAATTAAATAATTCACTATTTATCCTGCCGTTGGATTTTCCGTTCCTTTTCAGATGTGATTGCATTTTACCTCAGAGGAGATGAAGAAAATGGAATTTTTTTCATGAAAAACAGCTTCACAATACAATGTATATCTGCTCACACGAATGACTATCACTATAGGTACATACATAGGTACGAGGAAACCCGTAGAAAGAAGAGTTTTTTTAATGAAGTCTTTGCACTCTGTTCAGTCTGTTCTGTTATCATAGGTAGATAAGTAAATTAAATTCCCGCTTACACTTGCGTGAAATTGACCATGGACCATGGAATATTTTTCAATATTCGTGAAAAATGTAAAACTTCTCTCTACAACAGCATGCGATAATTTTCTATACAGGGTCTTTCACGAGGAACCTCACCCATATTTATACGGGAAACTACTGAACTTATTTTCATGAAATTCAGCACTTATAAGTATTTCACGATGCTGATGAAATCTAAAATATTTTCAAGGCATGAGCACCTCCGGTTTTTCCGGAAATGACGTCAACTTCCGTTTTTCAAATTAGAACACCATTTTTTATTGCAGAAATATTTCTTAGAAAATTTCAAGTTATTTTGATGTAATATTTTTCAGTCTTGGTTGGAAAATTCTCTCTGAGCGGGAAAATTCGAAAAAAAAAATCGAAAATAGAGCTCCGCTGAAATAAGAATAACTTCGAGGTTTTTGGATGGAAAATTTTCATTTTTCGGATTTTTCAAGATGTAAGATTGATGTATCCACTTTAGAAATCGAAATCGCGATTCATGATACAGGGAGTGAAAAAATCGCTTTCAAAGTTAGGGATGACAAAATCGTGAAAAATCAATTTTTTCAAATTAGAACCCCATTTTTTTATGGCAGATATTGAATCTACGTTAAAAATAATGTGAGTGTATGCATCACACCTTTGCCCTAAAATGGATATTTTCTGAGTTATTCACAAAAAAAACTGTTTTTCGTCTTGAATTTTCAGCTATTTCTTTTCCCTTCACGCCAAAAAGATGGAATTTTCAGGAACTGTTATCTAACCATGCTGTAGATAGTTTTCTAACGAAAGATCCGACATTTCTCCAGTTTGTCATGGTTCTGTTATATGATATCTCCTCTTGGTCTGAGTCGGTCAGGAAACCTCTCAATGAACAGTCGAATCTACAACTTTATTACATTCTCCATGAAGTAGAATGAGATTTAAATAATCTTCATTGGTAAGATTAGGCATAGTGATCGATTTTATAACTTAATACGAATTATCACCAAAATAATAGTAACACAAAATGCTACTGAATAAGAGGAATTGGGCAGATGTAATTAATGATATCTATCATTAAAAAAAAAGAATGTAAAACATGGTAAGTTTTTGCATTGGTTCATAAGGAATTATTTATTTATCACTGGAGGAAAACCGATGGCCGATTAGTTGAAATAAGAGGTTTCCGATAGAAATTCGAATCAAAATTGTAATTTTTTTCTCTTGCATATTAGGGTAGTAAAATCTAAAACATGGTTTAAGTAACAGTTCCTGAAAATTTCATCTTTTTGGCGTGAAGGGAAAAGAAATAGCTGAAAATTCAAGACGAAAAAACAGTTTTTTGTGAATAACTCAGAAAATATCCATTTAAGGGCAAAGGTGTGATGCATACACTCACATTATTTTTTAACGTAGATTCAATGTCTGTCATAAAAAAATGGGGTTCTAATTCGAAAAAATGATTTTTCACGATTTTGTCATCCCTAACTTTGAAAGCGATTTTTTCACTCCTGTATCATGAATCGCGATTCGATTTCTAAGTGGATACATCAATCTTACATCTTGAAAAATCCCAAAAATGAAAAATTTTCATCCAAAAACCTCGAAGTAGTAATTCTTGTTTCGAATTTCCCGCTCAGAGAGAATTTTCCAACCAAAACTGAAAAATGTTACATCAAAATAACTTGAAATTTTCTAAGGAATCTATTTCTGCAATAAAAAAATGGTGTTCTAATTTGAAAAACGGAAGTTGACGTCATTTCCGGAGAACCGGAGGGGCTCATGCCGTGAAAATATTTTAGATTTCATCAGCATCGTGAAGTACTTCATAAGTGCTGAATTTCATGAAAATACGTTCAGTAGTTTCGCGTATAAATATGGGTGAGGTTCCTCGTGAAAGATCCTGTATAGCGCAATGATTTATATAAAAGTTGAAGGGACTGACGTGTTGAATCAGAGTTTACAACGAAGACAACGTTTGAATCCCTTTCCCTACTAATTAAGATTCCTCATACATCTTAATAGCGCGACGTTTGAACTTATGACTATAGAAATCGTAATGGTGAACTATTATAGTCGTAAAGTATATTTGGAAACAGTTTCAGAAATGTCAACAACAATATTCATTTCATAAGGTATTTAGTTATTTCAATGCTGAAAAACTTTTTACTTTTCACAAAATATCCTTACTCGTATTCTGAATCTGGAAAATCTGAAAAACTTGTTTTGCTTCGAGCGAGGAGCTTTTTACGTCACTGCTCAATTTTCTCCTGAATGCCCATCAATTGAAAACTGCCACCACCGTGTAAAGACGTATTTTAATTTCATGGAGGAATAGCCTTATGAAGTATTGCGTCAAAGCAATGCCCGTATTACCTGCAAATATCGAATTTAATTTGCGAAAAAAAATGAAATTAAACGTCCCATTTCCGTCCCTCACATCAAAGCATTCAGAAGCAGACTCCCCCGCCAATCAGATTTGTATCTAAAGGCGCTTTCCCATCCCAATGAGGCGTAGAAGAAAAGTGCAATTCACGTAAACACTTTGCGTTATTAAATTACGTCAAAGCTGTACTCGCCATATTCCTGCTTCGCCTATTCCTGAATTTTTCATGGAAGTGATCGATACTTGCGTCTTTCTGAAGGGAAAGACGCAGTTAATCCCAGGATATTGTTCATTTCATGGCCTACAATTCATGTCAAAAACAAGCAGCTATTATTGGGAGCGCTCGCTAATGAAACATTTACACGATAAACAATATTTCATGGGCTGCGGCAGTTTGCGAATCCGACAAAGCGGATGGCAACAAAAAAGCCACGGATATTGTGGAGTTATGAATCGATTTCGGATGAAGAATCGAATGAAAGTGAATGTGGAATGATCGGGCTATTCCAGTTTTTTTAATTTAGGATTGTTTAAGAGACAGCATCAAGAGAATGAAAAAAATAATCCACTGGATGAATTCATTGACAAATTTTTTTAGTGATATGATAGGACTAATTTTCAGACCATTTCCATGACTGTAGCAGCATCCAGTGGATTACCTGTAAATTTATTCTGGTGACATTCTGCCTTTTTCAATTTTTTAAATTTTCGATTTGTTATGTCACTGTTTTTTGTATTCATTATTTTTTCTTAAACTGATTTTATATCTATTTTAATTGTTTTAACTTTTCTTTCTTTGTCTTAGTTTTTTTAAGTTAGGTAATTTATTTAATTTAATTTTGATTGTTTTTTTATATTGGCTTTGCTGTCGTCTCTCCATAAGTTTTCTGTTTTTAGGTTCACTTTTGTGTTTTGCCTCCTGAAGATGAGCTTCTCATAGCTCAAAACATGTTGAGTCATTAAATTCACTTAAGTTTTTTATCTGAAAAAGTGTTTTATTCCCCATAATGAACTGCCTAGATAAAAGGACATTCAATACTAGAATGACAGAATGACAATCACCTTTTTGCCGAAGATGTCTGTAATTTTGGACCGAGAATGGTCTCAAACAATAGGGTTCGACTCCCTGATGACCAATCCGTTGTGAAATTCAATTTTGTCCGTGGGGGCCGTCCGGTCGTAAGCACGATAACTTTCGATCATTATCCTAGAGACTTGAAATTTTCAGGGTGAGTTCGGTTCTCAAATGCCGCGGTTGAGTTCGTTTATTAGCCAAATCGTACAGGGGTGTTCCTTAAAAAATGGCCATTCAAAATTTTATGTTCCTCGACATCTAAGACAAAACGAAACTAATCGAAATGAAATTTTGCGGGCACATACAAGATGCTTATAATAAGCCTCATCTTTTAACTAGAACACCCTTCTCTACCATTACAAATGATTAAAAGGATTCTTTTCTCCACTTCACCCAAAGAATAATCGAACGACCATCAATCCTAGCCACCTTGCAGCTCGCCTGTCATTTTAGAGATCCGGCAACAAAATTTTTCTATCGACCGCATTATGAATTATGTCATAATTCGTTCGACAGAAAAATCTTGTTCGCTCTGCAAATTGTGAATATGTCACCATTATTTTTTGTCTATTCGTCCAAAACGCACTGGACTCATTACGTAATAGTATAAGTATATTACGTTACTAGTGTGAAAGGGACCCATTTCATATGATGGAAGAGTGTCGCACGAAGCGCCCGCCGAGTGTGACAATCCTACGAGTGTGAAACGGCACTTTCCACAAAAGTAATGTACCGGGTGTCCCAAATTCGTTGTCTAGTGGGGGTATCTCAGAAACCCGATGGGCTAGAATAAAAATGAGTGGCACATTTTTGTGCTCGAATTTTGAGAGAATTCATTTGGTGAGAACCGCAACCTCCTGAGTCAAACTGTCTTCGAGCTATTACAAAAAATGTCCAATGAAAAGTTTTCATAACTTCTTTATTCCTGATGTTATAAAATTGAACCTAAAACAATATACAGGCACTATTTTCAGTAGAATTCTTGAAGTCATCAATTTTTCTTATATTACATTTTGTCCTAGCTCATCGGGTTTCTGAGATCCCCTCACTAGACAACGAATTTAGGACACACAGTACCTACACTGTCCTTCCGACTATCACAGATGATGCATAATTGCAAAAGATATATTTTCACTTCAATTTGAAAAGCTCCTCATTTCCTCATTTCTTCGCCATGAAGGAAATTGATCGTAAGCGTAGTCGTACCTTCTTTTGGAGTTTTAGGTACTAAATTTGGTGAGGTTAATTTTACGGCCTCTTGAATTCCCGAAGAAGTACCTACATTGACAATCACTATTAATCTCTGCATCCATGTCTTATGGAATTTTAGATAGGGAAGACCTGGGATAGTATGGTATGGTTAATGGGATCGTATGGTATGGTCAATGGGATAGTATGGTATGGTCAATGGGATAGTATGGTATGGTTAATGACAAGAATGAAGCATGCTGCATGCAAAACTGACACTTAAAGTTTGTCTGGCGTTTTCGTAATACTAATACAAAAGTACTTTAGTTTCATTATGCAATATACAGGGTGTCCCTAAAAGAATGCAAAAATAAATGGAAACCATGAATCAAGGACATCAAGAGGAGTTGCAACAAGAGGATTCAATCGTCTGCAGGCCTTCGTTTGGGACATACAGGGTGATATTCATCTTATGGCTAAAATTTCAAAGTTCAATAACTCTCGAAATATTCTACTGAATAATTTGAAATTTAGTAGTATTGCCACCCTTTACGATGCCATCTTTGAATATTTCAGAAATTGAATAAATCAGATCAGGACTAGAAAAATTTCGGACTTTTTCTATTTTCATGAATATTGGAACAACCTGCACGTAAACATTATGTTTTCATTCATTTTCGTAACCACAAAGAAATTAATGAGAAAAATTCAAAATTTCTGAAATTGAACTGAATAAACCAGATCCAGACTAGAAAGGATTCAGCTCATAATGCTTGGCAACTTTACACAGGGCGATCAATAAACATTCCCTTGAATCTGTACTCCAGAATAAATATTATTTCGAATTCTATAGTTTTGTCACCCTTCTAGCTGCCTTCCTCAATTTTTCTTAAGTTGAAGAAAAAATTTTGAATATCGTTATATCAACATTACAAGGTTGATTATGATCATCTAAGGAATTGTTTGATTTCTAAGCGAAGAAATTCAAAATTTTGTCTTGTTATATTCAAAATCCTACTTTTTCTTTGAACAGACCTCTATGGACTGAAAGAATTGTTATCCTAAACATGTCTAAACCTGTCCCTTCTCCGATGTCTATAATATACTCTACCATTACAAATGATTAAATGGATTCTATTCTCCTCCTCACCCAAAGAATAATCGTGAACTACCATCAATACCAGCCACAATAGGCGTTTTCGGAAACTTACTCAGGGTTACTAACTCGATCCATCGAGTCACGTGACGGATCTACTCGGGTCTCGGACCGGGTTCAGTGTTTACGAACACATCAGGTTTAGGATTTGAAGTGACAGTCGTATCAATAACATAACCAAACAAATTAATGAATTTAGTTTTTTCGATCCCAGTCTATTCTCGGATTGTCTCTAGATATGCTTGCATTATGAGCTTCTGTGAATATTTTCTTATAATTTCTCGTGTGCCCTTCCATGTTTAATTACATTTTTGACTACCTATGCTTGAGAAGTATGAGAATTATTTTTTTCAGTCCAATTTCACTTATTTCCTTTAGATTTGCAGGATTTATTGGCTTCTGTAAAATATTTCTTATTATAATTCTGGTGTGCCCTCACTTGTTCAATGTTATCTTCGAGGACCTACCTATATTAAAGAAGTAAATAAGGCTTCAGCTTTTACGCAGAAAGATCTGCATACAAGTTATGAAGAAGTTGTGCACATTATTTTCTCGGCTCAAGGAACCACTCATTTTACAATGAGCCAAATTCTCTTCTTTTCATAATTTTTGGGAATAGAATATATGAAATTATTTAGAAAGGAGTAGAAGACTTATTCCCGCTTTTTTTCAAATACAAAATTGAACTGCAGTGCGCATGCGGTGCCTCCAGAACCCTACTCTCGAGTAGGGTTACGATAAATCAACCTGGGCCAGTGATCGAGTTAATAACCCCGTACTACTTCCGAACACGGGTTGGATGTTCGGGGTAGGTAAACGAACGCCAGGTTAGGGTCAGAGTTAACCGAGTATAAGTATCAGAAAACGCCTATTGCAGCTCGCCTGTCTTTTAGAGATCCTTTTGACACCGTTATCGATGATGGAAATCTTTCACTGGTGCAAGCGGCTCAGGGGCTGCTTTTACCGGCGCATTTGATTTGTTACGGTCTGAGGGAGAAAATCGACGGCTGCCTCACCCTGATAGTGCTATTTGCGTTTACAAATGTTACATGCAGGGTCCTTTGTTGAGGGTATCTGGGTAGAGAAAGAGAGTTTGGGCATAAATCAGAAGGAGCTTGAATGTAAATAGGCCGTCGGTGGTGGTGCAGTTCCATATGTGCTCTGAGAGGCACCAAAACAAGTTCCTAGAAAATCTATTTGTTTTTCGGTATGCAATATGCGACATTGTTAGCTGTTAGACGTCTAGAAAGATTGTTTGAATAGAGATAGGAGAGAATGGGGGTGAAATTTTTACAGGGACTCATTAAGGAACAAACCTGACAAGTATTTATTTGAAATTCGAATTTCTCATCCGTTTCTGAAAATTCCCATTATGTCGATTAAAACATTATTCACGCATACCTGATCGTCTATAAAAAGCTCCTCATTTCCTTATTTCTTCGCCATGAAGAAAAGAATTGATCGTTAGCGTAACCGTACCTTTTTGGACCTTTGGTGAGGTTAATTCCTAAAAAATCTATTTGTTTTTCGCTTTGCAATATGCAACATTGATCGCTGTTAGACGTCTAGAAGGTTGTTCGTTCGAATTTGATGTGTCAATCTACATATCTTTGATGGGAAAAATATGTTGTCTACTTGATATTAATATTTGAAATGTTTCGGAGTGAAAGGGATATAGGAGAGAATGGGATTGATATTTTTCACAGGGACCCATTGAGGAACAAACCTGACAAGTATTTATTTGAAATTTGAATTGGTCGTCCGCTTTCTGAAAATTCCCAATGGCAATTATAACATATTCACGCATACCTAATCGTCTATGAAAAGCTCTCAATTTCCTTATTTCTTCGCCATGAAGGAAATTGATCGTTAGCGTAGCCGTACCTTCTTTGGACTTTTGATGGTTGATTCCTAGAAAATCTAGTTCTTTTTCGGCGGTACGCAATATGCGACATTGTTAGCTGTTAGACGTTCTAGAAAGATTTTTCGAATAGATATAGAGAGAGAATGGGGGTGAAATTTTTCACAGGGACTCATTGGGAACAAACCTGACAAGTATATTTATTTGAAATTTGAATTGGTCGTCGGCTTTCTGAAAATTCCCAAATGGCAATTATAACATATTCACGCATACCTAATCGTCTATGAAAAGCTCTCCATTTCCTTATTTCTTCGCCATGAAGGAAATTGATCGTTAGCGTAGCCGTACTTTTTTGTGCCTTTGGTGGGGTTAATTCCTAGAAAATCTATTTGTTTTTCGCTTTGCAATATGCGACATTATTAGCTGTTAGGCGTTTAGAAAGAGTTTGAATAGATATGGGAGAGAATGGGGGTGAAATTTTTTACAGGGACTCATTAAGGAACAAACCTGTCAAGTATTTATTTGAAATTTGAATTACTCATCCGTTTTCTAAAAATTCCCATATGGCGATTAAAACATATTCGCGCATACCTAATCGTCTATACGTATATGATTCGAACCAACTTGATTGAATCTTAAAGCCCTGATAGTGGTATCTACGTTTACAGATGTTACATGCAGATCGTTTTGGTTGAGGGTATCAGGGAGAGAAATAGAGTTTAGGCATAAATTAGAAGGAGCTCAAATGTAAATAGACCGTCAGTGGTGGTGCAATTCAAATATATGTTCTGAAGGCTCAAAAAAAATTCTAGAAATTCTATTTGTTTTTCGGTATTCAATATGCGACATTGTTAGCTGTTTGAAGTATGGAAAGATGGAATGCATAGATGAGAGAATGGGGATTAGTTTTTCTCAGGGACTCATTGAGGAAAATAATACCTGGCAAGTATTTATGTGGAATTCAGAATTCGCTGGTCTATATAAATATAAAGCAAATTCCTAATGTATCTCAATACAGAACTTGATGATAATGTTGTTATATTAAATGACCATGGGAGCACTGAATCTCAAAATAACATATATATTATATAATTTAAAATAGTTTTTTAATACACATCTGGAAGGTCAGAGACTCATCGATGAAAATGTCTTAACCGGTAGTCAGGTGAAAATTGATATTAATATACGTATGTTAGCAAAGTCCTAAAACATCTGAGGAACCCCTTTTACCCCTACTTCATATTGAGAAAATGATCAATTATATAGGAATATCCTGAGAAATATCAATTTCTACCTATTTCATTGGTGTGATCAGCTCTAGATTCGAATTTTGATTCCACCTTGAACCTTTAAAGTTTTGAATTCGTTCCTGTCGAAATTTATCATGTTAACTTTCGGACGTTGGTCGAAATATGTTCTACTCTTCACTCAAATTCTCAAAAAATATATTAGTGTGGAAAAAAATACAATGCATCCAACTGGATTCTCACCAAGCATCGATACCACTTAAGTTATTTCCTACCAACTACGAGTTTAAACTGAAAATTGGAATTTTCAAACATCATGCGAAAGTGACGTTCCAATTTGTTTTATTTCGATTCCGACGACGCCAATCACGAAATGGGACGTTAATTACATATTTCGGCGCGAACTGTCATCATTCAAAGACATTAAAATTTTATAAAGGTCCAAATTCACATAAGCACAAGATTGTAAATTGTAAAGGAAAAATCTGTAAATTCATTATATCAAGATTTTCGAATATTACAAAAGAAGATTTACATACGCTTAGAAATAATTTCATTAAATATGCTTATATGCCTTGTAAAGAAATCAATTTACGGATGCATCTCAGAGTTATGTTCATGTACGATAGCAAAAGTTTTTACTCCCATTTCATATGAATATTTTGTATGAGTATGAAATCTTTTGATAAGTATGTACTTCCTTACACTACTCACTATGTTTCATATTTGAGATCAATTTAAGTATCATTTCTAGTTTCACAAAGCAAAAAATACCACCTTATACCATTCCATACAAAAGACAAGATTCTGGAAGTCTGTTGGCCCAAAAACCTAATTTTCAAGCGTGTTGCGTACAATATTTTTTTGGTACCGGTGTAGAATAACAAATGAATCAAACGACACATTTATTTCGTTGGTATGTTTAACTTCCAACCCTGTTTGTTTCCTTCAAAATTCATCACGTTTACGGTCAGTGGTTCTCCACAAACAAGATATCGATACCACTTAAGTTAATTCCGACCAACTACAAGAATATTAAAGTGAAAATTGGGATGTTCGAACATCAATTTTATGCGAAAGTGACGTTCCAATTTAATTTATTTCGATTCCGACGCATTCACGAAATGGGACGATAATTACATATTTCGGCGAACCGTCATCATTCAAAGACATATCATTATGAAGGTCCAAATTCCACATACGCACGAGATGCTAAACGCTTTTCAGTAACGCCCTATACTAAGGCACCATGTGGTCAGGCCTTCATCTTTCTTTATGGTATACATTTAGCCCGATTAAGTGGATACGTTTCTTTTTCAGAAATTCGGAGAATAATCGAACTTCCATTGGTGCGTAACACCTTGCAGCTCATCTGTCTTTTGAAGGATCCCTTTGACAGTTACATCAATGGATGGTTGAAAGAGAAACTTTCACCGATTTCTATTGTTCCATCAAGGAAGCAGTGGTGGAATGATCGACAATGAAAAATGTCTTATGACATGACAATAATATTCATTTTCTCGGACAAAATTCAGATTAAATATTGTTGTTCATTTCACCTGCGTAATGGTATATTATTTACAGAAAATAGAAATCAGAAAGGAAATTCAAGCATGTGTATTAATTTAACGATTATTTGAATATTGACAGTTCTAAAAAGAATCCATGGTAAAACAGTAAATTTGTTGAACTGTTTCACTACTCTCAGTGAAGAAATTTTCTTTTTTCTATTTAATTACTAGCTCAGCCAAATACGATATTTGATTTGTTTCATTTTAAGGATGTCTTGTTTTATTGAACTTGCAATGCTTTTAAGACGGTTCTTCCGAAAAATCACAGCTGGCATTAAAATAGTACAGGGTCTTTATAAATGATTGTAACAGCACATCAGTTGGCGTTGGACTATAATGAATATTTATATTCTGATGTAAACTTTAATTCAAACAAACGATACTGTGAGTTTAGTCTGGTCGTTCCGAAAAAAAAATGAATAATATGCCTGGAATTATAAATTTTTTAGACTTTGCATAAGAAACTATGAGATAAAAAATTTCCAAAGCAATCTTCGATGGTACAATCATTTAGAGAGACCCCGTATATCATGCAACGAGCGTATTATGAAAGCTATTATTCACGAGGTGAATTATATCCATTATACGCGAGTAGCATACTATACTTTATCCTCGACTACTGAATATTTTTCTTGAAGATTTTAACATTTGGCGACCGTTAAAAGACTCTTCTATTACAATTGTGAAAAAAGTCAATTTGTCAATGACAATTTTTGGGGAACTTGTCATTGTATATTTTGTAATGAAAATTGATTTAACTGATGTAAAGAATATAATATTAGATCTGAATCTATGAAGCAGCTGACAGAGGTGAATAATAACTCACTATTCCCTTGTGATTAATGGGTATTATTAGGGCCGTGCAAACAAACGTATATTGGGTCGATTATACAATAGTCGAGGATACATTTCGTTTTCATGTCACGTTCGCACGACCATTTTTTGAGTATTCTGCATTCGGTTCGAGTGGTTTACTGTCACTTTGTTGATAAGAAAAATAATTATTCCCGAGTTAGAAACGCCTTTTTCTAATAAACTCTTGAGTTAAAAATTAATTGAATATGTTCTTTCATCATATTTGGTTTTGCTTCTAGTTGATATTCTGAAAATCGTTCATAATTCTAAACCATCCCATTTGCAAACCCTTGTTCATATGAAACTTTTTACTTATTTTGAGGTCTAGAATGAGCTCCGATATTGAAATGTTGTTCTTAACAATTTGATATATTGCAAAATCATCATTTATTCATTTCGGGAAATTATCAACTTTTTCGGCTTTTTGAATGACATGGTTCATTTTATTTAGCATTATGAACTTATGTTTTTCTTTGTAATCATAAAAAATTTCAAGTTTAGCAAATATCTTTTTCTGAAATTCGGAGAGTAATCGAACTCCCATTGGTGCGTAACACCTTGCAGCTCATCTTTGTTTTGAAGGATCCCTCTGAAAGTTACTTCAATAAATGGTTGAAAGAAGAACCGATTTAGTTGCTGGTATTTTTTTTGTTCCATGAAGAAAAAGCTGTGGTGGAATATTCGACAATGAAATATGTTATGAAAAATAAATTCATTATTTCAAAGGAAACCCTGTGGATGGCTGAAATCTTACTCTATATTATTTCACTTTCATGATGTTGCAGCTTATAGAAATCAAAATTCATTTTGAAATCAATTTCTCTAATACTCAGTACGATCGACTAATGCTGTGCTAATAGTTTTCAGCCGAAATTAGTTCTGAGGATCGACCGTGCATACTTCCCGAATTTATGGCATTTAGATTGCTGACAGAATAGCTTATATCATTACTGCTATTAATAATGGTGAAATGTTTTTCAAGATCATTTGTCATTATATGAAATCAAAATTTTGAAAATATTAGAAGAACGCCTTCAAAATATTTCCAGATTGAGATAATTCGAAATTTTGTCAAATATGACATGATGTATTATAAAATGTACGCATTGAAGATTACATCTGAGCTTAAATCGCGCACAGGAAAGTATCTCAGTGAAAATCGATCCTTATGATATCACACGGTTAACGTGAAGAAAGAAATAAATAAATACGAATTGAAGTGCTTTATACTGAGAGAAGATATGGAATACATTAATTTCAACCTCTTGAAACGTAAACAGCTACTCCGTATCCTCGAATATACATTTCGAAGTAAAGTCATCAGGCTCTTATTCGGGAATTTTTTTGACAAAATACCTGGAAAATGGCCATATCGGAGTGCTGACATGGTGATTCATTTTGATAGTCAAGCTACTATTTTCGGACTGAAATTCTATGTCATCCACTCAAAGCTAATATGGAAGTGCCGGAGAAAACTCAATGAAGTAGGCAAGAACAACAAGTGCTCTTTAGTCTGGATTCTTGGTCTCTCAGTAAATTATCAAAGGACAGGGGACACAAACACTGCGCACTGGAAAAGCACCTTTCTGTAGAATAGACAAATGCACCTGTGAGAAAGAGTTCTTGGAGAAGGAAGAAACTGAAAAAGAAGCACTCTGAATAAATATTCAGGGAATGGATCATTCCCAAAAGTTCCGTTGGAACTCAGAAAGTATATTTGGATCTCAGTATAAACAAGTGATGCCTCCTCTCTTACTTTTTAACAGGACCTTGTCGTCTTAACCCTAGATAACCGGACTTGTTTCAAAACACGTCATTGGGGACTATCGTGAATTTTACGACGGTCTTGAAAACATTCATTTTACGAAAAATCTCCAGAGAAAAACTCACGAAAAGTGCTAAAAATTCTTCATTAGAAAATGTGAAACCAAAATAAAATACAAAAATTTGAATTTCTATTCTTCATCGCTGCTTTTTTTGCAAATGTCTCCGCGGTGCTCCCCACATATCGGATGTCCATATTGTCCACAATAACTTGTAGTTATCCTTCTTTTTTTACTAGGCAATAGACAGAAATTTTGCGCTTCTTTTTCTGAGGAATTGCAGTTTCAAAATCATTTTGAATATTCAGAATTAGACCAATATGTTGGCAGATATTTCGCCTCAAAGTCGCCGGAGTCGATAACCTTCGTCTCATCCATGGCTCAGCAAGGCGACGACTCAAATCTATCATATACTGGTATCGTGAAAGAGGTTTCCCTTCCCTCCTCAAAGTATTTGTTGAATAAAACACAAGGGAGTTGATGCAGGCCATACTTATTTATATTCACATTTATACAGGGTCTTTCACGAGGAACCTCACCCATATTTATACGGGAAACTACTGAACGTATTTTCATGAAATTCAGCACTTATAAGTATTTCACGATGCTGATGAAATCTAAAATATTTTCAACGCATGAGCACCTCTGGTTTTTCCGGAAATGACGTCAACTTTCGTTTTTCAAATTAGAACACCATTTTTTTATTGCAGAAATCGATTCCTTAAAAATTTCAAGTTATTTTGATGTAACATTTTTCAGTTTTGGTTAGAAATTCTCTCTGAGCGGGAAAATACGAAAAAAAAAATCGAAAATAGAGCTCCGCTGAAACAAGAATAACTTCGAGGTTTTTGGATGGAAAATTTTCATTTTTGGGATTTTTCAAGATGTAAGATTGATGTATCCACCTTAAAAATCGAAATCGCGATTCATGATACACGGGGTGAAAAAATCGCTTTCAAAGTTAGGGATGACAAAATCGTGAAAAATCATTTTTTTCAAATTAGAACCCCATTTTTTTATGGCAGATATTGAATCTACGTTGAAAAATAATGTGAGTGTTTGCATCACACCCTTGCCCTAAAGTGGATATTTTATGTGTTATTCACAAAAAACTGTTTTTTCGTCTTGAATTTTCAGCTATTTTTTCCCTTCACGCCAAAAAGATGAAATTTTCAGGATCTGTTACTTAAACCATGTTTTTAGATTTTACTACCTAATATGCAAGAGAAAAAAGTTATTTATTTATCACTGGAGAGAAAACCGATGGCCGATTAGTTGAAATAAAGAGGTTTCCGATACAAATTCGAATCAAAATTCGCCATCTATTTAGGAACAACCCTTATAAATATGGGTGAGGTTCCTCGTGAAAGACCCTGTATTTATTTTCCTCCATAATTTTTCGAATTTCTTATTCTAATTCTGCCTAAGATAAAGGCTGTTTTGAAACCATTCTGCTGAAACGACATATCTTCAAAATGTTATACGTGAAATATTAATGAATAATAACAATAATAATTTCTCTCCTAATTATAAAATTGATGTTCACCAATATGAAATCAGAAAAAAACTCGCGCGAAAACTAATCAACGTAAATACGGGACTATCGTAAAATAGGAAGGTACTGAGAGTTTTGCCCCGTTTGCGGTATCCGGAAGCAAACGAAATATCACGACAAATATTGACCAACGTAAATTTTACGAATGTCCCGTTATCTAGGGTAAGAAACAGATGATGAGAATAGGCTTAAAAGAAACTGACGAATGTAGATTCTGTGGGGAAGAGAAGAAACTCCTGTTCATGAAGTTACAGAATGCACATTGCTAACTCGCACAAAATATTATGAGATTGAGATGATTCGAAATTTTGTCAAATAATGACATGATGTATTATAAATGTATACTCATTTAAAGATTAAATACTGAGCTTAATCGCGCACAGGAATATATCCCAGTGAAAACCGCTCCTCATGATCTCACACGTTTAACGTGAAGAAAGATAGAAATAAATAAATACGAAGTGCTTTATCCTGGGAGAAGATATGGAATACATTAATTTCAACCTCTTGAAACGTAAACAGCTACTCCGAATCCTCAAATATACATTTCGCAGTAAAGTCATCACCAACAGAAAACAGATGTGAAATGTTAAACGGTGTTGACGTTACTATTTCCTCTTTCCGCCGTAGATATTTGATAATAGAATAAATTGGAAAATATAGAAAGTCACACTATATTGATACTTATATTTCTTTGGCGATCGATTTCGGTATTAAAACCATCATCAGGCCAGCTGGAAATACACAAAAATGTAGACAATACGTAGAATATATACCAACAAATAAATAAACTAGTCACTGGTTAAAAAACAATTATTATAGAAAATAAGTAAAACAAGAAAAGCAGGAATGTGTAACATACCGTCTGAAATACAAATTAACTGAATTGCATTCAAATATCGAAATCACCTGAAATTAATTTTTATTGTTGTGTTTGTTGTCCGCGATCTGGAAATGAAATGATCGACATGTATCTGTTTGAGACGGCTTGAACTGTCAAATACCACAGAGGATAAAGGATGAGGGAAATGGGCGGGGGTTTTAATATATTTTCGGTTAGGTGAAGGGTTCCAAAAGTCTAAATATACTTCTATTATTAAAGTCTAGCGTGTCATTTAAGAGATTTTCATTATTTTTATTCTTAAGTATTTCGTATTGTTCTAGTAGAATCATCTTATGGTAATTATTTTTTCTTTATGTAATATTTTCAGGTTTTTCGAAATTTGTCGTGTGATTGTGGTCCATGAGATGATTCCCTAGTGCTGAATTAGGTCGATTTTTTTGATGTTCTGTGAATCTTTTTTTCATATTCCTCGTTGTCATTCCAATATAAAATGATTGGCAGTAGTTTACATGTTATTTCGTAAATGCCACTTTGTTGTTCACGTTCGGTTCTTACCTTGTTATTAATCAATAAATTTTCTAATGTTATGTGTCGTTTATTTACTAGATTATAATTATATTCCTTAGTGTGGAACTGATTTTTGGAGTCAAATTCTCAAAAAATGGTGTTTGTCACAAAACGCTCTCTTATCGATGTGTGGGGGTATATTTCTTTTAAATTTTTTTCGCCTTATGGATTTTAGAATGTCTTCTATATATCTGTCTGAGTATTGGTTATTTCTTCCAATTTGGTAAATGGTCTCAATTCTTTGTTGTAATTATTTATGGACAATCAGTTCCACACTAAGGAAATATAATTATAATCTAGTAAATAAACGACACATAACATTAGAAAATTTATTGATTAATAACAAGGTAAGAACCGAACGTGAACAACAAAGTGGCATTTACGAAATAACATGTAACGACTGCCAATCATTTTATATTGGAATGACAACGAGGAATATGAAAAAAGATTCACAGAACATCAAAAAAATCGACCTAATTCAGCACTAGGGAATCATCTCATGGACCACAATCACCGACAAATTTCGAAAACCTGAAAATATTACATAAAGAAAATAATTACCATAAGATGATTCTACTAGAACAATACGAAATACTTAAGAATAAAAATAATGAAAATCTCTTAAATGACACGCTAGACTTTAATAATAGAAGTATATTTAGACTTTTGGAACCCTTCACCTAACCCGAAAATATATTAAAACCCCCGCCCATTTCCCTCATCCTTATCCTCTGTGGTATTTGACAGTTCAAGCCGTCTCAAAGATACATGTCGATCATTTCATTTCCAGATCGCGGACAACAAAAAACACAACAATAAATTAATTTCAGGTGATTTCGCATATTTGAATGCAATTCAGTTAATTTGTATTTCAGACGGTATGTTACACATTCCTGCTTTTCTGGTTTTACTTATTTTCTATAATAATTGTTTTTAACCAGTGACTAGTTTATTTATTTGTTGGTATATATTCTACGTATTGTCTACATTTTTGTGTATTTCCAGCTGGCCTGATGATGGTTTAATACCGAAATCGATCGCCAAAGAAATATAAGTATCAATATAGTGTGACTTCTATATTTTCCCAATTTATATATACTAACACACTTATGGAAGAATACATATCTAAAATTGATAATAGAAATAAGAGGCGTTCATTTATCTGTGTCATAGTAATGAAACATCTGACATATTTATTATCTCTGGAGATAAGCTTTGTCTGAATTGTATCTGGGAAATTGAATTAATTGAGCAATTCTTCACATATTCCGGTGAATGGATCCAAGAAATAAATTGAGGAAATTTCCATTCGTACGGAATTGTGGATTAGTAAAATGCGAATTATTAAGATATTTACGAATGGAGATGAGAATACCGCAATAGTCAACCAAGTGAAATGATTATAAGCAATTCTGCTCATATATTTTAACTAGTTGCATAGAAGTAGGTTTGCCATCCAGTTTGGCCGGACATTTGAGTAAAAAAACCAGACAACCTATATTTTGCAGAAATTTGTGTCTCAGTATTAAAAGGGCGAATGAAAATATTATTTGAAATCGATGTTTTATTCAAAATAATAATTTCAGACAAGAGAGATGAAAAGAAGGTTTTCATTTTCTTCAGCCTGAAAGAATATTTATAGAATATATTTCATTGTTTGATAATCATTACTGCTGTTCGCGCTGCTGGTCCTTTGTCTCTCTCTCTCTCTCTCTCTCTCTCGTGCTGCCCATTCCCTGCTCAATTTCCTGCTCCCTACCGTGGAAGTGGGTATGTGTGTAATCGGGATATCATAGTTATATCACAGTATAGACACCAACCAGTAGTTGCACTCCGCGGATTTTCTTAATCCAATTTCGCCTCGCGCACCATCTCCGTAACTATAGCCTCAAATTTTGTTGAACTCTTAGATTTTAATGGTTTTTATTGTTTGATTGTATAAATATTATAGAAATCCTCGATTCTCTGCTGTATTGTATTGATATTAGACTTAGATTGGGAATAGTAGCAATATTATAGTAAAACTATTTTTTCTTTACTCAAGCTTTCGAGATTTTGTTTTCTCTTCGCCACAAGAACTGTAATCAAGTAATGGAAACATAAACTCTTTTTTCTTTATACATTTTATATAGTTCATTTATATTTTCATTACTATTTTCACAGTTTCCTTGACGAAGGGATCATCTCAAAAGCTTGAGCAAAGAAAAGAGAGTTTCACTTTAAAATATTGCTGCTATTCGCAATATCTGATACCTATTGAATTTATGGTCATATTGTAACTGTTTTTATATGATATTTCTATTTTGCATTATTTATTTGATCAGTATTGAATGCTTACCTCACAACATAAATAGACAAAGAAAAATTATTAGGGCAGTCAAAGTATAGTGTTTCCATTAGTTCTCACTTTAATTATAATGGAAAACTAACATGATTGTGTTTCACGAAATTAGAGACAACACCTGCTATACTTCCCTTAATTTCTAAGCTGTACATCAACAATAATTTTTCACAAATTTCCCATTCTTAATGGTTATTTGTTCATTATGAAGCTAAAAAAAATATTTTTTCTAATGCACTAAAAAGTAACACGAAATTTTCAACTCCCGTAGATATATATTTGTCGGGAAATGCTCTTGAGGGTCGATTTTGAATTTAAGGACATCAAAAAGATTAAATGTTCATTACCTCAATAAATTCATTCAATGAAGAAAATTTTACAGTCATGTTCTTTTTTTTATATCTACGGTCATCGCCTAGAGCGAATCTCTGAAGATTCATTCCTATACACTCACAATTTCTTATTGTTTATTCAATATTCTGAATGAATTATTTTTATGGCAAAACGACAAACATTCCTCCGAAGAGTGCCAGTAAGATTCTTATAATAAAACTATAAATATTGTGAATATATTCATTGAATTTCGTAAAAAAATATATGACATCCTATCTTTGTCTCCTATTTATTATATTCGAAAAATTGATATTTTGAAAATAAAAATGATATCCGAATTTAATATTTACCTTCACAAATGAAAATTCAAATAAACCCAAAAATTTCCGCTCAAATATTCATTTCCCTTCCGCCTGCGCACGGAGATGGTGCGCGAGTTCTCGATAGAGTAAAGAATTCAGTTCAATTTTTCAAGAGTGCAACTACTGGTTGGTGTCTATACTGTGGTTATATCATCTGTGCGAAGCCAGGAAGGGGCAGTTTGTAGAAGATAAATAGTAAAATTGAATGCAGAACAGTTGAAGTATTTTATTATTTATCAGTCGAATGAAGTCGCCTGTTTGTAATTGAAGAAAAATACATACATAAACATGAAAATTCATCAACATAATTATAGAACAAAAAAAACTTCAACACGATAAAACTTCTTCACCTCAGAGGAAGAAGTAAACTTCTTCCTCTGAGTTCTTCACCCCTTGAGTTGAACAATGAGAAGAAATGAAACATATTTTTGGTAGTCAGAAGTAACTTTTAAAATGCAGTTGTGAAAATACTTAAACAAAATATTCAAGAATTCTGAGAAATAATCTGGAATGTCAAAACCCAGACAAAATCCGGACAGGCCGGACGGACACCTTATATTTTGGCCGGACACTCAATCAAAAAGCCTGACTATGTCCTGCTTCATCCTGACGTATGGCAACCCCACATAGAAAAAGAGTGCTGTTGTACTGATCGAATATTGAATAATAACAAATCAAGAACACACTTGTTTCAAATGACAATAATTATACAGGGTGTTTCAAAAAAGTTGATGCAACATAGGTTAATTCTACTCAAGAATCGAAAGACAGAATTCAACCGTTTAGAAGATCCGTGAAACGGAGGACATTTTGAACAAAATATACTCCGAAAACGGTACACAGTATCGAGTTTCACCAGGAGTACATTTTTGGTATTGAATGATGTTCAAGTTCACTTGGTATTTGCTGAATAATTTCAATATTAAAAAAAATGTGTTCGATACTACTAGGACCATGTAAAAGACGTAGTATCCGTACTAAGGAAGAACCACGTCGTTGATCATTCCCATAGCAACGAAATAACGGCTTACAGCATACTAAATTATTTGACAAAATTAGGCATGTTTTTTTGCAACTTGCAATGAAATATGGAAAGCTGCCGCGATACTTTTGCTTCATGGTTGCCGAAAAAAAATATAGGGTAAGTCAGGGTGATATGGTGAAGAAAAAAAAGAGCCGTGTAGAAGAACAAAAAAATTCATATTTGAACAGAATGAAAACACTTTTTCTTTGGCAAAATATAGTGACAACAACTTAAACAGTACCATAAACTCTTTAAGGCATAACGAAACTCTGGAAAATGAATTTTTTTTTCAAACCAAATTCGCCATTTCACCATGCTGCTCAAGGTGAAATGGTGATCTTACTTCTTTTGCTTTTTACCGAACAAATTACACAGGATTCATGTTTTGTGCTTTCTTCATGCTGCCAAAGTTGGCAGCTAATACATTCCATCCAATCGACGTCCTTTTTTAGTGCAACTGTCAAGTTCACCACATCCCACACAACAACTCTCATCATCGTCCATGCCGTCATCCTCGTCCTGCAAGTCGACATCCAGAGATGATTCCGATTCGGCGTCAGTGGTGGACATTTTTCATTTCTTAGGTTACGTATCTAAGATTTTTCGTTTGCTTTTTTTTGTTATGGTTTTTCCTTTGAGCTTTCCTTTAGCATCTGGTCCACTTTTCACTGACTCGATTGTTTTTTTTGACGATTTCTGTTTCGGAGTTTAACGATGATTTTCTGGAGAATTCAAAACGTCAGCTAAAGCCATTATTTTTTCTTCTATATACCTATAGGCATCCTTACCTAGAACAATGGTGATTGCTGGAATAATGATAAACCCTCGAACAGACCTAACCAGAAGAAACACGAAAGATAAAAAGCTGCGATTCGTCCTAGGCCCTCCGCTTCAACAGAAAATATATCTTCTATTATTTTTTTAAAATTTATGCATCCACAAAACCCCTCGACAAAACTTATAAAAATACGCTTTATATCCTTCACCATTTCACCTATGCCAGGATTCACAATATCTCCCAATTCCTATGGGTGAAACGGTGAATAGCACAGCAAGAAAAGGAAATATTAGAGGCCATGTTTTCTAGGTTATGTATCACATAAATAAACTAAGAAGGCAGAATATATCAAGAAATACTTCTCGGCCTTCGTTACGGAAAGCAATCTCTATAAACGCATGCAACGTATAAAAATTATTGAGCATCGCAAATAGTTTTGTACAAATTTAGTACGATTTTTAAAACGGGGCCAACTTTTTGCAGGTGCACGTTGAAACGGATCATCAGAAACAGCTGGTACTCAGACATTAAGCGACATCTGTGCACTCGGAAAAGAAATATAGTAAATCACACCATTTACCCCGATTCGCCATATCACCCTGACTTACCCTAATACACAACTCGACCGAAAATAGGTTTTTAGGACTCGTTCAAAACAACCTATTTTCCGGAATTATCATTTAAAATACTATTTCAGCGACAGTCCGGGAAGAACCCGCTTCCTGCATGAAGAAGCATGTAGTAAGTATGATTTTGATAAATTCAGTTGATCATTACCATACCAACGAAATTACAGCTGACCGTTCAAATTAAATTAGTTGTCAATGTTCGCATGTTGTTTTGTCGAAATGAAATATGGAAAGAAGCAGAAATAGAATTTCTTCACGGTTTCCGAAACATATTGTATGCAACACGTCCGGAAATAGATAGTTTTTTTGGACAAACAGACCAGAATTCTGTCTATTCGTCCGAAAATACCCTATTTTCCGGACTTGTTATGTAAATTTTTATTTCGTTAATATCACCTTAAGATATTCATTCTGGATTCACTTGAATGATATCACATTCTGTGTAAAATAAAAGGATGTAAATATGAGGAGTATATTATCATAGCACCTGATATTCTTTTATGACGTACAACATCACATGCAGAATTTCTGAGAGTTTTTCATTCATTTCATTTCATACAACAACGTGAGTCCAAAAATTCTGCCGCCTCTTTGTATGGATGAAACCTTTATTAACAACTCATGAATTTTCCCAGTGAAGCTTACTGTGACTTATGAGGTAACTAGTGATCTCAATGTCCAAGTTAATCTGGATTAAGTGTTGAATAAGAGCGAGGAAAGAATACTTCTGTATTAAAACCCCCCAGTTGGTTCATTTCTCCCCTTACATCCTGCCATTGATTAAAATTTATAGGGAACGTTTCCAGAAACGGTAAATAATCCGCTTAGGACAGGGTGCAAAATTTGTTAGAGGAGATATTTATCTTTAGATATGAGAGAAAGAAAGCTTGTTATTAGTACACTCGATTATTTAGTGACGATGAAAAATAATAAATTATAAGCAGACTTCACAAGGGTGGCTAATTCCGATTCAATGAGGGGTTAAGAAAGCATTTTAAACTAACTCCGTCGAATCGTGATATCTAATTTGACATGTGCAGAATTAGCCGAAATTTGGAAGTTATCTTCTACGAACTATTGAAGTAACTGAAAAGAATGTAAATACCTACTGATTTCTGTAGAAACTTGAATCAATTCAGTCCGAATTCGGTCTTAATTATTCATTCTCCTTCGTTGAATATTTGAACAAAATATATCTAAACTGTAAACTAGGTACTGTTTACCAAAATCCATTCATTAAAAATTTATTTTCGAAAAAACTCATTATTCATGATGTTGATTGGCGACATTGATATAACTGAATAAAGGAAAGGAGGTTGTGCCCACTAAAATTAGGATGAAAAGATGAACAGTGATACTACAGTATGGCTTTTTTAGCATGAGGAAAACCTTCGAATATTTAGAGGGATATTGCAACTGTTTGTGGAAAACGATAATATATCATCAGACTTGCACAGTTCTCATGGTCGTATTCCATTATTACTTCGTAGAATCCCATACGGAAGAGTTATCGTTAAATACATAAAAGGGAAAACGTCTAAAAACTCCTTCAAAAATGTGGAACTCTGTTTATTTTCCTAGGTTTGACATGTTTCGGCATTCGCCATTCTCAAAAACCAACAGGATCTAAAAAATTACAATAAAAGTAAATAACAGAAAAAACGTAAGTTGCCTGGAAAGCCAGATGTTAAATTTGCTTGTAGGAACGGAACTTACAATTTGGTTCCACGGATCCATATATAAAATGAAAGAGTCATCAAATCAAACCATTGAGAACCAAACATAAATAAGCGTAAAGTTTCAAGCTGTTTGAATTTCAGTACGGAAGTCAAGATGTTCAACCAGATCCCATGTTTCATCAACACTCCAAAGAAAGGCAGACGTGACAATGTCAATGTCACCACCAACAACAAACCACAGAGTAGTTAGTTCCTCTTCTTCATCCTACAGTATTTCACAAAGTCATACAATTAAAAATTAGATTAAAAACAAAAACACAACATCCATATAGTGTCTGTAAAAAAAGGTCAATCATTAGAGGTTAGAAGTTTGTAGGTGTCCTTAAATTATTTGTCAACATACCATTTAACGTGTTAAACTGCCTGTCCCTCATGTGTTTAAATATCTCCACCTCCTCTAAAATTTCTTTTCTAGGACCGAATTCACAGTAGTGTAATAGTTTCGTGTTATCATCGATGTTAAATCTATGATCTTCGTCCCTCAGGTGGCAACCAAAGATAGAACAGTTATTGTTAGGGTTCTTAAGCATGCTAAATGTTCTCTAGTTCTTGTTCTCAGCGATCTACCACTTCTTCCAACGTAAACCACGTTACAACCAGGCTCCCCACACTCCAACGAGTAGACTCCCGGCTCATCTAACTTATCTACCCTGCATTTGTTGTTAATCAGAAATTGTCCTAGAATATTCTGGGCTTAAAAACTAACCCTAAACTCATCAAGTTTGTTAATAATGCTAGCAACTTTGTGTGATACACTACCATAAAATGGGATGTTACAGTATCGTGTAGTTGTTTGGGAAGTACTAACACTTCCTGTTGATCGATTTTTCCTAGCTATTAAGTCATCTATGATGTCCGGTGAATAACCATTCTTAACTGCCAAATATTTTAAAGTGTTAAGTTCCTTCGTATAACAATCCCCATCTAAAGGTGTTCTTAAAAGTCTAGACACGTAGTTGTTAAATGCTGCCATCTTATGATCTCTAAAATGACAGGAAGAACTACTATAATAGAGGAATCTGTTTGCGTCGGCTTTCTAAAAATATCAAATTTCAGGGTGGTATTATCTCTTAAACTGGTAAGGTCTAAAAAATTGATACCTCTATTGGACTCCAACTCCAAAGTAAATTCAATATTGAGGTGCAAGTTATTCAACCAAGCAAGAAACTCCCGGAGTTGATCCTCACTCCCATTCCAAGCAATCAGAATATCATCCACGTATCTGTGCCAAAACATATATTCATTATTTTATATTATGTTGGTACTCGGATCTCTGATCTTCCTGCCACATCAAGCTACTATTTTCGGACTGAACTCCTATGTTATCGACTCAAAGCTAATGTGAATGTGCTGGAACAAATTCAATTCATTAGGCAAGAACAACAAGTGCTCTTTAGTCTGGATTTCTGGTGCTTTTTAAGTAAACAAAGGACATAAGACACAAACGCTGCTTACTGGCAAAAAACCTTTCGGTTGTATAGGCAAATGCACCTATGAGAAAGATTTTTCGCAGAAGGAAGAAACTGAAAGAGAAGCATTCTGGATAAATATTCAGGGAATGGTTCGTTCCCAAAAGTTCCGTTAGAACTTCAAGGGCTCAGAAAGTATTTGGATCTCAGTATAAATAAGTGATGCTTCCTCTCTCGCTTTTTGACAGGACCTTGTCGTCTAAAGAAACAGATGATGAGAACAGTCTTAACAGAAACTGATGGATGTAGATTCTGTGGGGAAGAGAAAGATACTGCTGTTCACTCAGTTACAGAATGCCTCGCCATTGCGAACTCGCACAAAAAATGTTTAAGACATAAGAACTAGATGAGGAACGCGTACATAGCCTCCTTGAAGTCCTATCAGATACTGGGGTTGGTATTGAAGCTCTAGAACTAGACTGCGTGCGAAAACAGCTGTGACTCCGCAAGCCGGACATCGTGGCAGTGATGGGGAGGATTGCACAGGTGGTGGACGCCCAAAGTCGTCGGAGATCAGGTCGATCTGGAAAAAGCGAATAAATCTAAGATTAGCTACTACAAGGACAACACTTAACTTCAAAATAAAATAATGTCTACTTACCTGGTTAACACTATACCTACATTATCTGCAACTCTTAACTGAAGGGGAATATGGAGCGCGTCTTCGGCTAAGGATCTACTGGATATAGGAGCAATATAAATACTCGTATAATATATAAATAATAAGAAAAGGGGAACTGAAAATAATATAGTCAAGAGTAATCATAGGACGTATTGTCGCATGGAACTTATATAACAAGGTAACCTCAACAAAGACCAACAGGATGGGTATTGGCTGACAAGGAAGGTGAAGAGTGAGAAATAGAATAGCTTATAAGTATACAATGTATATTTAGTTCATGGTTTGTTACTGCATTTTTTTATATAAGATGTATAATGCTGTTTATTATCATAATAAATTATTCAAATACAATGGAATGAAACCTTCCATAAAATTTACAATCTATTCTACGGCCAAATATAACGAAATTAATGGTTGTTGACTACAGAGTTGAATGAATATTTTTCATTCTTTAGGCATTCGCAGCACTCTTTATTCAATCATTGAATCTATTCAAAAAGTAACTGATTGACCAATACTGACCAAAACGTAGAATAATGGATAAGACAATCATGGTTTTCCTTTATCCAGGCTATACCGCCAAAATAACATTACTGGGAATGAGTAGATATACCCCATACAAAAACAGCAGATCTGGCAACATGGGTCCAGCCCAATATTTCATTATTTATCCTTCTCCATGCATTCAGATCTAATTGGACGCAAGGGTCCAGAAGAGGAGATGATTGAAATTTACGGATTAAGAACCAAACACAGGGGACAAAATTCTATTCCTTGAATCTCCGCACCACGTGCTTTGCGTTATAATAGCCATTTGTACACACACAGCGGGAAATTTTACATTCGAATTGGTTGAAACCAAAATTTTTTTGTCCATTTTTGAGCACTATGCAGCGGTTTTTGTTCGAAAATCATCTGAATCAATCAAATCGATATATTGGTGCAGATAATTTCCGTTGTTACCTGGCCGAACTGAATGAAGTATGATGTGATACGTTTCATTCTGACCGTAAGCGAATCATTCGAAACTCCATAGGAATTCAAATAACAATCTATAGGTACCTACTTAATCGCGTATTTTATTTCATTTAGAACTTGAGATTTATATTTGGGAACAGGGTACATCTGCGAAAGAAAACCAATACACTCAGTCAGGAGTTTCACCGGAAGAGAAAAAATGTGGCTCTTCAAATGGACCAACACAATTCGTGTTTTATCAAATTCGGATGTGAAGTTTTCCACTGAATCGAAATCTGCAATAAAATAGATGAATTTTGGGCCTGTAATCTGCTGGGCTCATTGGCTTCCTAGGGCGAATTTACTAATGACCCAAGTATCAGAATTCCGAAATAAATTCACTTTTCCAGAATTTTGAACCACCCGGTATACCTCGGATTGATCATCTATGAGTCCAATGGAGTAGTTGGAGAAAACTAATGGGCAAATAATCGAAAATTTTTAAAAAAGTATATCACGTTGTTATTGTACAGATTTACAAATGCCGACCAAAATGTTGAGTAATGGAAAAGGAAACGATGGCTTTTCCATCAGAGGACAATATTTCTTGAATCTCCACGTGCTTTGTACTATAATGCAAGCACTTCTAATCCGTAAAATTTCAATCACACAGCCATTCGTACACATACAGTTTGAAATCAGAATTGTTTTGTCCATTTTTGGGCATTATGCAGCGTTTTTTTTGTTACTGGGCCGAACTGAAGTGTGATGTTTTATTATTATGTTTTATTCTGACCCTGAACGAATCATTCGAAACTCCATAGGAATTCAAATAACAATCTATATTTAATTGTGTATTCAACTTCATTTATAACTTGTTATTATATTATTATTATAAATAAGTTATAAATAACTGATTTACTTATGGGTACGGGATACGTGTGCGAAAAAACAGGATTACTATCAGTGACGAGTTTCACTGATCGAGATAAAATGTGGGTCTTCAAATGGACAAAAACAATTTGTGTTTTATCCAGTTCGAATTCCCCGCTGAATTCGAATCTGTTAAAAAAAGAGTTTGAAGTTGAAATTTTAAAGGTGGGCCGCTTATCTCGTATAGCGCCTTATTGGGCCTGTAAGCCGATAGGCCCATTGGATTCCTCGGGCGAATTTACTTAAGATCCTAGTATCAGAATTCCGAAATAAATACACTGTTTCCGGACTTTTGAACCACCCGGTATACCTCGGGTTGATCATCTATGAGTCCGATGGAGTAGTTGAAGAAAACTAATGGGTCAATACTCCAAAATTTGGAAAAGGTAAATCAAGTTGTTCTTCACTTTAGATACATCAATTTGGAATGTCCAAAACAACTTTCGTTGGTTATTTTCAGATTTACGAATGCTGACCAAAACGTTGTGTAATGGAAAAGGAAACGATGGCTTCTCCATCATGTTCCATTTCAGGAAAAAAATTGATACATTCCATACAAAATCATCAGATCTGGCAACATCGATGCAGCCTAATATTTCATTATTTATCTTCCTCCATGCGTTAAGATCCAATTGGACGCAAGGGTCCAGAAGAGGAGATGTTTGAAATTTACGGATTAAGAACCAAACACAGAGGACAATATTCCTTTAATCTCCGCACCACGTGCTTGGCGTTATAATAGTCATTCGTACACACACACAGCGATCGTTGATCCCTTATCAAAGGGGCCGGATAGCAGCTTGGGGCTCCAATGTATGAACTGGAAGCAAACAAATGGCGACCCGATTGCGACGGTATTAGGTCGAAAAGGATGGCTCATGATTGGTATGATTGGGTCCTTTCACTTTGGGTAGGGGATCGAGAATGAAATGGGTAATATCGGATTCAGGGTTGGCTAATACCGATATTTCGCGGTGAAACCTAGGAAAGGGAGAATTTCCATCGATTGACCATTCATGTTTATATATTTACGTCTTCAAGAACAGAGTGAAAAGTAATATAATATCATGCTGATTCTCTAGAAAAAAAATCTTAATCTATGATATCTTACAGTTCAATTTTTCATGTTGAGTGTACTGCCCTCTGCAAAGTGATATAAATTATGTACCTCACTATTCAGGAGGCAGTAAATTGATATACCTCCCATGGTGGACGTATCATCAAACGAATTGACTGATGTATGTTATGATCATCATCACGATGTAAAATCATGGAAAAAAATACATGGTTTTCAGTCAATTTGTGTGTTATAAGTCCAAAATGTAAGGTATATGAAAATGGGATTGAAGATTGAAAATATTGGAGAAATGAAAGAGGGAAAAAGTCACTTAAAATAATAATTATTAGGATTTTACTATTTACTGCTAGGGATTTATTGAGTCCCTCAGAACCGAGAGTTGGGATTTCATCAGTGGTGTTTTATGAACAGGATTTGGGATTTGTTTCTATGCACTGTTTATTGCTAACCCAGAAGTGAATGCTGATTTTTACAGCTTTCATTTACAAGTCGTATGCTCTATTTACTGAGCTGAGAAAGTAAATAAGTTGCTCAAATATAGAGTGGCAATTGCAAGTGAACTAACTTCAAATTATGAGTACCTAGGCAAGCGGAATGGACTAAGCAAAAACAATATCCCTTGGTGTAGATTAAGCTTCACCCTTTTTTGTGGCATATGCAAAACAACCAATGAAAAGAATTCTCGAGAACGAGGGCATCATGAAGCACAATTAAATTACACCATTTTCATAAAAAAAATATATGAGAAAGTAAGAAGGAGTACATAAAAGTCTGAAAAAGGGCCTATACATATACAGCATAGACAAGACAGCATAATGGATTGAATACAGTTTACTATTGACAAAGGACCGAATGGTGAAAGTAGCCAGAGACAGATGACCGGCAGGAAGGCCAAGCATAGGAAGGCCTTGTCGTTGGAGCGACAATCTGCCCGCATAAGAAGAGTTACGATGGGGAAGAGGAACTGAGTCTACTATAACGAAAGAAGATGAAGAAGAAGATCAAGGATCCTGCTGCGACTCGGCAAGTTGAATATTCTCGCTGAGGTTCCCTCAGAACAATATACATTTCGCGGGAAACTTTGTGAGACGGGAGCTACGGACACCGATAAGTGTATATTCTGTGGGAATGGGAAAACATTCCGGGACTACCTGCTAGTAATAGAGTGTCTCGCCATAGGTCACCAATGCATCATCATGAATGAAATGGGTAATATCGGATTCAGGGTTGGCTAACACGTTGAGCGCCACGTGCACACCAAAGCCACGGGTGGTCATGCTGTCGATCGATGAAAATCAACAATGACCACCAGTGCCACTTGGTCCTGCTTTGAAAATTCAAAATGTCCACCGGTGTGCACGGGCGCTCAACGTGCTAATACCAATATTTTGCGGTAAAACCAAGGAAAGGGGGAATTTCCATCGGTTGACCATTCCTGTTTAATATAAATTACATCTCAAGAACAGAGTGAAGAGTTATATCATGATGAGCTGATTCTTTCTGAACAAAACATCTCAATCTATAACATTCCAGTTCAATTTGTTAATGTTGATGTACTGATACCCTCTGTAAAGGGAGATATATCTGTACCTCACTATCAGAAGGCAGTAAATTGATTACCTCCCATATTAGAAGTATCTTCAAACGAATTGACTGATGTATGTTATTATCATCATCATGGACAAAAATACATGGTTTCGTGTGTTGATAGGTCCATAATGGAAGGTATATAAAAGGGGATTGATAATAGAAAGTAAATATTAGAGAAATGAAAGAGGAGAAAAGTCACTTATATTAATAATTACGATTTTACTGTTTACTGCTAGGGATTTATTGAGTCCCTCAGAACCGAGAGTTGGGATTTCATCAGTGGTGTTTTATGCAGGATTTGGGATTTGTTTCTATGCACTGTTTATTGCTAACCCAGAGATGAATGCGGACTAGTGTAGCTTTCATTTACAAGTCGTATGCTCTATTTACTGAGCTGAGAAGATAAATAATTTGGTCTAATATAGAGTGTAACTTCAAATTATGAGTTCCTAGTCGAGCGGGCTAGGCAAAAACAATTTCCTTGGTATAGATTAAGCTTCACCCTTTTTGTGGCATATGCAAGAACACCTATGAAAAGAATTCTCCAGCACGAAGGCATCATAAAGCACTATTAAATGACACCATTTTCATCAAACATATCTGAGAACGGAAGAAAAAGTACGTATAAGATTGAAAAAAGGCCTCTACAAATAGTACAGCAGAGACAAGACCTGAAACAGCGAAAATACAACAAATTACGGAAGCCGCAGAGATCAGAATAGTTCTAAAGTTAGCCGGAAAAACATTAGGGGACGGGAAAAGAAGCGAAGACATCAGACGAGCTTGCCAGATCCATTACATCAACGAGTGAGTTCTAGGAAAGAAAGTTCAATGGATTGACTGATGGCTAACACCATTTTGCAGTGAAACATGGAAAAGAGAGAATTCACGAAAAATGTCTCCAATATTTTGATTCTTATAGATGCCCCTCAATTGACCATTCTTGATCAAATATCAATACGATGGTTGTATGTCGGAAAGGATGGCTCATGATTGGTATGATTGAGACCTTTCACTTTGGGTAGGGGATCGAAAATGAATTGAGAAATGTCGGATTTGGGGTTGGCTTACACCATTTTGCAACCTAAAAAAAATTCACGAAAAAAAACGAAATGAAGTAGTCAAAAGCAACAGAGCTTCCTTAGTGTAGCTTTCGTTTCAGCCCTTTCGTGGCGTATGGAATAACACCCATGAAGAAGACTCTTGAGGAAAAAAAATGAGAAAAAACTGCACTGTGGCCGGGTCTTTCTAGCTTGAGTGCTCTTAAAATTGACTCGGAATTTTAATACTGAGAAATCAAGAATCCTGCTGAGACTCAGCAAAGGCAGACTCCATACTCCCGCAGGGTTCTCACGGGCATCTCGGAGGATACCTTGTGAAACTGGGGCTTGCGGTCACTGATAAGTGTAGATTATGTGAAGAAGAAGGGAAATTCCGGAATACAACCTAGTCTCTTGCCATCGATCACTAACGCGAAGAGAGCTTTTCGACTTAATCAGGAGTGAAGAGATTCCTTCCTTGAATGAGTATCAGTTTGTAAGGTTCATTAAACTCTGAAACTGAAGTACAACAGACACGAAGGCCTCGAACTTTGCTTCGAGCCATAAACAAACTAAGCAACCACACTTTCAACTTGAAAATTCAAGTCAGTATGTACTTTCCGACATAAAATGAAAGCACCTACTTAGGTTTTCCATTAAAAAGTAAACAACGAAATTTTTAAGTTTTGGATCATCTTTGATCATTCAAGTATGAAATTCAAACCCACTAGGATTGCTAGCTCAGAAAATAATACCATCAATCGATAAAAAAACGTTTTTTTTTCTTCACACATCTTCATCAGTAAGTTCAAACGAATCGTTTGAAACCACCCTCGAAACTACAGACGTTCGGGCTGAACTGAGGCACACGATGTTAATATTTCGACCGAATTGAATAATTAAGGAACTCAACCGAGCTATTCCGAAACTGCAGATAACGCTAAGAAGGAAGGCGCAAAAACGTGGAAGTTGATGATATTACATTAGGCCTTTTCTATTTGACGCTGCATCACTTCCAAACTGATGCAAAATCAGTTGATGCGTGTTTTGAACTGATGTGCATCACTTCCAACTAATGTTGCATCTCGAAAAAATCAGTTTAATTTAACTTCATCATAACAACATAACCTAACATTTGGTGAAAGTTTGCAATTTACTTCTAAAATAAGAAAGTGAATTATTTACTCGGTATGCATGCTAGTAATTAATAATTTATATTACCTTTCGATTTCCTTCGGGATTATCGTCAATATTCTGATTTGGTACTTTGATTTCAAACCTTATCTTTTCTATTTGTTAAAATCACGTCACTTCCGACTGAAGTGATTTCGGAATTGTTCAGGCAAATAGAAAGCTAGGATTTTTGTTGACGTGAAATTCTTGATAGTATTCATGGATATATTATTTGGACTATATTCATCATATTAATTGTGTCTGTTCCACCTTTTGGCCAGTATTCACAGGTAGTCGTCAGCTTCACCCCAAAAATGCTTCGGTCTTCATTCAGAGCATGTTTAAATTGTTTAAAAAACTCTGAGTTATCAGTGTATTCAAGCTCAGCTACTTTTTCAACATTTACGGGACGTTTATCTTTGTCAATATGAGCTGTACCTTAAATGACCGAATCAAAGAACATAAAAAACTAGTTCAACTTGGAGTCATCGGCTGTTTTCTGTGAACTGTCAAACATGGCAAACATTTTCAATTATTTTCTTTGGCGACGACTGGCGAACAGAAACGGTAATATACTTACTGAATAATATCAATATCTCATTATATTGTAGTTAACAAGGCTAAAAAGAAGCGAGAAAAAATGTGATCATTTCGTCTTATAAAGAAAAGCTACCGATGTCACAATACCTACATGAGTATCCTCGTTAATCTTCCTGTATTCGATTTTTTTCATTTCCTTAGAGTGTACCGCTCCATCAACAAATTTTTCACTCCGAGAATTTCACTACAAATACTGAAATAAAACATATTAAGTCTATCTATGGGAGATGATTACCCTTCAGTAGGGTCCTGTGGCGGTCTTCGAAGAACAGAAGGTCCGCCGAATATCATCGCTTGGAAGGCCAAACATGGTGAAAACACCCTCCTGGCCAAAGAGCAGTCAATTGAATATTTTGTGTTTGAATATTGAAGGAATTTCGATGGACAAAAGCGATTATGTTTCAAAATTAGCCGAAGAGCATGGTGTCGAGGTGGTGCTTCTCCAGGAAACACATACGGAAACTGAAGAAAATCTTCGTGCGAGGGGATCTCTAAAAGGTTATGTTTTGATTGATTTTTTACTAAGTAAAATTTATGGACTTGCATGTTATGTAAGAAAATCATTAGTATGTAATGTCCAGCTCATCCAGAAGGGTAATATTGAAGGTGTTTTTTTCATTGCTTTCAAATTTTGTGACATTTCTGTCATTAATATCTATAAACCTCCAAATGATATTTGGCCCAGAAATTTCAACATCAATGTTTCCCACCCATCCATTTACTGCGGAGATTTTAATTCGCATCATGTCATGTGGGGTATGATAATAATGATAGAAACGGTATAGCTCTTACAGATTGGATGGAAGACCAGGATTACTATTTAATTTTTGACGCGAAAGACAAACCTTCTTTTCATTCTTCGAGGTGGAATAGAGGCTATAATCCTGATCTGTGTTTCGTTTCCCGTGATACTTCTTATAAACCTATCCCAATAAAGCGTAAAATTATGGGGGATTTTCCACGAAGCCAACATAGGCCTATGTTATTGACATTAGGTAATCCAATTGATTTCATTTCATGCTTAAATAAACCCAGATGGAATTTTAAAAAAGCTAATTGGCTCAAATTTACGAATAAAATTGATAGTGATATAAGATGGATTCCACCTTCCCATGATAATTACTCTAGATTCGTAGGTGTAATTAAGGCTGCTGCGAAAAAGTTTATCCCTAGAGGTTTTCGTGAAAACTATGCACCTGGCTGGTCACAAGAAACCCAAAATTTATACGAAGAATATCAAAATTCACCCAATCAAGAAAGTTGTGATAAACTGATGAATTCAATTAATACCAGTCGAAAAGAGAAATGGAATAGCATAGTCACTAACATGAATTACACATTCTAGTAGGAGTTCATGGGATGTTTTGAGAAAATTAGGCGAAGCTGCACCAATCACAACGTCAGCTCCAAAATTGATCCTAAATTGGTTGCTCGTCGTCTCGTTAACGTTTCCAATTCGGTCGAATTATCAAAATCAAAAATCAAAGATATGAAACACAAGTTGCATAAATTCAGAAAATCAAACAAGGAATTAGACGAAATTTCTAGCCCGTTCAACATCGATGAATTAAAATCAGCGATTAAATGCACAAAATCCAGGAAAGCAGCGGGTTTCGATGGAATCTATCCAGAATTCATCAAACACTTGGGCAAACGAGCCTTATCCTGGTTACTTTCATTTTATAATAATATTTGAATACTGGTAATTTTCCGACCGAATTTCGTAAATCGAAAGTCATAGCAATTTTAAAAAAAGGAAAGAATCCCTCCGATCCTAGTAGCTATCGACCAATTAGTTTATTGAGTGTTCCTTCAAAATTTTAGAACGACTGATCCTTTTAAGAATTGAAACGAAATTAGATAATTCTCTACAAAATTGCCAAGGGGGTTTCAGAAAAAATAGAAATTGCTGCGATCAGGTTCTTAGTCTTACCACCTTTATTGAATTGGGTTTTAATAATAAATTGAAAACAGGTACAGCTTTTGTGGATTTATCTGCAGCATATGATACTGTTTGGAAAGATGGTTTGATTTTTAAACTTTACAGTCATCTGAAATGTGGAAAAATGGTCAAATTGATAGAAAATATGCTGTCAGACAGAAGGTTTCGTGTTTTTGTCGACGGGAATAGTAGTAATTTCAGAACATTGAATAACGGTCTTCCACAGGGGTCAGTCTTATCACCTCTTCTTTTTAATTTATATTTGTGTGATATCCCTACAACTTCATCTGAAAAATTCATATACGCCGATGATATTGCTTTGGCTTTCCATCATCGGATTTCAAAACCATAGAGAATAATCTTTCTGCAGATTTAGAAATTCTAAAAAATTATTTCTTCGACTGGCGTTTATGTCCAAATACTAACAAAACCGAAGTCTCGTGTTTCCATTTGGATAATCATCAGAAATATAGAAAATTGAACGTACTTTTTGGTAATTCTTTTCTCAAACATAATTTCAATCCTAAATATCTAGGCGTAAAACTAGATTCTTCTCTTAATTTCAAAGCCCATTTGGATGATTTACGAATGAAGCTAAAAACAAGAAATAATATAATTCAAAAACTTGCTGGTACTTCATGGGGTGCGGACGCAACAACTCTTCGTACTGCAGCTCTAGCTTAGTGTACTCTACTGCTGAATATTGTTGCCCCGTTTGGCTCAACAGTGCACATGTACATAAGATCGATGCACAATTAAATTTTTCCATGAGAATAGTAACTGGAACCATAAAATCAACACCAACTCCATGGTTACCAGTTCTTTCAAACATTTCTCCTCCACATATCCGCAGGCAGGTCATGACTTCGAAAATTTGGAACAAATTTAATTCTTCGACAAATTCATATCAAATACTCTCATATATTCCAGACAATAAGATTCCTCGATTAAAATCGCGTAAACCTTTTTGGTCAAATTCTTTTCTGAATTCAAATGAAAGTGATAAACAAATTGGCAATCCGAGTGGAATTTATGTAATATACAGAACAAAGATTTAATAACTGATCCCTCGAATAAAGTTCCTGGATTTGATCTTCCAAGGAAAATATGGACTGTTCTCAATCGTATAAGAACAGGTCATGGACGTTGCAATAGTATGCTTTTCAGATGGAATTCAGTTGAGAGTCCTAGTTGCGAATGCGGAGAAGCAGAGGAGACAATTGAACACCTGATAAATAACTGTTCCATATATAAATTTCAGGATGGCTTGAGAGCTATACATGAAATTACCGATTCGTTTTTGAATTGGGTTATTAATTTTAAATCGATTTAATAGAATTTCAATCATTTTATTTTTCTGTTCCTTTTTACTGCTTTGATTTTCTCGTTTCAGAATTCCGAAGGCATCCTGGAGAGGGTTATCGTTCGGTCTGAATGAAGAAGGAATCCTTCAATATTCTAATAGTTTTTAAGTGTCATTTTTGTTGAAACGGCGAGACAGGTTTTTTCTACTGGGGTTTTTCCCTGAGCTCTGGTATCATACGAAAAAATAGTATGGTACCCCGTTTTGCACCAACCTCAGTTAGGGATTTTTATTTTTGTTTTATGTATTGTATTATGTTAGCTCTTGATTTCAAAAGAATATATATATATATACCTACACCCTATATGAAACATCTTAGGACACTCTTCCAGGTCAGCAAACTCTTTCACGCATCTATTCACATTCACCTCCGTACAAAAGAGCGGAACTCAGCGTGAAAGCGAAAGTGGATATCAAAGAGGAATTCGCATGGGTCCAACCTGATAACATAATAGCATGTTCCACCACAATACGTATCTTTACATCCACATCGGTTATTGCTTTATCTCAATTCCAATCGCCAAATGGGGTATTTATGCTTTATCTATTCATGTTCCTATTGCCACTTTTTCCGTGCAGTATCTTAACTTACAATGCAGGACTTCTTTTTATTGCTTATTTATTCATGTAACAAGCATTCCGTTCAAACAGCTGATAGGCGGTCATTAAAATAACAGAATAATTTTCCAGTTTGAATTCAGCAGGTTACTTTCATTGTTTGAGATTTGTACAGTTTTTCAAATAGGAACTCATCGGCCATTAAGTTTTGAAGTCCTGCATTCTTTATTTTCACCCTTTTGGATTCATTTCAGTTGTTGAGCTATACTTTCATTATAAAGAAACGGTTGTTTCTGAGGGGAATTTTATGTCAAAAGAAGGTAGAAATGATCAAATTGAATGATTTCTTCAGGAATAGGTATTTGCACACTACAATACCTATCTTTACATCCACATCGGTTATTGCTTTATCTATATTCAAATCGCCAAATGGAGTATTTATGCTTTATCTATTCATGTTTCTATTGTCACTTTTTTCGTGCAGTATCTTAACTTCAATGCAGAACTTCTTTTTATTGCTTATTTATTCCTGTAAGGAGCATTCCGTTCAAACATCTGATAGGCGGTGAGACGGTCATTAAAATAACTTTCCAATTTGAATTCAATGGGCTTCTTTCATTGTTTGAGATTTGTTCAGTTTTTCGATTATCGCATCAATCATTATATGGTGAAGTTCTGCTTTTTTCCCCTTGTATTCATTTCACTTATTGAGCTATACTTACTTCATTATACAGAAATGGTTCTTTAGAAGGAGAATTCTATCTCGAAGGAAGGTAGAAATAACCAAATTGAATTTTTTCTTCAGAGAAAGTTATGTACTTGATATATTCGCACTCCATAATACATATTCTTACATTATCATCGGTTATTGTTTCATCTCAATTCCAATAGCCAAATGGGGTATTTATGCTTGATTTATTCATTTTCCTATTGCCACTTTTTCCGTGCAGTATCTTAACTCACAATGCAGAACTTCTTATTATTGCGGATTTGTTCATGTAACAATTATTCCTTTCAAACAGCTGATAGGCGGTCACTGAATAATTTTCCAGTTTGAATTCAGCGGGTTTCTTTCATTGTTTGAAATTTATTCTGTTTTTCGAATAACGCATCAACAAATATGTTGTGGAGTTTTCTTTTCTCAACTGAAATTATTCGGAGCTATTGTTTCAATGATATTGACTTTTTCCTCTTTACTATTTCTTTGAAAGTGACTGTTATTGATCACCATTTTCGATAATGTTCAGATTTAGCTTCTTGGTATAAAAGTGAGATATATTAGTCGAGTTTTTCTGTTTCAATTGTTTGATCAAGTGTACAGAATTTTCAATATTAAACGAAGAGGTACAATTCCTTATCGGTGATTAATTTTGGCCAAATCTTCCGGTTATGACATGTATATTATGCAAATTCATTTTATTCGACGTGAAAAGCCTATTCATTTGAAAACTAAGATGAACTATAATCATGATTAGAGATAATGAACAATAACAGACATATAAAGTAATAAATTATACTTCTATCAAGTTCCAGTATCAAAAATTTTGAATATCGGCAATCTCATCTATTCTCATTTACAATTATGCACGCGATTTTACCTATCAATAGATAATTTTAGAGTGGAAAAAATCCTTTGACAATTTGTAATAAACTATTGTTATTCTTCTGGTGGTTAGATATACCTACCTAAAAAGGATCCAGAACGTATAGTATAGTGTCAAATTTCTTTATTCGCAGCTTTATTCCTGAAAGAGTAGACTCGAGTTTGGTTACTGTTATCCTATTATTCTTTGGAATAGCTGGGAGTTCCTTTTCAGGCATGGTTTAGAAACGTGAGACAGTACAGTATCACGTTACAGTATATGTGTTGTTATAGTGACACATAGCAAGGGATATGTCATTATGTTCAATGTCGATGAGAAGTTCCTTGATAAGAGCGAACTGGCTTCAGATGTATAACGTTATTTTACCGAATGCAAAGTTAGGTATTTAAATCAGAAGTACCTAGGTAAGTTATTTGGAAGTTTCACTATAACATTGTACATTATCATTACTGCATATCGAATATTGCTTATATTGCAGACCCTGTTTCCTTCGGAGCATTCGCATCGTATAATGTTTCTACACTCTAAAAAAATCCCGGTGTAAATGCTAATACTGAACTATTAGGAATATTATCGATGTATTTTTCCCTTTTTATTTCACAATTTTATCACTTTTATCGAAATTATGAGAATATAGTGTTAAGTGGTGCGATTCATGAAACATATTATCACAAACAAAAACAAAATCAAGAATAAATCGAAAAATATACCCCGGTGATGTTAGCTCCCGGCCAACCAGCTCCAAGCGCGCCTATTCCACCACGGTCGATGAGGTCGCCCGGCGTCAGCTGATTTGTTTTACGGTTAATTCTGAGGAATGCTACATCAGAAGTGATCAAATTCATACCGCAAGCAAAGAATTGAACATTCAAATATATCAAACTTCCTTTTATTCAGTTTCTATCACATTAGGGGAAAAATCGGTATCTACTCGTACGAAACAATTTATTGAAGTTTCATTAGTTTGAGATCACCGGCCAAGAATTCTGATGAATGGAAAGACTAGGCTTCATTCAACGTACTTTGGAGTAAATTTTCAATCATTTCTCCCCAGCTCCAAAGATCGAACTTGGGGTTTTCAAGTTTTACGGTTAGCACGATCGAATAATATTTTTTTTTGTATTTCGAATGTCCGGCCAAAAAGTCCGGTGAGTGATATAGTTAGGACATTATTTAAACTATTTCCAGAAAAATGTTGTTCGTTTCTGAGAACCCCATACCCCCAGCTCCAAGGATAAAAGCCGACGCTCTCTCGTCTCGAACTCGATATGACAACATTTCCTTTTTTTGTGCTTGTTTCGGGATCCCGGCCAAAAATTCCGTTAATGGTTTTCATCGTATATGATATGAGTTATATTGGAGAAAAATTTCGTTAGATTCTGAAAACCCTGCAACCCTAGATGTGAGGATCGTTTCAACACTGTTTAGTTTCGCTGTTGACTCGATGGCAAAAATCCATTTTTTCTTCTATTTGGGATGTCCGGCCAAAAATTCTGAAAAGTGGATTCGATAGAGCATTATACAAATTACGTCTGACATAATTTTCAATCAATTCCTTGTACCACACACCCCCAGCTCCAAGGATCGAACTTGGGGTTTTCAAGTTTTACTGTTAACACGATCGAATAATATTTTTTTTGTATTTCGAATGTCCGGCCAAAAAGTCTAGTAGATGATATCGTTTGGACATTATATGAGCTATCACGAAAAAAAGTTTCGTTCGTTTCTGAGAACCCCATACCCCCAGCTCCAAGGATAAAAGCCGACGCTCTCTCGTCTCGAACTCGATATGACAACATTTCCTTTTTTTGTGCTTGTTTCGGTAACCCGGCCAAGAATTCCGTTGGATGGTTTTCATCGTGCATGATATGAGTTATATTGGAGAAAAAATTCGTTAGATTCTGAGAACCCTGCAACCCTAGATGTGAGGATCGTTTCAACACTGTTTAGTTTCGCTGTTGACTCGATGGCAAAAATTCATTTTTTCTTCTATTTGGGATGTCCGGCCAAAAATTCTGAAAAGTGGATTCGATAGAGCATTATACAAATTACGTCTGACATAATTTTCATTCGATTCCTTGCACCACACACCCCCAGCTCCAAGGATCGAACTTGGGGTTTTCAAGTTTTACTGTTACACGATCGAATAATATTTTTTTTGTATTTCGAATGTCCGGCCAAAAAGTCTAGTAGATGATATCGTTAGGACATTATATGAGCTATCACGAAAAAAAGTTTTGTTCGTTTCTGAGAACCCCATACCCCCAGCTCCAAGGATAAAAGCCGACGCTCTCTCGTCTCGAACTCGATATGACAACATTTCTTTTTTTTTGTGCTTGTTTCGGGAACCCGGCCAAAAATTGTGTTAAATGGTTTTCATCGTGTATGATATGAGTTATATTGGAGAAAAATTTCGTTAGATTCTGAGAACCTTGCAACCCTAGATGTGAAAATCGTTTTAACACTGTTTAGTTTCGCTGTTGACTCGATGGCAAAAATCCATTTTTTCTTCTATTTGGGATGTCCGGCCAAAAATTCTGAAAAGTGGATTCGATAGAGCATTATACAAATTACGTCTGACATAATTTTCATTCGATTCCTCGCACCACACACCCCCAGCTCCAAGGATCGAACTTGGGGTTTTCAAGTTTTACTGTTAACAATATGGGACAAATGAGTAGAATGAACTGATTTCAGTTTTGAAAGGAGCAAAACAGGGGCAAAACGCAGATACCTCACTTGCTAGGGCGGGACAAGAAAATATTTTTTTTTTCAAAAATCTTTCAATGTTTAAATGGGCAAAATAAACAGATTGTTGTGCAAAACGAGACCTTTCGAATGACACATGTCGGCAAGATCCGTTTGGGGTGTAACGTCACACCAGCAGGGCACTTTGAACTGTCTATATCTCGGTAACGAAAGATCGGAAAACTGATTTCAGTTAGGCAAGAGGAAAACGGAGAAAAACGAAGATACATCACTTGCTAGGGCGAATTTCACCTTGGGAGCTGAAGGTGCACTGTGTTATCGAATTCAACAGTAAAACTTGAAAACCCCAAGTTCGATCCTTGGAGCTGGGGTGTGTGGTGCGAGAAATCGAATGAAAATTATGTCAGACGTAATTTGTATAATGCTCTATCGAATCCACTTTTCAGAATTTTTGGCCGGACATCCCAAATAGAAGAAAAAATGGATTTTTGCCATCGAGTCAACACGATGAAACCCATCCAACATAATTCTTGGCCGGGTTACCGAAACAAGCACAAAAAAAAGAAATGTTGTCATATCGAGTCCGAGACGAGAGAGCGTCGGCTTTTATCCTTGGAGCTGGGGGTATGGGGTTCTCAGAAACGAACGAAACTTTTTTTCGTGATAGCTCATATAATGTCCTAACGATATCATCTACTAGACTTTTTGGCCGGACATTCGAAATACAAAAAAAATATTATTCGATCGTGTTAACAGTAAAACTTGAAAACCCCAAGTTCGATCTTTGGAGCTGGGGGTGTGTGCTGAAAGGAATCGAATGAAAATTATGTCAGACGTAATTTGTATAATGCTCTATCGAATCCACTTTTCAGAATTTTTGGCCGGACATCCCAAATAGAAGAAAAAATGGATTTTTGCCATCGAGTCAACAGCGAAACTAAACAGTGTTGAAACGATCCTCACATCTAGGGTTGCAGGGTTCTCAGAATCTAACGAATTTTTTCTCCAATATAACTCATATCATACACGATGAAAACCATCCAACAGAATTCTTGGCCGGGTTACCGAAACAAGCACAAAAAAAAGAAATCTTGTCATATCGAGTCCGAGACGAGAGAGCGTCGGCTTTTATCCTTGGAGCTGGGGGTATGGGGTTCTCAGAAACGAACAAAACTTTTTTTCGTGATAGCTCATATAATGTCCTAACGATATCATCTACTAGACTTTTTGGCCGGACATTCGAAATACAAAAAAAATATTATTCGATCGTGTTAACAGTAAAACTTGAAAACCCCAAGTTCGATCCTTGGAGCTGGGGGTGTATTGTGCAAGGAATCGAATGAAAATTATGTCAGACGTAATTTGTATAATGCTCTATCGAATCCACTTTTCAGAATTTTTGGCCGGACATCCCAAATAGAAGAAAAAATGGATTTTTGCCATCGAGTCAACAGCGAAACTAAACAGTGTTGAAACGATCCTCACATCTAGGGTTGCAGGGTTCTCAGAATCTAACGAATTTTTTCTCCAATATAACTCATATCATGCACGATGAAAACCATCCAACGGAATTCTTGGCCGGGTTCCCGAAACAAGCACAAAAAAAAAGAAATGTTGTCATATCTAGTTCGAGACGAGAGAGCGTCGGCTTTTATCCTTGGAGCTGGGGGTATGGGGTTCTCAGAAACGAACGAAACTTTTTTTCGTGATAGCTCATATAATGTCCTAACGATATCATCTACTAGACTTTTTGGCCGGACATCCGAAATACAAAAAAAATATTATTCGATCGTGTTAACAGTAAAACTTGAAAACCCCAAGTTCGATCCTTGGAGCTGGGTGTGTGTGGTGCAAAGAATCGAATGAAAATTATGTCAGACGTAATTTGTATAATGCTCTATCGAATCCACTTTTCAGAATTTTTGGCCGGACATCCCAAATAGAAGAAAAAATGGATTTTTGCCATCGAGTCAACAGCGAAACTAAACAGTGTTGAAACGATCCTCACATCTAGGGTTGCAGGGTTCTCAGAATCTAACGAATTTTTTCTCCAATATAACTCATATCATACACAATGAAAACCATCTAACACAATTTTGGCCGGGTTCCCGAAACAAGCACAAAAAAAAGAAATGTTGTCATATCTAGTTCGAGACGAGAGAGCGTCGGCTTTTATCCTTGGAGCTGGGGGTATGGGGTTCTCAGAAACGAACGAAACTTTTTTTCGTGATAGCTCATATAATGTCCTAACGATATCATCTACTAGACTTTTTGGCCGGACATCCGAAATACAAAAAAAATATTATTCGATCGTGTTAACAGTAAAACTTGAAAACCCCAAGTTCGATCCTTGGAGCTGGGGGTGTGTGCTGAAAGGAATCGAATGAAAATTATGTCAGACGTAATTTGTATAATGCTCTATCGAATCCACTTTTCAGAATTTTTGGCCGGACATCCCAAATAGAAGAAAAAATGGATTTTTGCCATCGAGTCAACAGCGAAACTAAACAGTGTTGAAACGATCCTCACATCTAGGGTTGCAGGGTTCTCAGAATCTAACGAATTTTTTCTCCAATATAACTCATATCATATACGATGAAAACCATTTAACGGAATTTTTGGCCGGGTTCCCGAAACAAGCACAAAAAAAAGAAATGTTGTCAAATCTAGTTCGAGACGAGAGAGCGTCGGCTTTTATCCTTGGAGCTGGGGGTATGGGGTTCTCAGAAACGAACAACTTTTTTTCTGGAAATAGTTTATATAATGTCCTAACGATATCATCTACTAGACTTTTTGGCCGGACATTCGAAATACAAAAAAAATATTATTCGATCGTGTTAACAGTAAAACTTGAAAACCCCAAGTTCGATCTTTGGAGCTGGGGGAGAAATGATTGAAAATTTACTCCAAAGTACGTTGAATGAAGCCTAGTCCATTCCATTCATCAGAATTCTTGGCCGGATATCTCAAACTAATGAAACTTCAATAAATTGTTTCGTACGAGTAGATACCGATTTTTCCCCTAATGTGATAGAAATTGAATAAAAGGAAGTTTAAATATATTTGAATTGTTCAATTCTTTGCTTGCGGTATGAATTTGATCACTTCCGATGTAGCATTCCTCAGAATTAACCGTAAAACAATCAGCTGACGCCGGGCGACCCATCGACCGTGGTGGAATAGGCGCGCTTGGAGCTGGTTGGCCGGGAGCTAACATCACCGGGGTGAAAAATATTTGAAATCACACTGTGTTTATCAAGCTATAATACCAATCTATACAAAAAAAAATTACTCCATAAATCAAAAAAACCGTCTCTTGGGTGAAAATATACACTGCATGTTTGAAGTTTCAAATAATTATTTCAAAGAAATGGTCAGGTGTTACTTCTGGAGCTTGTAGAAACGAAAAAAGCACCTGAAAGTGTTTTTCGACCAAATCAAGTTTCAAAATTTACACCAACTGAATCAAAATACCCATCAAAAATATGAAAAACCCACAGGTTTGCTTCAGTTTGTCTTTAGTATTTTTACATGGTTGCCAGATATTACCAAATAATGAGCGGTCACACAGTTAGAACCATGGTGTCTGATGAACGGATTATTCAATGACATGAATAACGATAAGTTATTCATCGAATAACTTTGGCAACAATGTGAATAGAAATAGTTTCAATTCTTGGCTGCTCTACAGAGGGTACTCAGCATAGTCAAAACAGGACTTGCGAATGGTGATGCCTTTGTGATGATGAAACGATAGTGTGAAATTAATGGAGGTGAAAAAAGTGAAATGTGTGAAAATTTCATTTCATTTTGGCTGATACGATGATTCGAGGACAAAACCAATACTGTTTGAAGGTAAGTACTACGAATTTGAACTTGAACTGATTCAGGTAACTTCCTTCAGTTTTTACAGGCGTTGAAACTTTCTTACTGTATAATATACCTAATTAGGTTGTACGGTGGAAATATTTATTGTGACTTCTTTTGAGATTATTTACCCATATATTTTCAATTGACGGAAATGAATATTGCTGAATCACTTCAATGCATATGTGAGAAAAGTTCATTCTACTGAAAGATAAGATGTATAAATGTATACCCATTTATATTTATAAGTGCTTATATCTGATCATTTCTTTTTTCCAAGCTAGTTGAAGAACCTTTCCTTAGGGTGATTTTGAAAGATACCTCTACTGTCAACCTCTCACTTGGTCTACCATAAGGTACATATCTATTTGTTCATTATGTATTTATCAGTGTAAAGAAAATAAATTTGATTTTTTTTTGATTTGGCAACAAATATTGTTGTAATCTTTCATCGTGAATAAATTCAAATGAATTGAAATGTTTTCAAAACCTGCACAGTAAACAAATACACTAAAAGGCTACAAGGGTAGGTATAACAATCAACTAAGTCAGTGCTAAATAAACCGAACAGGTTATTGCAACCTCACTAAGCTATAGTGCAAATTAAGACTGAAACGGTGCGAATTCACACCGAAAGCGATCTAACTCGTATCGTATTTCACACTAATAAATTGTGATAAACAACTGAGTCAGTGTCAATCCACACTGGATGATCAATTGAGATCACACCGCTCTAGTGTGATTTAACACCAAACAAGTGCAATCATCAAACACACCAGAAAATTATTGAACGTCGGTGTTATTTTGGAAGGTGCGAAATAACACCAAAATGTCAGGACCTCTCAGGAAATACGACCGGTGTCAGAGGGTGTTAGCTGGTGTTTGAAAATTTCTTAGAGTGTATACAGGCTTCGGCAAAAGTCCCAAAATGAATATCCTTTTCCGTCAATCTAAAAATGAAAGCTGATTTTGATGATATTTTTCCGCCGACCTCGAAATAAAAGGGGATTTTAATGTGTACGAAATTGATCATTAATGACCCATTTTAATGCTCAATTTTTTAGACATTTTAATGTGCGATCCTCACGGCAACCGTACACAAAGTATTCATAAGCACTACGAGAAATGTCAAAACTCTACTGGAACATAGAAACATAAAAATTTATATTTGTCAAATGCATGTCCTGCACAAAATATCAATTTATTTCAATCAAGTATTTATTCGGTTATTAATCGGTTATTAACTAATGGTCTCGAACTATTAAGGCGTTCGCTCCGCTCACACTTTAAAATATCTTTACCATTAGTCGCTGTCTTAATAACCTAGTTGATTAAATAACTATTAATGCGCAATTTCCTAGACCGACCGAACACAAAGCATTCAGAAACAATGCGAGTAATGATGATTGTTTGTGGGGTAGATCTTGTCAAGAATTTTTTTCTTTTCATGGATGTTAGTATTTCGTCGATATAATCTAGAATATTTATATTCCCTGACTATATGGTATATTATATCTAGTTCTTTCTTATAATTTGATATAAGTAATCTTATTTTGAATTGAAATAATTGGATATCCAAATGATTGAATCAGAACTATGAATCTGACCTTCCGACTTGTATTGGAATGAAATCTCTCCTATCACTATTGAATTTTCATCGTATAAAAAAAGCGTATTCAATAAGGATTTTATAAGGTTAATGGAACGAAAACAAAGTCGGAAATGGTCTTCGTTCTCATATACCTCCGTCCCGAAGTAAGGAATGATGTTATTTCAAACTGCCTCCAACAATAAATAAAAATTTCAGTCCCCTTTATATACCCCCCGGCCTTCAACGCAAACATCAATTCTTCAAAGCGCTCTTGTTATGGTAGGAAAATTCAATTTTTCGTGCGTCGTTTTTCATTGCCCTCGATCGAAATGGGCTCCTGACTCTCCGTCAACAACAATAAGACGTAGCAATCAAAGCGAATCGATAGAAATCTGATCACGACAATAGAAGACGAACGTTTGGAGTTTCTCTTGGAGCCTTTTCACTCGAATCACAACAATAGACTGGATAATAGATATATTATCCCAGGGGACTATTGTTTTCGTAGTCTACATTATCCTTTGGTTTTAAGCGTGGTGTGTTCATCTGTTGTTACACGTTTAACAATCACGATGTTTCTTTCTCCGAATTGTTGTAATGTTTTTGTCTTTTGGAATGCCTTGGGGGAAATGTTTATGAAGACAGGGTAGGATTAGTTGTGAAAGAAAGAGTAATTTTGTTATTTTCTCCATCTAAAATTAAAATCATATCAAGTTAAATTCGAATCAACAGAAGAAATGAATCTATTGAACCGTTACGATCTAATCACAACAATGCACTGGACAATAGATACATTATCCTTTGGTTTTAAGCTTGATGGTATGTTCATCTGTCGTTACTCGATGTTTCTCTCTCCGAATTGTTGTGATGTTTTTGTCTTTTGGAATGGAATGCCTTGGGGAAATGTGCATGAAAACAGTATAGGATTAGTTTGAAAGAATGAAAAGAAGGATGTTGTATTCTCTATTTAAAATTAAAATATAATCTCATTTAATCGGCCACGTACACTTTTTTAACAAAAACAAATATTTTCCCAAATTGATCCTAGAAAGTGGTCTTTTAAAATGAAGGTTAGTTAAATTGTTGACTGAAGAAATATATTTCAACGGAATATAAATTCAGAAACTGACAGAAGAAACTTAATTCCAAATACAAGTGAGTTTTACTTTGGTAAAGGTATATTCTTCATAAGTATGAAATCTTATTGAATATTAGATAGTTATTTTTACAGAGTATTTCTCAGACAAGTTTTGCTAAAAATAATAAGACGAACGTTTGAAGTTTCTCTTGGAGCCTTTTCACTCGAATCACAACAATAGACTGGATAATAGATATATTATCCCAGGGGACTCTTGTTTTCGTAGTCTACATCATCCTTTGGTTTTAAGCGTTGTCTGTTCATCTGTTGTTACACGTTTAACAATCACGATGTTTCTTTCTCCGAATTGTTGTAATGTTTTTGTCTTTTGGAATGCCTTGGGGGAAATGTTTATAAAGACAGGGTAGGATTAGTTGTTATCTTCTCCATCTAAAATTAAAATCATATTAAGTTAAATTTAAATCAACAGAAGAAATGAATCTATTGAACCGTTACGATCTAATCACAACAATGCACTGGACAATAGATACATTATCCTTTGGTTTTAAGCGTGGTATGTTCATCTGCTGTTACTCGATGTTTCTCTATCCGAATTGTTGTAATGTTTTTGTCTTTTGGAATGCCTTGGGGAAATGTGCATGAAAACAGTATAGGATTAGTTAGAAAGAATGAAAAGGAGGATGTTGTATTCTCTATTTAAAATTGAAATATAATCTCATTTAATCTGCCAGGTATACTTTTTTAACACAAACAAATATTTTCCGAAATTGATCCTAGAAAGTGGTTTTTTAAGATGAAGGATAGTTGAATTGTTAACTGAAGAAATAAACTCTTATATTTCAACGGAATATAAATTCAGAAACTGACAGAAGAAACTTAATTCCAAATACAAGTGAGTTTTCCTTTGGTAAAGGTATTCTTTATAAGCATGAAATCTTATTGAATATTAGGTAGTTATTTTTACAGAGTATTCCTCAGACAAGTTTTGCTAAATATAATAAGACGAACGTTGAAGTTTCTAGTGGAGCCTTTTCCCTCAAATCACAACACTAGACTGGATAATAGATATATTATCTCAGGGGACTATTGTTTTCGTAGTCTACATTATCCTTTGGTTTTAAGCGTGGTATGTTCATCTGTTGTTACACGTTTAACAATAACGATGTTTCTTTCTCCGAATAGTTGTAATAATTTTGTCTTTTGAAATGTCTAGGGGAAAATGTTTATGAAGACAGGGTAGGATTAGTTGTGAAAGAATGAAAAGGAGTAATTTCATCAAATTTTCCGTCTGAAATTAAAATGTAAACTCAATTAATCGACCAGGTCAAATTCGAATCAACTGAAGAAATAAACTCTTATATTTCAAAGGCATAAAGATACACAAGGCCGTAGCCCGAAAAAAATTTCGAGGGGGTCCAACGAATGAGAAAATGTTAATTTTTCAAGGAAAATGTTCTTATCCTATACATTTGAAAAATTTCAGAGGTGGTCCGGACCCCATCGGATAAAAAGGCGAAATTTTGTTATAGTCTCAATGAACAAATTTAAATGTAGGTACCCTTAATTTATTTCCCACAAATAATATTTCCTTGAATTGATTCTGAAAAGTGGTTTGCCTAGGGGGAAATGTTTATGAGGACAAGGTTGGATTAGTTATGAAAGGATAAAAGTTTACATCGAAAATTAAAATGTACCTCTCTAATAACCTAGGTACACTTCCAGGCATTCAAAAAATATTTTCTCAGAGGGATCCTGGAAAATGGTTTTTGAAGACTCATGGAAGCGGGATAGTTCTAATCAACAGTAGAACTAAACTCTAATATACTTGACCTATTTTTCGAACGCATGTTATTTAAGTGACAGTACAATTAATTCAAACTCTCTGTAATATTTTATGAAATATTTATAATAATTCCATATTAATGACAACACTAATTCGAAGTTATTATCCATTTATTCAAGAGTTCATTTGATTTTCTGTTCAAAACCTCCTCCTAAAAGTTTTGAATTTGTTCCTTTCGGAATTTCGCTTCGTAGTAAGGAAAGACCTCAAAACTTTCAACTTACGTAGTAGGCGATTAAAATTTGAATGATCGTTTTTCCAATATGGACGATAATGCAAAATCTCTGGATTTCACATCAAGGCTTCATTAATTTTTTTGTGAATTACTTCAGGATACATATTATGTGTGGATTTCTGATTTATTCTATTTGACTATGTGAACGATATTTCAAGATCGCTACCATATTATTGTTTATGAGGTTGTGGTCATGAGAATATTTTTTTTCTGACATGTCTATCTGTACATGCTTGAACTCCATTCATTCTGTACTACTTTCAGGATGAATATTAATGTGAAATACCAGTTTTTCCCCATACCTGAGTTAAAACAGAGAGATTAAATACGCAGTATATTCAGATATTTTTCAAGTATATAACAGAAATGAAATATATTTCAGAGGAAAATTTAATGAGAATCCGTGAAGCAATGTCTGCATAATTTGAATGTATACACCTGGGTCGAGTGAACTGACATGTCACGACATGCATATCGTTTTGAAACTATATACGGAAACTTCTTTTATTCAATAACATCAGCATTCTCGATATTACATTCCCTAGAACTTCGCCTGGCCTGCATGAAAGTGTGTAAGTTTAGAAAATATTCGTAACGATGCCAAAACCCATTTCCATAATATTCAAATGAAGCCCGAGTAAGACCATTTATGCAACTTTGTGCCGTATATATGTTTGCTCATCCCAAAGCCTGGGATCGATGAACTTTGAACTAGGACGGGAGGCTGACAATGGCATTTGAATACAATCAACATGAATTTCGCCCCGAATTGTATTCTTTTACATAACTCGGCTGTAGATCACGATAGACGGCAGTAGTTTATGGCATGTCATGACTCTGACGCGTATGGATGGATTCTCCGTTTTATTGGAGAATAGGAAAGTTCACTGCCTATTCTGAGAGGCATAGACGTCAGAAATAGTTTGTGTTCTTTCGTTATCTGAGCCTTGATGGATGTTTGAAAATGAGTTTTCATCATGCTTTTAGAATATACCAGAAAAGTGCTGAATTGATGAGTGCTGTTGAGTGGAACTACTTGTTTATAACTATTATTCCATTGATACTTAGAACATTTGTTTCAATAATGAACTAATTTCCTGAATATCGACTTATATCACATAACATACATGGGGGTGATTCGAATACCTCATGAGACGAGGGACCTGTTTTTTCATTTGAACGTCAATCGTCCGGCCACCCTGTATAGCCAGTGTATTTTTCAGTATTAGCAAAAGAACTTGTCAACGTAATATGCATTTGGACATACGATACATAAGAGTATAGAAAAAAACTCGTTCTTCCTGTGCAGAAGTTTTGAGTGTATGATAAACTAATCTGAAATATTTATTTCGAAGAGCTTATTTTTATTGAAACAAATTTCAGATACCATACCAAAAATACTGTTTGTCCTTATCATTATAATGATATTTCATCAAATAAAACAATACATATTAATATCGGAGGGCTTCTCTTTTATTGACATAAATTTACGTCTTTCCTTCATCTAGTTCAGGTAATATCTGAATATCTGAAGAAAAAAACAAAACAGAGTGAAAAACTAAGAGACACATAAGCGCTCATAAATGGAGCAATAAGAAATTACCTTAAAATTTTATATGGGACTAGAGATTGATACAAAATATATAAATGCAGAATCTCATCATAATCGGAATTACATTTTCAGAAAATTAAATATGTATGTAAAAAAGCATTAATCAGAAAAAATCTAATTCTATGGTTCTGATGATGCGATCCTCTTGAAATTTTGCATGAACATTCAGTATATGAGTCTTGATTCGCAAAATAAATTTCAATCGGATATCCTGATATGGAAATATGAGATTCTTCTTTTCAATATTCCGACTGAATTTTCTGTGGTACCGTGAACACTATGCCCACAAAATTTTGCATGAAAATTCAGTAGATCAGTATTCATTCACTAGAAACGGATATCTTGTTATGGAAATATGAAGTTTCTTCTTTTCAATTTTCCAATTGAATTTTCTATGGCTCTGTTCACACTATGGTCACGAAATTTTGCATGAGGCTTATTATGAGAATCTTGTATTTGGCCTCAAAATTTTTCATTTTCATTGGTTCCGTTTTGTCCGAGATATTGAGGAACAAAAACTTTGAATGGCCCTATTATATGGAACACCCTGTACGATTTAGCTGGTTAACGAACTTAACCGAGCCATTTAGAAATCGTTCTACCCTGAAAATTTCAAGTCTCTAGGACAATCCCTTCGAAAGTTATCGTGCTAACGAATTTGACCTCGAATTCTTCATCAGGGAGTCGAACCCTTTCGTTTGAGACCTTTTTCTGCTCAAAATTAAAAAATTACAGACTTTTGGGAAAAACGAAATAGCACTCGTTTTCGAGTTATTGGTTTTGAATTCTTTGTATGTGACGAATTGAATTTTGAAATTACAGTAACATATGAATATGGTAGGTATTAATTAATGTAGTAATTAATTTATTGATTATTCGGAATAAGTAAACAGGTAATAAAAGCATTTCATTAACACATTTCCTCATCATCTCATATTGTATAATCAGATTATTCGTAGCCTCTTCAATACTGAAACCAAATAATATGTATTAGAAGATTCTACTGGTGATGGAATTCCTCCGAGATATATTTTTTCATTTATTTCGGGAATTTTCTTGTATTGGATTGAATATAGTAGGATTTGTATTATGTGGATGTCAATGTGATATCTCACATTGTACAAAATACAAGACGAATCTATATAAGGTAGGTGATACAAATGAGGTCTACCTAATTTGAAACACTTTTATATCGATTAATTATTCCAATTTAGTGATAAATAAACGTAATGTAATATTGTTTCATCTATACATTTTGAGTTGAGAAAATATAAAGTTTTCTCTTATCGCAAATCACTCAAAAGAGATAATTATGAAACCTCGAGACTTTTTGAAACATTGTGATCGAATAAGGCCTATATCCCTAATTCATATGAATATTGATAGTAGAGTAAGAATTATGTGAAAATGTACCTACATATATTCTTGAGCCTTTTTTCAAGTGTTCTCATGAAATCCTTGAACGACTTTCTGATTTATTTTACAAAATGTAATGCTTGAATTGCTATTCAGACTTGAAGTCGCATATTTACAAGAAATAATAAATAATATTGAAAAAAAAATTCTCAAACAAACAAAAGGAGAACATGAACATTAATTATCAAAAATATCATCAAATGATAAAAAATTTAATTTTTCGGCAGGCTTGGAATCAGAAATATAATAATATTCTGAAAGTAGGCCTTATTGAGCCTATTATCATTAAATAATTATCGAATTCTCGAAATTGCAACTTGAAATCATTATTTGACCACTATTTCAGTTTCAGTTCATTACTACTCGATATTTTCAAAGCTTCTTTTCATTATTCTGAAGGAAACAAACCTCATTGTGCGAAAATAAACGTGGGCATCATCAGTGAAATAATCCATTCTTGAGCTGTTGTCAAAGGACTCGATTTTCGTAACCTAATTCGAGTCACGCAATCTGTATCGTGTTGCTAAAACCTTGGAAGACTGCTGAAAGCGAATGATACATGCCATATGGTTTTCGTGGTGGCTCATTTACGTTGATTGTTGTCTCTGGATATCAACAAAGGCTTAATTATCTGCTTCCGTTTCTTTTTTACCCTTTTTCTGTGAAGACGGAGTGTGTGAAATTACATGGAGGGTGCACCATTGTATATAAACAATACGTCAACATACTAATTTGAGAAGATTTCCTGTTTGATTATATAATTCTGTGGTTTTACATGCGACATGATAATTGGTTTAGATATCAAAGAGAACTTCTGAAACTGAGTTCATTCAGAAAGTGGGTAAAAAGCTCTACTTAACCATTAGGCTTTTTTCGCTGATAAAAAGTTTGAGTTTCATATTAAACTCAACCTGTCGGAAAGTATTTTAAAAATTTTCAAATGGAACAATTTGAACAATTAATGGAAATGTCAAATTTTCTTACATTTCATAAGAGACTTAATCACTTCAATAAGGTGTGCTCATATCCTCATCTCCAATGGAACGCAGCCCATATACAAATATCACAGAAATACTTACAATTAATCCAATTATCGAACTCTCTTCAGAAAATTTCTCATTAATTCATTACTCGAACGTAGTTTTGAAGGTTCATTAAGATGCTGGAACTAGACGGATGTTTATTCGTAACCAACCATCATAAATCAATATTTCACGGCACATGACCCTTTCATGTGGGCAGTCAATGGAAACCTCATTACTGAATGCTTTCCTTTTGTGGTTCAGCTCATGCATGCCATCCATATTGGTCGAGAAAGAATGAAGGAAAACATGGAGAAACCGCAAACTCACGTCGCCGTCGTTCCAAATTTACAGACAATCGAAGGATATGAAACGAACCTTGATTGCCTCGATCCATATAGGCATGATGCATGCAGGATATAAGTTGGGCCGTTCTGCCGCAGAAAGCGTTTAATATTTCCGCCATTTCAGGAACTTCAGGGAGTAAATGGCTTTTTAGTGCATACGGATAGCAGAGAACGACACCCCTAACCACAATATATTGCTGAATTGCACGGTCGTTATTATATTCCCCTGATTTACGTTCGTTAGTGGTTTTATTGAGTTACTTATGGTTCCAATTCATTACAGCCTCTAGTTTAATTGGAGTTATAGTGACAAATAGTGTTGGAGTATTGGGAAATTGTTGGAAATGGGTGAAGTGCTAGTCATATTTTGATAGTACATATTTTGTTTGTTCTTTTCGCGAAGTTGTTTCACTGAATTATAAGTTATATTACGGACTCAAACCTTGACGTGATGAAATGGGAAATATGAGGTGGATGTCTGAAATTTGCATTTTGCTGAATTGCACGGTAGTCATTCTCCAGCTTTACGTTTGTTAATGGTTTTATAAATCTTTGTCCAGTTTCATAGTCTTATTTAACCCCAGAAACTGAAGTGGGTTCGACGATGCGATGTCATCATCCTTCATAATTTCCTTACCTAAGTTCTTCGCTTCTTTTGGAAACCTATGACCAGATATTCTGCCACAAGATGTTTCGGAGTTTTCTCCTTCTCTCCTTCAAAATCTGCGTTGGTCATTTACGGCTATACCCTAGGCCCAATTTCATTGGATATTTCCTGAGCCGTAGGTGTTCCGTGAGGAATACTGTGAAGAGGTGCATCCTATTTTTGTTAAGTTCCAAGAGAATTCGGTATAGTCTCCTTATGAACGTTCTGAGAAATTGCTTGGATTGCTCAAGCCACCAAAGGCTCTGTCAGAGTTTCATCTCTCTTCTTGTGAATTACTTTTTGAATGTGTTTTTCCTTTGTAACAATAAATTACCGTTTCCATGAAGAAATCAATAATTCAAATATAATTTTCAATTTGCATCTGAAGTTGAGGAAAAGAAATGATGATAATAGTTTGATTTGGATCTGAGATATTCAACATTATAAATAAGAATTGAGACTATAACCATCCTATATTCAAAGTACCGAGACAGTTTCATACCAAATGCACATGGAAAGGAAGTAGTGATGGTAGGTTCTGAATGAAAATTGAATAGGTATCTAGTAACATAAGCAGTAAACGAATTTTCTGTCAACGTCAGTCACTAGATCACGTTGATGAAGCGAATTAATTGGGAGAATTGGCAATATTCTATACACTCACCAACTCGAATGGATTTTCATTGTAAGTTAGGTTAGGTTAGGTTTTTTACATAGATTTCAACTGCATAAAGACTAGATTTTAGATATAAGAGAGTACAGTACATAGTCACTGAGACTTTAATGTGCTCCTCCTATCGGCTTAAGGTATACACCATTCGGTTCCAAGTTTTTATAAATTTCAGCAACTAAGACAGGTTCAACAATAGAATTTCTCAACCTCTTATGACTTCCCCATCCAAACACCCTTTTCATTGGTGACCCCAGTTCACAATGTCCTGTGGGAAACCTCGCTGACCGCCAGCAGGAACCTCGATTTCTAAGCATTGAAATTCTCGAGACATTTTTCGGAGTAATCCAGCCTACAGAGACTCACACTCCTTTCTAATTCTTCGTTCCTCGAATTTTTTTGTAGGTATTCTTCCTTATACTACAAAAAATTAGTTTAAGACCCTTTCCTGATGAGACGGCGAGCCTCTTTGTTTCGCGGTATAACGGTATCAACATCAAGGAGACTTAATTATTGACCATGAAAAAAATAGCAATAGACATTTGAATTAGCGTCCTCCTAATATAATCAAGTGCGCAAAAATTTCCGACTTCAGATCATAGCTTCCTCCACGTTTTCATTTTAGAATTCAATCTAATGCATTGGACATTTTCGCTCAACAGTCACAGGAATGAATTTGAACATGGGTAGCCAGATTCGGTGATCCCTGAACTACAACTGTTTAACGATAATAGAGAAATTTTTTAGAGTTATAAGCCAGAATTAACATTTTGGCAATTTCTATTTTGGTCATTATCTCCGTTCTGGTCTGTGAAATGATCTTGAAACAAAAACATTATATAGACACTTTTTTGATAGGAATCCACTATCATCTAATCTATCTAATTTTTGCTAGGGGAGTTTTATTCCTGATTTTTTATATGAAATTCAATATCTTCTCATGGAAACAATAATTGATTTTTAATCAAAATAAAAAGTATTTTTGTATCTAGTGCGCGAAATGCTATTTGGTGATCGAGAACTGATTTTTTTAACGAGGAGCAGCCGAGTTAAAAAAAATAGTAATAGAGTAGATCACAAAGTATTTCGCGCATGAGATGCAAACAAAATTTTTTCTATAAACGCTTAGCTTTATATGAAAAAAATATTGAATGGTTTGAACTGTTTATCCAAATCAAGTAATTAGGTATTAACTATGGGCAATATATTGCAATATGTTGAAAGCAACACTCAATGTTAAAGAAACGTGGATTTCAAGAAATTTACCAAGTTAAAATATAAAATCTCCCATATAGGTTACATGCAGTGTGCGAAGTAAGTATTTCGCACATTACTTCGCGCACGGTGTCATAGTAACAAAGGAAATGAAAAAAAAAGGTCACTTCGCATATTTCTGACAATGCGCGAACCTTGTCATTTTTGAACGTTTGTAGAAAAATAAATTTTTTTTCTCATTTCAACAATATATAACATATCATATATCGCTCATAGGGCAGTGGCGACGCTAGTGGGGAGACAGAATTTTCAGTGGGGGTAGTGAATTGGTACGATTTTTTTGAGCATAGGCCATACAATTTGAGGGGGGGTCTGGTCCAACACTTGCCCCCCATGAGCCACTTACTAACTATGAGCGATATATGATATATTATATATTTTTGAAACGAGAAACGCGTTGTTATTTTTATGTGAAAATAATTTATTGTTTCTTTTACTACTTTCACTTGTCGAAAAAACTTATATTTAATATTGTAGGAATTGTATAAATTGCAGAATGGGAAATCATATAATTACTTTTCATCTCAGCGTTTAATTTGAAACAGAATGTTCCCGCTACATGTGAGTATTATTACAACATGTGTTACAAAAAATAACAATTTTAATACCATAACATTTCTCCCACTAAAGAATTTTCAATATAAAATAAAAATTGGAGTTTCATTTATACTTGCTGAACTATTTCCCAATTTATTATTTACATTTTAACTAGGTACTTAATTCTAAATCAACACAGTTATCTGAATAATTATTTTCATTCTCACTTAATTCTAAATTTTTATTTTGTCCTGACCAATTGCTATTGAAATTTTTTCAACTTCTGAATTTTTAATGTTTACATTTCCATTCAAAACTGAATTTTTACTATTTACACTATTACCTCATCATAAAGAAGAATGGAATTTCATGTGACACATCAGGAATGAAACCCGTCAGCAAAAATCAGATTAAGCCACTTGATTCTTATCAAAAAAGTGCCTGTATAATGTTTTTTTTGTGTCAAGTACACAGAACAAACAGGAACGAAGGTAATGACCAGAACTGAAATTGTCAATTTTGGCTTATAACTCGAAAACAAAAGAAGACAGAGCAATGCGGTCGATGGTATAATGAAAAAACCCACAGCAATGTGCCATTCATTTTTCTCCAACTCTTAGGGTTAAAAAGTTGTAGTGCAGGATCACCAATTCTGACCACCCTGTACCGGGTGTCCTAAATTGAGGTGATCTCAGAAACCCGATGAGCTAGAACAGAATGGAATAAAGAAAAATTGATTACTTCAATGAATTATGCCTGTAAAATGTTTTAGTTTCATGTTTAGAACTTCAGTAATAAAGAAGAGTTGAGAACTTTTCATTTGACTCCATTTTCCAGTTTTCTCTAATAGCTCAAAAACGGTTTGACTCAGAAGGTTGCCGTTTTCACCAAATAAATTCTCTCAAAAATCGAGCCCAAAAATGTGCCACTCATTTTGTTCTAGCTCATCGGGTTTCTGAGATCCCCTCACTAGACAACGACTTAAGGACTCCGGTACACATGGATATGGCGCCATTCAAATCAACCACGACTAGAAATAACGAACGTGAAAATAATATGCGTTAATTCGAAGTCAGCGTGTCGCCTATCAAGGGCGTGCGAAATACATCGACAAATTTCGTTGTTATTTCTCCCCCTTTGTCTTGTCTGAACCATTCGGGAACCGAGAGGCCCTCATGCAGCGTCCTGACGTAGAGAATAGGAGTCATTACTTACTTTTAATAAGTTGCTCAGTGAAAAGGGCCCATTACGCTACGCTGCTCTGGTTCAATCGACTGCCTCAGGGTTCCGTAACCAACCATTTACCAATCGATAATAAATGGGTTTCTGAGAGCACTCGTATAACGTGCTATTACTGACGGATGCATATTTCTACCATGTCATTGTGGTCTGCCTATTTCCTTTTGGGGTCGCTTGGAAATGTTGAATTTTTGGTATAATAACCCTCTTCAATACTCATTTCCTGAGATGATTTGAAGGATGCAAGTTTGAAGAGAGCAATGAAGTAATGAATAGGTTTTGAGAAAGTCAGAGGCATCTGGGGGACCGCTTGGGAACATTCGAGTCGTCAAAAAATTATACCACACTCTATTTTCTGAATTTTCTGTGTAAACTTTTCATATAACGGGTTATCCATTTCGCGGTTTCAAAAGTATAGGCTGGAATTCGATATCTGTCAAACGAAGTTTTCAAAAAAAATTTTTTCTTCGTTTAGTTGAAAGTCTGACATTTGTGAAAATGGATGGCTTGACTATCGCACAACGCATGAAAATTGTAAAAACCTAATACAAAAATGGCGATTCTGCCACACAGCCACATATCGTGCTTTAGAGCAGATTTTGGTTTACATAATCGTCCAACTACGCAAGCAATGGTAAAATTGTGAAGAAATTTGAAGAGACTGATTGGTTACAGATATTGTAAGCCCTGTGCCTCATCATTTTGCTCGTACCACTGAAAATATCGCTACTGTAAGTGAAAGTGTTGCCGAGACCCGAATCTGTCGATTCCTCGTCATTCTCAAGAATTAGGACTGTCTTACGGCACATTATGGCGTATTTTGCATTAAGATCTGCACCTACAACACCCAATAAAATCCAGCTCACACAACAACTGAAGCCAGCCGACCATTTACATCAACATCGAGGATACGTCGAATGGGTGCTTGAACAACCGGCGGTGGACGGCGACATCAACTGGCCACCAAGATCATGCAATTTGGCACTGCTTGACTTTTTTTTGTGGGGCAGATAACCTTCAACTCTTGAGTAGTTAAAAACCAATTTCGTCAAGTTATGGCTGAGATACCGCCCAATATGTGTCAAAAGGTGTCGAAAATTACCTCAAAAGAATCGATGCTTGCAACATTCGGGTGGTTGTCATTTAAATGATGTAGTGTTTCACACAAATGTCAACGTTCAAACTTCATAATAAAAAAGAAATATTATGATAAAAAATATTTTTTATGTGTTTTATATTTACGTTTACTTTTTGAAACCGCAAAATGGATAACCCTATATATCAACGATCCAAGTCCTTTTGTTTAAAAATGTTCTGTAAAACCGAATATAAATAATTATTTTTAGAGGGTTAGTTCTACTGAAACGAATGCTATATCGTTTTGTCCAAATGTCTGTTGTTTTCGACTTTTGAGCCGAGAAAGGTCTCAAACGATAGGGTTCGATTCCCTGATGAATTCGTGGTCAAATTAAATTCTGTCCGTGGACCGTTCGTCCGTCCGTCCGTCGGTTAGCACGATAACATTCGAAGGGATTGTTCTAAAGACTTGAGATTTTCAGGATGAGTTCGCTTTACAAATGCCAAAATTCGCACAGAGTGTTCCATAAAATATAGCCATTCAAAACTTTTGTTTCTCCATATACCTATCTCCAACAAAACGAAACCAATCGAAATGAAATGTTACGGCCACATGCAAGATGGCCACAATAAGCCTCATGCAAATTTTGTGGCCATAGTGTTCACGGTACCTTAGAATATTCGTTGGGATATTGAAAAGATTATGTGAAGGATGCAGGTTTGAAGAGAACACTGAAGAAAAATTATAGCCTTATTTCATTTTTATGTTGGGTCTGACATGAAAATCGATAGTTTTAAAACTCTGGTTTGATTCCATAATTTCAATCTATTTTATGTAGTCAGAAATAAAGTAGTAGAATTGTAAAAACTTTCCTAGGAAAAAAATTTACGGAAATTATCGATATTGTCTTGAATTTATCCATTATTTTTCATAAGTTATAAGTTTCATCATGCATTGGAAGCGATTCTTAGATCAAGAACTCTCAAGTAAAAAAATTGTCTAGTTGACCGATTGAAAAATTTCCCAATAAAAAAAAACTTAAGTGCTTGACTTTGTCGATTATTTATATCTATGGTGAAAATTTCTACTTTTCTAGGATTTATTGTTGATATATCATAATGTTTCTTGCTTTTACAACAAATCATTCGACAAATGTCGTTTTTGATCTGCCAATATTCTTCTTCTGGATTTTTTAGGAAAGATTGAATTTTTGGTGCAATAACCTTCTCTACTCCTCATTTTCTTGATATGATGTTCCTTGTGTAGTATATGTATTTACAGCCATGCTCTTCAGATTTGGTGTATCAATTCAGCCAAATAGTCTATAGATTTCGAATTATAGGCTGGGAGTGGTTTATATTGCCTCAGTGTAGAGTGGGGTCAAAATATTCAAGACCGAATCAGTCAAATGCCTCTTGAGTTATAACGATTCGAAATTTAAATTTTTTGATATTTTCAAGATTGCCCGAACTTTATTTCTGAAAGTTATTTCATTATTCTCGAAACCACTATGACTTCTGCAAAGGTTCGTGAAGATTTTAGAAAGAAAAATTAAAAATATATATTTTGAAAAATCACAGTGTTCAACATAGTATAAAAAAATGCCCTCATATTGGAAGTTTTAGCTCAAGGTAGCTTATACTATTACCTATTACTATGGAGTTTTCTCATTGTTTATTTGCTGAGTAATAGATCAAACTGTACAAATGGAAAAAACTTTTTGTTTGCGTATGATATAACCGAAGAGTCTAGAACAATTTATTGGTGATTTTGATCATTGATAATTCGTACGAACTTGTTGTCTTCTGAAAATTCAATCTTTGGCGACTTCTGCGCCAAAAAAAGTCTAGCACGACAGATGACTAGAGTTTTCCCTGTGTAAATGAATAAAAAGGTATAGAGAATGGCTTGTCCGAGACTCGAACAAGTTCTCATTACGAAGTCGTATGTTGATTTTATCTGCATCGTAAAAAACAAAGCAGAGATCTACGAAATTTCAATGGGAATGGTTAACGTATCTTGGACTCTTCTGCTGTTGCACCTTCAATGTATTACAAGAAATCAGGTTGATGTAGTGCATAATAAGCATTTGAATGTATGTCAAAAAGAAAACTTTTGAGGAGGCTATCATTTGGTATTTCGGTTGTGCTTATATCTCTTTTAGAATCTTTTCTCACATATCTTCGATTGAGTAGGAGTCAAGTCAGTTAAATGTATTGCAACATCAGGTGTGATATAATATAATTCAAAACACTTCTTTTTGCTGACGACTTTACGAAATTCAGAGAGATAAAGGACTGTTGTTTGCTGCTGAGTGATATCAAAAATCAAGAAAAGCCGAGAATAGGAGCTTTTAAGCGCTCGTACATTGGTGGGGCAATAAGACTATCACCTCAAATTTTATATGGGACTTGAGATTGATCACAAATATTTAATGCAGAATCTCAGCACAATCAGAATTATATTCTGTTAATTATTCAGAAAATGGAATATGTAAAAAATAAATCATTAAAAAAATTAATTCGAACGATTCCGATGATGCTTCTATTCTGCATGACTATTCATTAATCAGTCGTCATTACAAAATAAATTTCACTCCAATCGTATATTTTGTTATGGAAATATAAGGATTCTTCTTTTCAATATTCCAATTGAATTTTCTATGGCTCTGTCAACACTTGACCAAAAAATGTATTAATCTTCATTCACAAAATAATTTTTATTCGAATCGGATATCTTTTTATAGAAATATAGAGTTTCATCTTTTCAATATTCCAATTGAATTTTCATGGTTCTGTGTACAGGGTATCCATTTTGGGCACTTTTACGGGATATCTCCGTTATTTTTAACGTTAGCGGGATGCGGTTTTTCGCGACAGTGTACTACTTTTTGTGAAACTAAAGATGGCGCAATCAGTTTTTGCATAGCCCTCTTAGTTTTTTGCTATACAGGGGGGAAATGAAAAGTATCACTTTTTAATCACCCCCCGTATCTCAGTTGTGCTTAAACTTGGAGGAATGGTTAAAACGCATTCCTATAGATTTTTCTGTAGAATCCAGTGGCGTAGTCAGTTTTTCAATAAACTTTCCGTTTTTGAGTAATTGAGCAAACATATGTTTTTTAAATTGGACACCCTGTAAATTATTTTTATTCTTATTAAGCACAATCTCAGCTTTTCAAAACATATCATTTCATGCATTTATTTTCAAAACCAAGCTCAGAATTCAAGATTTTGTAATTCAATTGTCAATAACTAAGTAGACGGCTCTATGACTGTTTATTAAAAACAAATAATAAATGTCAAAGCTTTGTCGGTTGGTTTAAAAGTTTACAGTTCTCTCAGTTTTTATTATTTATTATATTATATTAATGATTCAATTATTTGAATTTTCAAGAAATTGCAAATTAAATTAAGTTTAAATATTAGATCATGTGATGTAGATATTATGTTAACATTATTTTCGATTTCTAACGAAATCTTGACACTTATTTTCTGTTTATAATTAACAGTCATAGCCTAACTACTGCTAATTGAATTACAAAATCTTGAATTCTGATCTTGGTTAGAAAATAAATGCCTAAAATATATGTTTTTGAAAAGCTGAGATTGTGCTTATCAGAATAAAAAATAATATACAGGGTGTCCCATTTAAAAAACATATGTTTGCTCAATAACTCAAAAACGGAAAGTTTAATTGAAAACTGACTACGCCACTGGATTCTACGGAAAAAATCTATAGGAATGCGTTTTAACCATTCCTCCAAGTTTAAGCACAACTGAGATAAAGGGGTTATTAAAAAGTGAAACTTTTCATTATCCCCCTGTATAGCAAAAACTAAGAGGGCTATGCAAAACTGATTGCGCCATCTTTAGTTTCACAAAAAAGTAGCAAACTGTCGCGAAAACCGCATCCCGCTAACGTTAAAAATAACGGAGATATCCCGTAAAGTGCCCAAAATGGGATACCCTGTACACTATCGCTACGAAACTTTGCATGAGCCTTATTATGAGCATCTTGAACGTGGCTGCAGCATTCATTTAAATTGTTTTCGTTTGTCTAAGATCTTCAGGAACAAAAATGTTGAATGGCCATATTATACTACGGAACTCCCTTACAATTTGTCTGGTTAACGAACTCAACCGAGGCATTTGGGAACCGAATTCACCCTTAAAATACAAGTCTCTAGGACAATCTCTTGGAAAGTTATCGTGCTAACGGCCGGACGGCCCACGGACAGAATTGAGGTTGACCACAGATTCTTCATCAGGGGGTCGAACTCTATTGTTTGTGACCATTTTCGGTTTCGCCCTCAAAATTCGAAAATTACGGACATCCGGGCAAAACGATATATCACTCGTTTAAGTAGAACGAGCGCTCAACAGTGCAAAAAGAGTTTCAAGATTGCCCTTTTGGAGGATACTGTAGTTTCGACTTACTATTCAGGCTTCATGCAAAATTGGTGGCCATAGTGTGAACAGAACCATAGAAAATTGAATTGGAATATGGAAGAGAAGAATATTTATATTTCCATAACAAGATATCCGATTCGAGTTAAATTTTTTTTTGTGAATCGAGACTGATATACTGAATGTTCATGCAGTATTTCAAGACGTTCTCATTATCGGAACCACGGAATTTAATTATTTTCATTTATTGAGTCATAGAAAACCTCATTTTTAACTATAATTTGAGCCAGAACGGGTTTCGCAGAACAAGCTGTGGTAATACGATTTGTAGGAAATTTCACGTACTTTCATTTTGTATGGAAAGGTTTTTCACGAAAAGTTGATAGTTTCCGAGTTATAAGCAGAAAACTGCCAAGGAATGAGATTTTTTTCAATGTTCCCTCACGAAATTTTTTAGCAAACCTCAGATTCGGATTCAGCACCCCAAAAACATATAAAACCGAAAAAATCAAAACTACCCCCAAACTTTCCTTCTAAAACCCTATTTGACTGTACTATACATATGTATCATTAAATCTTGTGTATACCTGTAATTGTGATTTGGCCTGATAATACAAATGAATAAAAGATATTGGCTTTTAGCCTAGTGACCTTGCCGCATTCTGAAATGGTTCAAACTGTCACCAGGGAATTCCGTAGCAATTATAGCCCGAAATGCTACACTCCACTTCGGATCCAAGATGGATATTATAGTCGGGAGGTTCGAACTCAGAATTTCCCAGAAGAATACCGTCTTCAATTACACTTGTAGGAATACTTACAATCGGATCTTCATGCTATATGCGTTTCAATATGCGTTCCAATATCCGTTTCGCTCTCGCAGAAGCCAATACCTCTGCTGCCGCTGAAGTTATTCCACCTGTATTACAAAGAAAGCGGAAGATGATTACGTCCTGAGAGAATGCGGGAATATGGACTGGCCTTCTGCTCGGTCCTATATTGATTCCTGAATATTGAAAGGTATGAATAAGGAATCTTGAGTTCCTCGAATGTTCAGAACGTATATTGCCAATGTTATATGGAGGTTCAAATTTTGGTCAGGGGGTCGACGTGAGGTCATGTTTCTGACGACATTCTTGGTTGGGTTAGGTGCGAAATTGAAATTTCATAATAGGGATAAATATTTTTTTTCTTAAAAATATAGTAATTGCCAATAGAAATACATAATGAAAAGTCGTCAATATCCGATAAACAAACTTTGACTTCTGTCAAAGCGAACTGATTTTACCTGAATCCTTGTGAAAAAGTTCAATCTAAGCTTTCAAAATGAATAGGTACGTCGGTCTATAATTAATGCTGTATGAGGTGTTTCTTTTATTGTAATAATGAATATAAGTTAGATTGATTCCTGAATATTGAAAGGTATGAATAGGGAATCTTGAGTTCCTCTAATGTTCACAACTTATATTGCCAATATTAAATGGAGGTTCAGGGAGTTGACGTGAGTTGATGTTTCTGACGACATTGAGGAAAGGCATGGCAAATTGCAGTATTGCTTGGGTTTTCACCATAGATCATAAAAAAACCTTAAACAGCGTACCCTTGTTGTGCCCCATGTTTTCAAGTTCCAAGTTTTAAGCTACGAACAATCTTGAACGAATCGAGTAGGGGTATGTACGGGGTCGAAATATTATAGTTCGGTTAAGTTCCTTGGTGGGCTTATTCGTTCGAAGAGTTTTCGAATTGAAAGGATTTGAAATTACAGGACAAGAAATTCGGTCATCTCAAAATTTTATCTTCAGCTTGCACACAAATATTTCTCACTTAATATCATGACTTTGAAATTTTTGTATTGCGAGAGCTGTCAGAACCATTATAAAATTACCTACGTATTTTCAACTTGAGACAAATGGGAGTTTAAAATTTGAGAGAATGCAGGAATATCGACTGGCATTCTGCTCAGTCGTATGTAGTTATAAATTAAAAGGCGTTACAGTTCACTGCGACCTCAGATCTATTGTGCCCCCTTACAGAGCTGTTCTCATCGCACCCTCAACATCTCGCCTTCCAGTTCCAGAGATCTGATGAAATCCAATATGTGTGAAGGCTTCAACGTGGGTAATTCCTCACTGCTACAAGTTTCTCGCCCAAGGAATTCTTTCCTTATGCTCGCAATGGCAAAGCATTCCGTGACTAGGTGAATTGGGGTTTCTTCCTCCTCTCCACAGAACCTACACTCGTCAGTGTCCTATAATCCTATCCTCAACAGGAGCTTCCTGAGGCGGCAATGTTCTGTAAGAAAGCCAGTGGGAGCGTGTAATTGTTTATTACCAAGATCCAGATATCTTCCGAAGGAACGTAGTGAAATGATCCATCCCTGGGAGATAGAAACTCTTTTATATAGGTACATTTACCTATACTACAGAAGGGTTCTGGGCCAATGACTGATATTCGTGCGCCCTCTTTGGCAAGTGTATGGACTTCTTCGTTTCATTTGTTGATTCCCGAATACCGGGAGCCCAGATTAAAAACACCTTATATTTCTTGCCTACCTCATTGAATTTGTTCCGGCACTTCCAAATCATCTTTGAGTCGATGACGTAAGAGCTCAGAGTTTTAATAGCAGCTTGACTATCTGAGTGAAAGGCTATATCGCACTTCTGATAACACATTTTTCAATAGCTAAGAGTTCCACTTGAAAGGCACTCATACATCAGGATCCTAGCGACAGTGCACACTCGGTACTTGCCCCGTATTTCCAAGCGACAGCTCCTGTAGAGATTTTGGATCCATCTGTGTACCATTTTATGCTATTTTCTTTGAGGTGATAGTCGGTGTATTCCGGTTCCCATTCCTCTCTTTTACTTTGCAATGTTCTGCAGTGTTTCTCAGTGGTTACCACAAAACATAAGAAGTGCTATCTGCCTACTAAACCCGTAAAACACGCGTGACTTTGAAACGTCAAAATAAATGGGGCGATTGGATTCTGAGGGGTGGTCGCTTTTTGTAAGAGAGAGGTTCTATGGTTTCGTCCCGAAATTTGACAATGCTCTGTGTTCCAGAAAGAGAGAGAAAGAAGATAATATGTATTTTTTATTTATTTTACTTGCTTTTCCTATTGTTTCGGAATTAAATAGCAGATTTGAAGAAAATATACATTAAAAAATAATTATTTTATTAGGCTCAATTGTACAGTACATAACTATTGAATGTTTTGAACTAACAAACCATGATCAACCACAAGTCTTACAATTTGAGTACAGTTGAAAAACTTCCGAGCAATCGTTGACAAATTTTGAAGCATTTGTTCAATAATATGTATAGAACATCAACACTTGTATTAAAAAAGTCAAGTTAAGTCACTATAGGTAGTCACTACACAGTACACAATAACACTGATTCATTCGGAAGGCAAAGATACATCCAAAAAGAGAATGATTACTAAAACCTTATTGCTTATCAAAGAAACACAAAATATAACTTCAATGTCCTCACAAATACTTTCATATTGGCAATATTTAAACAATTATTATAACTTTTTCACTTCCTTCTTCGACTCAAACAAAACAACACACAAACAATAAAAATGGCAGCATTGACAATGACATCCCATTTAAATTTGACATAACTTGGATTCAGCTCAGACATACGTCACTGCTTGGCTCCGCCCCCAAAATAAATGGGGAGACGTATGTCCGTGTTGTAGATTTTACTTCTACCGTTTCACCCCCCTGGTGGTTACTTACGGAGAAGAATAAATGGAATATAATTAACATAAAACACGCTGCAGATCGCTGACGGTAATTGAATTATCCTGCGAAAGACACAATAAAAAAGGTATGTAGATACCTGGAGAAAAAAATTTTGATAGCGTGGCGATGTTTAGCGTCTCAATTCTTTTCTCAATCACCCTGTACATCGTGATCGGAATTGATCAAAACTTTTTCTCATATCACCTCGTACACATACATATACGAATTCTCAATTATTATTCATTTGTAATAGTAACTGTAGAAGGGAAAATTCAATTTAGTGATTCATATGCTCATATAGGTGCACACAAACATTAGTCCAGTCAATTTGTGCTCGAAAGAACCCCTAGCAGGAAAGTTCTGGGGTAGTTTTGATTTTTTCGATTTTTTATGTTTTTTGGGATGCTGAATCCGAATCTGAGGTTTGCTAACAAAATTTCGTGAGGGAACATTGAAAAAAATACAAAAAAAGAGAAAAAGTCTCATTCTTTGGCAGTTTTCTGCTTATAACTTGGAAACTATCAACTTTTCGTGAAAAACCTTTCTATACAAAATAAAAGTACATGAAATTTCCTACAAATTGTATTACCACAGCTTGTTCTGCGACAACCCGTTCTGCCTCAAATTGAAGACCTCGGAGCAATAACCGGTTAACTCCATTTTCATGAAATGTTGAGAAATGAGGAAAAACTTCAGGATTTGCCTGATTTTTACGCCGAAATATACATTCAAGTAAGTCCATTTTGATTGAATCTCCTTACAAAAGCGCTGGATTTGCCCCATTGTTGCACCGAAAGTTGCGTACGTTGGATATTAGCAGATTGAATATGATATATCGGTATCATTAGAAAATGGAGTTACCCGGTTTTGCTCCGAGCTCTTCAATTATAGTTGAAAATGAGGTATTTTCTATGACTCAATAAATGAAAATAAATTAAATTTCGTGGTTCTGATAACGCGAACGTCTTGAATTTTGCATGAACATTCAGTATATCAGTCTCGATTCACAAAAAAAAAATTAACTCGAATCGGATATCTTGTTATGGAAATATAAAGAATATTCTTTTCAATATTCCAATTCAATTTTCTATGGTTCTCTTCACACTATCGTCACACAATTTTGCATAAGGCTTATTATGAGCATGTTACATTTGGCCGCACCATTTCATTTCGATTGGTTTAGTTTTATCTGGGATATTGAGGAACAGAAATTTGAATGGCCATGTTTTATGAAACATAGAATATGGCCATTCAAAGTTTTTGTTCCACAATATCTCAGACAAAACGAAACCCATGCATATGCAAGATGCTCATAAGAAGCTTCATGCAAAATTGGTGGCCATAGTGTGAACAGAACCATAGAAAATTGAATTGGAATATTGAAAAAAAAAATATTTATATTTCCATAACAAGATATCCGATTCGAGTTAAATTTTTTTTGTGAATCGAGACTGATATACTGAATGTTCATGCAGTATTTCAAGACGTTCGCATTATCATAGAAAATATCTCATTTTCAACTATAATTTGAGCCAGAACGGGTTGTCGCAGAACAAGCTGTAGGAAATTTCATGTACTTTTATTTTGTATAGAAAGGTTTTTCACGAAAAGTTGATAGTTTCCAAGTTATAAGCAGAAAACTGCCAAAGAATGAGACTTTTTCTCTTTTTTTGTATTTTTTCAATGTTCCCTCACGAAATTTTGTTAGCAACCTCAGATTCGGATTCAGCACCCCAAAAAACATAAAAAACCGAAAAAATCAAAACTACCCCAAACTTTCCTGCTAAAAACCCTATTTGACTGTACTACATGAAAAAGAGATAAAGATAACATAGTTCATCTGGTTCAAGGCCAGCAATCATTCTCCTGCCAAAGTTCATCCCTCAAATCGTAAGTTTTTATTTTTACCATGCCAGTAAATCATTGAATTATTGACGTTCCATCAGAGTTCCACGTCATCAGGCTCTCAAATACTGCGATGATATATAACAACTTGGAAAGTCTGAAACTCCATCAATTTCTATAAGAGAAATTACGCTTTTCAAACTCGCCTGTTATCAATTTTTATGTCGAGATAACTTTGCACTTAGCTAATAGTTTTCGCACTCGTGGATCGATGCGATGTTTGAGTAGGATTGACAAATATTTATCGTTTCCCCAGATATTTATGTGTCATCGATGTGGTGAAGAATTCCGAAGAAATGTATTTTGATATTTCAACTGACATAAGTGTGAAGAACAGAAAACTGTTACTCAGTTTTCTGTTCCACAATTTCTGAAATTCTTATCGTTTACATAAGTTTGTTGCTAATTCTTTAGCATGAAACTAAGATATTATAATGACTAAAAAGTCTAATTATTTATTATATTATTTGAAACATCCTGGAAACCTTTGGTTTCATTTTGCCCATTACTTCCTCTATAAAATATACCATGAGTTAACGAAATAAAATCATAAAGTATATGAAGACCACAAAATGGTATTTTCTGTCGTCCTCTCAATGTGTGAAAAGTCTATATACATACCTGTATAAATGTAGTTTATGATTTCATTTCGTTGACTTGTGAATTAGTATATTTCATAGCAGCCTGAAAAAGCAGATGAGACACTCAGAGAAACCTTGTTCTATAGAAAATAAAAACTAAATAATACAGTGCAATTGATGAAATTTGTCCTGCTACTCACATTTGTTTTCTCATTTTGCGATCAAAGCAATGACAAATTTTTTACTTTAATTTTTGCATTATATATGGGTTTTGAAGTTTCATTATTGAGCGCTTCTTCTACTTAAACGAGTGCTATATCGTTTTGCCCAAATGTCTGTAATTTTCGAGCCGAAAATGGTCTCAAAAGATAGGGTTTGACTCCCTGATGAAGAATCCGTGGTCAAACTCAATTCTGTCCGTGGGGCCTCCGTTCGGCCATTAGCACGATAACCTTCGAAGGGACTGTCCTAGAGACTTGAAATCGTTGAGTTCGGTTTTCAAATGCCTCGGTCAAGTTCGTTAACCAGCCAAATCGTACAGGGAGTTCCACAAAATATGGTCATTCAAACTTTATCTTCCTCAATATCTCAGACAAAACGAAACCAATCGAAATGAAATGTTGCGGCCAAATACAAGTTGCAAATTTTGTGGCCTCATGCAAAATTTTCTGGTTTTACTGTGAACAGAACCATAGAAAATACAATTGGAATATTGAAAAGAAGAAACTTCATATTTCCATAAAAAGATATCCGATTCAGATGAAATTCATTTTGTGAATGAAAACTTATATACTGAATTTTCGTGCAAAATCTTGTGGCCTCAGTGTAAACAGAAACATAGAAAATTCAATTGGAATATTGAAAGACGAATCTTTATATTTCCATAACAGAATATCCGATTCGAATGAACTGATATACTCAATATTCATGCAAAATTTCAAGAGCATCGCATCTTCTAATTTTTTCACATATTTTATTTTCTGAAAAATTCCCAGAATATAATTCCGAGTGTGCTGAGATTCTGCATTTAAATATTTGGTATCAATCTCAAATTCTATACAAAATTTGAGGTAATAGTCTTATCGCCCCACCAATGAACGAGAGCTCAAAAGCTTCGGCTCATGGCTTTTCTCAAATAAATTTTTTTGTATAATCAAATTTTATTCAAAAGATAACAATATTATGCAGATAGTCGATGTGTCATCAATTTCATTGTAGTTTTGCCATAAGTGATTAAGAATGAATATTTATTTGAGAGGATGAAGGTCAGGTTATCAAAACCACTTTTGTGGTTTTAGTCATTTGAAATCAAAGGTCCCAAATGACAACTGAATCAAGAATATTAGTCCAATTAAATTCTCTGTAAAAATAGCTAAATACGTGAACTGAAATGTGTGATAGGTTGATACCACTTTTTCCTGGAATTGTGGATGTAAGAAAAACTAAACTTTTGCTATAGACTTCTTTTTTACATAACGAATAATCTGATAGTTCAAGATTCAATAATTATAAGATCTTCCTAGTGATTGTGCTTTTTGTGTTATGACAACGACGCAAAAATAATTACGTCTTTCAATGAAAATCGATCTATCGAATGAAAATTTCGACACTTTTTGAAAAAAGAAATGAGGAACATTTGATTATTTATGCAAATTATAATTTTTTCCACAAATCGCTAGGAAATTCTGTCATTTAGGATCAAAAAGTTAAAATTTCCTCACTGTAAGGACATTTAATTTCCTCGATGTTGGGAAACGATAATTCTTTACAGTTGTTATCGTCCTACATGAATGTTGACATGCATTTTCGTAATTTTCTCTCGATTTCTTGGGCTATAATTTCAATGAAGCAGAGATTGCCTCAACCAGCACTGGAGGAGTCCCAAGAATAGAAATTTCATCATCAATTATCATTTTTCTTTCGAGAACACCATAAATTTACATAAGCGTCAAGTTTTACTATTCAACCTCCGAAAGTTTCCATATCAAGCCAAGTGCTTCTATTGCGAATTTGAAAGCACTGTTCATACGAGAATGAAATTATTCGCGTTTTACATAAGAAGCCTCAATTTTTTTCAGAGCACATAAAAAACGGAAAAACATTGCGCAGGGGCGATATGTCAAACAACCTATTTTTCCTATTCAACATTTTGACGACGTCAACAGGAGCAGCAAGTGGTTACTGTAAGGTTGAAAATTGAGTTTTTTTCTTAGATAGACAATAAATACCAAAAACTTGCAAGAAGAATTATAAAAGGGCCACCCTGTATTTATGTAATATGAACGATCTCACAAACGCACTTTACTTTTCACATCACTGCACCCCTTCATTATCTTGTTCCACAAACGTATCTTATTCAAATGGAACATAAAAAGGTTCTCAAAAGCTCCTAAACTCACGTCAATGAACTTAGGTACCCCGCGTGAATTTGAGATAACTTTTTTATGGAGCTCCTAAGATCATTTTCATGAGGCGTCACCAAATGCCGCAGAAACTCGAGTCGAAGTCATTCCTTTCGAATTCTTTTATTATTCCATCTGGAACTCAATTTCCACAGAATAATTGTATTCAAATTTAAAGCGAGGTCCGTATTTTATCGTTTGAAGTTATTATTATACCTAGGAGGGAGTGGAGCACCCATACATCAGAATGATATACTGGTCGTATCTTGTAAGTGAGTCTATTATCATACTGAAAATATATATCCAGTTCGGATGTTCTCAATTTATTAGAGCAATGAAAATTTATGTCTTTCAATGAACGGATATTGTGTTCACAATTGGCTATTCTCTGTAAAATAATTCTTCTAGAGAAGGTGTACTACATGATCCGCATCGCACGGAATCGAAATTTTTTCATATGATCCTCAAGAAAATATTTATTCAGAAGAATGTCACGCGTCACGGCTCGTGATTTTGGAAAAAAGGTTATGTGTAGAATTGCCAGAAACGATTACAGCAGATGCATTTTACCCGAACAAAAATTGCCTCAAGTAGGTAGTATTCAACATCTACTATCATATACCGGGTGGCCACCACTGACGCGATGGTCATTTGGAGGGTGTAAATGATGATATTTTGAAAATCTTTTTTTGTGGTGGGTGAAGGGTAACCAAAAGCACAATTCAAAATTATTTCCATATCTACAGGCTATTCCAATACAAAGGTAAGTACAGACCAAAGTTACACTTTTTTTAAATATGACACCCTATATGGGACTTCAAAAAAGGAAAATAGGGCTCAAATTATTATAAGTTTCTTCAGATCACTATGTACATTTAATGCACCATGTACGAGGAAATCGCGAGTGAAATATTGAGACATTTTGAATAGTAATTTATGGAGGAACCGGTTACGCAAGCGATAGCAACAATGTTTTTTTAAGTAGACATATTACCTAGTCCCATAAAGAGAAAAACGGAACTCTAGAATGTACAGAGTGACTATTATTAATTGTCAAACATCTGCTACGAATAATGGTGAGAAATTTTTTCATCTCAAATAGCGCGCCCGTTTTTTTTCTTCTCGCAAAAATTGATTTCGAAACTTTTTTCATAAGGTTTTCCTATATCTAAACCTATTATTTTTTAAGCAGTTTTCGATTTTCATTCAAAACTAGTAAACCAACAGTTTTGTGTACTGATAATCATAGAAAAAGGTTTTATGATTGCAGTTGCAGAATGAATCTCAGAATTAATTAATCAAATACCTGTTCAGTGTTTAGTGAATTGAAAATAGAAAACTGCTGAAAAAGTATGGGATTTAGGTATAGAAAAACCTTATGAAAAAAGTTTTGAAATTAATTTTTTCGTTCAATGAGATGAAAAAATACCGGGCGTGCCATTTGAAATAATTATTCGTAATAGATGTTTGAGAATTAATTATGATCACCCTGTTCATTCCAGAGCTCCATTTTCTTTTCTCTTCATGGGACTAGCTAATATGAATTTTGAGCCGAAGTGTAGCACGCGAAAATTATCCAGTATCCAGATGAATCGCTCTCTGTTCCAAGTACAAAACTTTATGCTTCCATCCTCGGAATTCCAATTTTTCAATCGATTTCATTGGTACAAACCATACCTCTCCAACCTCAGATAATCTGGAAATTCTACATTTCGCAAAGAACAGCAAGTAATTAAACATTTAAAATCGATGAACCTGTCCAAAAACTCTCAATTGAACAAACGGATCTATGGAATTCTCAACTTTTAGACATTCTAAAGTAATAAGCCGACCAAACGTTTGAAACCCTTTTTACACAACTCATTATTTACTCGGGTCACAGTGGCTAGTAATAATTTCGACATACTTTATAGACTTCCATCCTATGAATTTCTTATTCATAACTGACTGACATTCATGTATGTAGGTAGAACCTTAGCAAAAAGGTTCAAAGAGAACCAAGCATCATTGACTCACGGGAAAAGCGATTCTGATTTTGCAATCGATTTTTTGGTAAAAACCATATATTATCTCTCCAACCTCAGATAATCTGGAAATTCTACATCTAGCAATAAAAAGCAAGAAATCCGAGAAGAAATCAAACATTTGGAATCGCTGGAGGTCTACAAACACACCATCAATCTGCCCATTAACTCCCAATTGAACAAACGGATCTATGAAATTCTCATCTCTTAGACATCCTAAAGTTATAAGCCGACCAAACGTTTAAAACTCTTTTTACACAACTTATTATTTACTCGGGTCACAGTGGAAGCCTTTAATAAGAATAGTGAGCGTAAAAGAAGTCATTCCATTTATAGTATTCGATGAACTACATATTACAAATTAACGATCTTCTCATTTTCAGCTAACTTCAGTTATTACTTTTCCCTCCCAACATCAACTCCACTGTAGCACGCGAAAATCATCCTGAATCCAGATGAATCGCTACCAGTTCCACGTCCAAAACTTGCTTCCATCCTCGGAATTTCCTATTCATAACTGACTTGTTTTTGTATACCTACAACATTAATTTTCCTCTTGCGTTCGATGCGCCGCTTACCAGCTTCCGGGAGCCGGAATAGTTTCCTCATTTTTTTAGCAAACTTGGTGCATATCATTATATCCTGTACCCCCACCGTACTGTCCGCTAGGAGCTGGGAAATTAAAGTTTTGAGACCACTTACACGTTAAGAAAGCAAGTCTGGCTAGTATTAATTTCGACATATTTTAAAGACTTCCATCCTTTGAATTTCCTATTCATAACTGACTGATATTCATGTATGTCAGACAGGTAGAACCTTCGCAAAATGGTTCAAAGAGAACCAAGCATCGTTCACTCACGGAAAAAGCGATTCTAATTTTGCAATCGATTTTTTTGGTACAAACCATATATCTCTCCAGCCTCAGATAATCTGGAAATTCTACATCTAGCAGTAAAAAGCAAGATTTTAAACATTTGGAATCGCTGGAGTTCCAAAAACACACCAATAATCTGCCCATAAACTCTCAATTGAACAGACGGATCTATGAAATTCCCAACTCTTAGACATCCTAAAGTAATAAGCCGACCAAACGTTTAAAAACTTCTTCTTACACAACTTGTTATTTACTCGGTCATAGTGGAAATCTTTAATAAGAATAGTGATCGTAAAATAATTAATTTATTTTATAGTAGTCTTCCAGTGGAAGTCCAACATACTGGCCCACTGATACCAACAAAACACCTGACCTATTAGACTTCTTCATTACAAATGGGATATCAGGCACATACAGGGTGTTCTGATTTGTTTCCGACAAACTGAAATGGGTGATAGATTTTAAGCAAAAAAGTTCCTATGAACATGGGTCCGGAAATGCTTCGTTTCCGAGATACAGGGTGTTAAAATTGGAAAAATAATTCGCGTTTCCTTTAATTTGTTTTGACTGCTTCGTATACAGAGGTTTTTTGGGACGATAAATTCAAATTTGTAGTTGATTTAGTTGTATTTTCTAGAGGGCGCCACCGGCAACCATTTCAACCCATGTAAAGCATTGCAACTTCTTTGTGCTACCCTGTATACCGTTTTGGACTTAAAAAATCGATTCTCTCATCCTTTCTATTTAAAAAAGGTATACCTTATCGAAGTCGCTAGGAGCAATCGTTTCGGAGAAAAATGCATTTAAAGCCAAAGGGTCCCATAAAAGTTGCAACGGTTTAAAGGGGACGAAATGATTGCCAGTGGCACCCTCTAGAAAATACAACCGAATCGACCACAAATTAAAATTTTTCACCTCAAAAAACCCTAAATACCAACTTTCATGCAATTATTTGGAGTCGAAAGATATTAAAGAAAACGCGAATTATTTTTTCAACTTTAACACCCTGTATCTCGGAAACGAAACATTTCCGGGCCCATGTTCATAGAAACAAACTTTTTTGCTTAAAATGATGTGATCTATCACCCATTTTAGTTTGTCGGAAACAAATCAGAACACCCTGTATATGGATGTGACACCGAGCTATGACCTGTCTACAGACCACTCCCCTATAATAGCAACAATAAGCACATATGCAATTAACAGAAAAATTCCACAAAAACTACATAACAGCAGAACCAATTGGGACGAGTATCGCAGATTATTGGATCAACAAGTAAATCTGTCGATGAGATTGAAGGAACCGAGTGAAGTCGATGAAGCAGTAGAAACTTTTGCCAACATCTTGAAGCAGGCAGCCACTCAAAGTACCCCACCGACTAGGATAGAGGAAGACAAATCTAGATCTATACCCATAGAGATCAAGCAGTTGATAGCCGCAAAACGAAAAGTTAAATCCAGATGCCAACTCACACATGCACCTTCTGACAAAACTAACCTGAACTACCATAACAATAGGCTCAGGGGTAGGCTTAGAGAACTACAAGACAAATCATTTGAACAATACATAAGTGGTTTGAAGAGATCTGATTATTCTGAATGGAGGCCTATAAAATCCAAGGGTAAACCGACAGAACACGTCCCACCAATCAAAAACTCAGTATTACCCAATGCTGAATGGGCCAGAAGCGAACGGGAAAAGGCAAACTTATTTGCAGAGTATCTTGCCGATGTATTAACCCCAAACGATGAAATACGCACTGTACTATACCTATTATACACATCAGATCTGCCCACATCCATCAAAACTATACTAGGAACATTTGCAGACGATACAACTATTCTGGCCATAGACGAAGATCCATAAATTGCCGCAGACCTCGTCCAGAAGCACCTGAACGAAGTACAACTCTGGATGAATAAATGAAAGATCAAGATAAATGAGACCAAACCCAAGCAAATTGACTTTACATTAAGGAAAGAACGTTGTCCACAAATTCGACTCAACAACACAACAATACCCCAAACTACAAGCGCAAAATACCTTGGATTCCACTTGGACTCCAAGCTGACCTGAAAGAACACATACTAAAAAAAAAGGAAGCAAATGGAATTGAAAACCAGAGAACTACTGTGGCTGATAGGTAGAAAGTCAAAATTATCTATGGAAAACAAAATTCTCCTATACAAAACAATTATCACTCCGATATGGACATATGGTATAGAAATTTGGGGTTGTGCAAGCAAATCCAATATTGCTCTGTTACAAAGATGCCAGTCTTAAATTTTGAGGGTAATAGCCAAGGCTCCATGGTATGTCACCAACCAAACTTTACAAGATGATCTCTCAGTCCCATACATTGTGGATGTTATAAAACGGAGAACCCACAACATCATACAAAACTAGAAGGGCATCCAAATGTTCTGCTACATCCGCTACTGGAGAGACACGAACCAAGAAGACTAAGAAGGCGATGGCCAGCTGATCTAATATGATTTTTTTACGAAAGCTCCTCAGTGGAGGAAGCCTCTTCAAGCTATATACAGGGTGTTTCATCATAAACTGGACAAACATATATTTTCGTGTAGAGGACATCGGGAGAATCATTTTTGCCTTATACAACATATCCCGTTTTCGAAGCATAAGCGAGATACAGGGTGTCAAACGTCATTTTTGAGCAAGATTCTTATGAGTGTGGTCGGTTATGTATAACACTTAGAGTAACGGTTTTTGGTCAAATCTCAGTATTTTTGAGTCCTCTATTCAGAAAAGTTGACGAACTCCGAAAAAATTTTTACAAAATGGCGGAAGAACTGCAATGTTCCAAATTTTTTTTTTGCAGTGGTCAAATTGACTTTTGTTTTCTGAATGAACACATTTTCTGAGAATTTCTGTGAAAAAATTTTTTCAAAAATCGAACACAAATTTTTTTTTACATGTCTACAGCGATGAAAAAATTTCACTCGAAATGGATGAAATTTTGTACAATTGTACTTCTTGAATTATCAATCACGAATATGAAAACAGAATTGTAAAATATCGAACGGTTTCGTTACCACAGTCATTCAAATGTTTCGTTCAGACCTCTGAAATAATGAAAAAAATTGTTTCGGGTTCTTGAATCAAAATAATTAAATTATTGGTATGTCCAAACATTCTAGATGAATTTATACAAAAAAAATCAGTGAAACTTAGTTGGGACTCGAACCGACGTAGGTATTAAATAGGGAAATTGCTCTGTTCTAAGGATATTAATATTCGTTGCCAGGCAACGCTAGTTCGTACTTCATAGAGTTTGACAACTGGCTAAATCATATTCACTGAAATTAAAATACCAGTCCAACTCTATGAAGTACGAACTACCGTTGCCTGGCAACGAATATTAATATCCTTAGAACAGAGCAATTTCCCTATTTAATACCTACGTCGGTTCGAGTCCCAACTAAGTTTCACTGATTTTTTTTGTATAAATTCATCTAGAATGTTTGGACATACCAATAATTTAATTTTTTCTGTGACGGGAAAAAATGTGACATTTCATATCCATTGACAGGTCACAAAATATGACTTTTTACGAAATTACTTTTTTCCCTGTCAAAAAAATGAGTCTCTATGTATCCGGGAAAAAAGTACTCACTTTTTTCCCGGGGAAAAAAGTAATTTCGTGAGGAGTTATATTTCTTTTCACTATTAAATGGTCGTTATTCCTGTCACAGAAAAAAATAGTGTATTATACACGGGAAAAATATTAGATTTTAGCTCTCGGTCTTTTGTCTCCCTCCGCTACGCGTCGGGAGACAACATGACCTCGAGCTAAAATCTAATACTTTTTTCCCTTGTATAATAAATAATTATATTTTGATTCAAGAACCCGAAACAATTTTTTTTTCATTATTTCAGAGGTCTGAACGAAACATTTGAATGACTGTAGTAACGAAACCGTTCGATATTTCACAATTCTGTTTTCATATTCGTGATTGATAATTCAAGAAGTACAATTGTACAAAATTTCATCCATTTCGAGTGAAATTTTTTCATCGCTGTAGACATGTAAAAAAATTGTGTTCGATTTTTGAAAAAACTTTTTCACAGAAATCCTCAGAAAATTGTGTTCATTCAGAAAACAAAAGTCAATTTGCCACCGCAAAAAAAATTGGAACATTGCAGGTCTTCCGCCATTTTGAAAATTTTTTTTCGGAGTTCGTCAACTTTTCTGAATAGAGGACTCAAAAATACTGAGATTTGACCAAAAACCGTTACTCTAAGTGTTATACATAACCGACCACAGTCATAAGAATTTTGCTCAAAAATGACGTTTGACACCCTGTATCTCGCTTATGCTTCGAAAACGGGATATATTGTATAAGGCAAAAATGATTCTCCCGATGTCCTCTACACGAAAATATGTTTGTCCAGTTTATGATGTAACACCCTGTATGTATATCCCACTCTACTTATAAACATCAAATTAGCCCATAGAATTGTAAATTTCTGATGCTGATAAATCAAGGGAAAAAAATTTATAGTAGTCAATGAACTACATATCACAAAATTACGAACTTCTCACTTTCAGCTAACTTCAGTTATTACTTTTTCCTCCCAACATCAACTATACTGTAGCACGCGAAAATCATCCGAAATCCAGATGAATCGCTCCCAGTTCCACGTACAAAACTTTAGGCTTCCATCCTCGGAATTTCCTATTCATAACTGACTTGTTTTTGTATACCTACAACATTAATTTTCCTCCCGCGTTCGATGCGCCGCTTACAAGCTTCCGGGAGCCGGAATAGTTTCCGCATTTTGTAACAAACTTGGCGCATATCATTAAATCCGGTACCTCCGCCGTACTGTCCGCTAGGAGCTGGGAAATTAAAGTTTTGAGACCACTTACCCGTTAAGAAAGCAAGTTTGGCTAGTAATAATTTCGACATACCGTCGACTGCCTGCCCGTTTTATCACGAGCACTAACGTTTTATGTGCAGAAACTTGGGACGTAAAACTCCGGACTATTTCGGACGATAAAGCTGATTCTTATTGCTGTGAAAAAGTTGCGGTGTGAGGGTTTAGCAGGCTTGATATTAATATGTAAATGCTGTCGTATTAATGCTTGTGGTGTGGACGATCTAAAATAAAAATAATGTTTTTACAGATCTGGACTAGAATCAACAAGTTTTTATGGTTTTCTTGAGGGAAAAATATCTATGGCGGAATTTTTAGTTCCCCATCAGGAAAAATTACCGATGGCTTTCTGGAACTGTTTGTTGTATTGATATTAAAAGTATTCGACTAATGGTTTCAAAAAGTGAAGAAAATTTATTGCTTTTAAAGTTGCAAGTCTCAAGTTTTGAGAATATTTAAGGCGATAGTGATGAAAAAGCCCAAATAACATTCGAGTGATAGTCGATGCACTACCTTACTAGAACACAAGGCCATGAAACAGAATGACAGCGGCAGGGGGGTGAAGTGTTTGAGTAGTCAATCATTTGTAGGTGACAGTTGATGTTTGTTTACGTTTTTGCCAGAATTGTGAGTGTTTTTCGGAGTTTATTGCTCAAAATTCTATTTGTTTTGATGTTACATCAGTTCTTAACAGGTAAGGAAAAGGCCTTTTTATATTTTTCCACTAGTTTATTTGTTTTACTTCTAGTTCATAAAAGTTCTGCTTTTCATGTTCGAGGTTATTTTGATTTTAGTTTCGGTTCGTTTTATGCTAATCTCGCTATTTTTTCCAGCTAAAATACCATTTCATTGCTGTGTTCCAAGTGCAGGGGCAATTATACAGGAGGGCCATATGTAGCAGTCTTTGGGTTTCCCAAAGACGAGCAACTTAAAAGAACTTGGTTTAACGAAATTGAAAGGGAAGATTTCGTTTCCAGTAACAGCAGTAATGTATTGATTATTGCAAATACAACTGTTCTGCCTGAAACTCAGAAGTTACTCATTCTAGGTTTGCGAACTAGATTTCTAAACAGAATTCATAGAAAGATCTACTCGTACAAGTTACACACATGAAGTTACAGGTCAAAAAGTCGAAATTCCATTGAAGTTTCCTGGGTTAAAAATAGGTTTAAAAATGTTATTAATCAGCTGGCCTTCTATTTAGCTTTTACCATTTTAGGAGCGATACCAACGAAATTGCCAGGTTGTCCGTCCTAACTAAGCAGATCAGATGTTCATACCAGAGTATCTCCTCAATCCAAGCAATCTAAAGCGGAATGTCGAGATCTTGAGAAAACCATTGCATCAAATCTTGTTCAGAATATGATTCAGCCGTATCATTTGCAACTTGAGCTGAGGCTTTTACAAAAGTTTTTGCTCCAAAAGGTTGGATGAAAGCCGAAGGAGTAAAAACCTGTGTTTTGTTTATTTGGACTAGTGTATGTGTCTGAAGACTTAGCGTTATTGTACTATTTAATAATATTAAGGCAAAAAAACTGGAATGTGATGATGGGAACTTAATATTGCCAGTTATACTGCAAAAAACACTATTATCTCTATCCCTCATATTTCTTTTTCCTCAATAAATATCGAAAATAACCACGAAATTGGTACTTGTGTTAACAACGATCTTACCTACTCAGAAAAATTTATTTTTTTTTTGTTGAGAAATGAAATCTAAATTGATAAATAATTTTGTGGAAATGACATTGCGTAAATAAATACGGAATGGACTACCTATGCTGACGTCACTCATTCTGTTTCATGGCCTTGTGTTCTAGTAAGGTAGTGGTCGATGAAGGCTTATTGTATGTTTCTGACATTTCTGTGAATATCAAGGGAATTTATTGAAGTTTGCTTTAGTTCGACATCATTTAAATTTTGTGGAAAATGGAGAATGCAAGTAAATAATTTGTTCAGCAGTAATAGGAACAAAAAGTTGAGACACTTGTTTCATTCGACTTAGTTTCATCCTAGAGTTCTTGACTTGATGAAAAAAAAAATCTGCTTGATTTAAATTGCATATCATAAGCTCAAAATGACTGTATGGGTGTAAGTGAATGAGTGCGACAAACTTTAGGATATTACTTACCCTCCAAAATACACCGTTGTGTTCTATATGCAGGTAATGGAAATTGAAAAAAAAGTTATGAGAAACCATGCATAAACTGCCCGTCATTTTATATGGGAATGACAACTCGTAACGTAGGAAAAATATTTAATGAACACGAAAGAAACCAACCTCATTCCTCTTTAAGCAAACATCTGAATGATACCGGACATAATATCACATTTGATAATCTGAAAATACTACCCACATAAAAAAATAACTATCATAAAATAATATTACTCGAACAACAAGAAATTTAAAAAAATAAAGCCAACCAATTTTTACTTAACGATAACATTGAATTTAACAGAAGGAGCATTTTAAAATTCATAGATTCCTGAAAAACCATAAGTATATATCAAATTTCAAAAATTTCCGCCACCATTTCACCACCTTTGAACAACATATTACATTACACATTTCCCACATAACCTACAATTCCATATTCAGCTAGCATTCCTACAAGAAATGATATACCAATAATAAAAACTGACTGCCTCTCAAACAATTCTGACAACACTTTAGATGTTTTTATAGTTATTTAATCAACTTATTAGAAACAGCGACTAATGGTCGAGATATTTTAGCGCGTGAGAGGAGCGGAGACTATTAGTCGCTAGATTAATAACTGAGTTGATTACAAGATTTTTCTGACGATCTCAAAATAAATTGTGTATAAATTCTTGTTTCTACTCAAAAGAGTGCTATGCCGTTTTGCCAAATGTCTGTAGTTATCGAATTTCAAGCCAAAAATGGTTTCAAACGATAGGGCTTGACTCTCTGAGGAAGAATCCTTGGTCAAACTCAATTCTATCCGTGGGGCCGGCCGTCTGTCAGGCCGTTAGCACGATAACTTTCCAAGGGATTGTCCTAGATAGAGACTTGAGATTTTCGGATCGCAAATGCCTCGGTTAAGTTCGTTAAAAAAACAAATCGTACAGGGTAAATAAAATGAAATATAGCCATTTAAAATTTTTGTTCCTTGATATTTCAGACAAAATGAAACCAATCGAAATGAAATGTTACAGCCAGATGCTCATAATGAGCCTCATGCAAAATAAATTTCGTGGTCATAGTGTACACAGAAACATAAAAAATTCAATTGGAATATTGAAAAGAAGAAACTTCATATTTCCACAAAAAGATATACGATTCGTGTGAAATTCATTTTGTGAATGAAGATTGATATAATGAATGTTCATACGAAATTTTGAGGCCATTGTGTTAACAGAACCATAGAAAAATTAATTGAAATATTGAAAAGAAGAATTTTATATTTCCATAAATGAATATCCGATTCGTGTGAAATTTATTCTGTGTATGAAGACTGATATACTGAATGTTCATGCAAAATTTCAAGAGGATCGCATTATCAGTACCATACAATTTAATATTTTTTCATTATTTATTTGTTACATAATTAATTTTTTTAATAATTCCTAGAATATAATTCCGATCGTACTGGGATTCTGAATTTATATAAAGGGTTATCCATTTCGCGGATTCAAAAGTAAACGTAAATAAAACACATAAAAAATATTTTTTATCATGGTATTTCTTTTTTATTATTAAGTTTGAACGTTGACATTATAGGTGAAACACTACATCATTTAAATGACAACCACCCGAATGTTTGCAAGCATCGATTCTTTTGAGGTAATTTTCGGCCACTTTTTGACACATATTGGGCGGTATCTCAGCCATAACTTGACGAACATTGGTTTTAACTACTCAAGAGTTAAAGGTTTATCTGCATAAACACGGTTTTTGCGTAGCCCCACAAAAAAGTCAAGCAGTGTCAAATCGCATGATCTTGGTGGCCAGTTGATATCGCCGTCCACCGTCGGTTGTTCAAGCACCCACCCATTCGACGTATCCACGATGTTGATGTGAATGGTCGGCTGGCTTCAGTTGTTGCGTGAGCTGGATTTTATATGGGGGTAGGTGGAGATCTTAATGCAAAATACGCCATAATGTGCCGTAAGACATTCCTAATTCCTGAGAATGACGAGAATCGACAGATTCGGGTCTTCGGCAACACTTTCACTTACAGTAGCGATATTTTCAGTGGTACAAGCAAAACGATGATGCACAGGCCTTACAATATCTGTAACCGATCCAGTCTCTTCAAATTTCTTCACAATTTTACCAATGTAAACAAAATCTACTCTTAAAGCACGATATATGGCTGTAGCAGAATCGCCATTTTTGTATTAGGTTTTTACAATTTTCATGCGTTGTGCGATAGTCAAGCGATCCATTTTCATAAATGTCAGACTTTCAACTTACAAAAAAAAATTTTTTTAAAACTTCGTTTGACAGATGTCGAATTCCAGCCCTATACTTTTGAAACCGCGAAATGGATAACCCGTTATATTTGGTATCAATCTCTCAAGTGCCATTTAAAATTTTGAGGTAATAGTTATTGCTGCACCAATGAACGAGTGCTCAAATGCTCAAGACTTTACTCGAATTTTTAAATTTATACTTTAAAATAGCCCATAGCCACTCATAATACTTGATAAAAGGAATACCTCCTTGATTAAATTCATTAACAACTAACGTGTAGGCAGAGATTAAAACGGATGTTAAAGTTTCAAGTTAAAAGAAAGGCGTGTATGATTTCCCATGAGCAGAATAGGGTTAATAAATTGGCCCTAAACATAATCTCATAATACGTCACGACCGTCATCCAAGTTTAATAAAAAACATCATGCATCATACTCCTCACACGATCTTCATACAGCGGTAAACAAAAGATATTCAATTTTCTACCCCACGCATTCCATCCCTGATCGTATTATAATAACAATTTAACAAATGAATTCGATTTGCTGAGGCAGGGACCCTCCTCATTGTACACACAACGGGATCACACAGCTTCCTTTACAAATTATACGAGGGGTTTTCTCTTCAGCACACCCAATTAAATGCTCTCCAGAATTCTACGACATTGGATTGAACACGTCCTGCCTGGGGCTTCCTGTCAATGAAATCTGTTTCAGGCTACGAAGTTGAACGCTGAATAAGTTTTTTGATTTCCTCCTCCTGGGCTGAAGGAAACACGTGCCAATAAATGATATTGAAAAAAGTTTTTGACGAGACATTCGCAGTTGCGATGGAATTTGTAGAGTTTCTTTCTAACAGAAAAATATTTGCAGAATCAGATGATGTAGCATATTCAATGAAGCATGCCGTGACGTTATGTCAGAGAGAATTAAGTAGAAACCAATAATTGATCGTTACTGCTTGAATCGTTAGCGAATATGAGGATGAGGATGATTTGATTGAAAAAAGAAATAAAACAAAAACTATACAGTCAATTTTAATTTTTTTCCCTCAAATAATGCTCAGCTCCTTGGGAATTCATTTCATAAAAATGACGCTGTCCAAATGTCCACCGTTTTTTTGCTGGCAATCTTCGAGTCGAACCTCCAAATTAAGAAAAACACGTCGCAAAGTTTCTGGACCAATGGCTTCAACTTCCCAGCGGATATTTTCCTTCAACGCAATAAGAGTGCGGGGATTGTTGCGGTAGATTACACTTTTGAGGTATCCCCATAAGTTTCAAGTCCGGGCTTCTGGGGGGGCCATGGAAATCAATTTTTTATGAAAAACCACCTGAATAACAGGTAAAGATCGATTTGAAGTGTGACAAGTGGCCCCGTTTTGCTGAAACTAATTGTCTCGATTGTATCCATCAAAGTCTTAAATAGCTGTTAAAAAAATTGTTCAACATATTCACTTAACGATCAGAATCTACTGTTACTGCTCGGACGCGTTTGTCTTCGAAAAAGTACGGGCCAATAATACCTTGTGCGTGTATTGCACACCAAACTGTGACCTTCAGACTATGTATTTGAGTTTCATGTTCTTTTTTGGGGTTTTCTGAAGACCAATACCGGCAATTTTATTGGTATTACATTTTCTGTGCACACAAGTAGTATGCTGGAGATGTCATTTTAAAACTTTTTGTTATACTTATTGAATTTCAAATTTAATGATATCTTTCATAATCAATTTTAACTGGTTTGCTCATAATTTGATAGTTTGTGCCTGGGGCTGCCTGTCAATGAAATCTGTTTCTGGCTACGAAGTGTAGGTACCTACCGCTGAATAAGTTATTTGATTTCCTTTTCCTGGGCTGAAGGAGTCACGTGGTTTATGATATTGGAAAAAAGTCTTTGACGAGACAGGCAAAGTTGCGATTTTGTAGAGTTTCATTCACGCAAGAAAATTCTTTGCAGAATCTGATGATTCAATGAAGCAGAGCCATGGCGTTACGTCAGAAAGAATTTGTTACAAACCAAGAAATGATCGTTACTGCTTAAATCGTTAGCAAATATGTCAAATATGACAAATATACAAGTTTTTGTGTTTGTCCAGTTAAATATAGTCCGTTCACAAAAGGTTGAGGCCATAGTAGGTATAGTAAAATAAAGTCAACGTTGCCGAATGTGCCCGGCCTCGTCCGACGAACTTGCGAGTTATACTCTAAGCAACATTGACAACATTGCTTATCAATCTGACAAGAAAATAAAGAACATTACCTAAAATTTTAATATACACAGTGGAATATGCCAAATTTCCATGGCCAACCGACGGCTCAACCTTTCGTGAACGGAGTATAGGTAAGATTTCTTTAGTCCTACATTTTAATTTGTTGACAGTTGATATTTGTTTTTATTAGTCTAAAAGTTTCGTATACGAAAATATTTAAAATTTATATCATCTTTTATTGTGAGAGATCTGAGTTGAATAAATGTGTGATTTCAGTCTTGAGAAAGATCCAAACTAGGATCGAAAAGTCGACCGTTTAAAAAGGATTTTCTTTGCCCTTGTCCTGAAGCCGATATTTATATCATTTAAATTCATAAACTAGGACACGAAATTAAATTATGGCTTCTTTTTATACTTATTGTATTTCAGAGTTTATGATATCTTTCATTAATTTAATCTAGTTCGCTTATAATTCGATACTTTGCGCCAGGGACTTTCAGTCAATGACATCTGTTTCAGGCTTAGATGTTGAACGCTGAATGAGTTTTTTATTTCCTCCTCCTGGGCGGAAGGAAACACGTGGCATACCTAAATGATATTGGAAAAAAGTTAGTAACGGGGCATTCGAAGTTGCGATATAATTTGTATAAGTAGTTTCATTTATACAGAAAAATGTTTGCAGAATCAGATGATGTAGCGTATTCACTGAAGCATGCCTTAACGTTATGTCAGAGAGAATTCATTTTATCAGTACAAACCAAGAAAGAATTGATCGTTACTGCTTGAATAGTTAGCGAAAATGGGGATATTTGATCACTCAAATTCTCATATAAGATACTTTGTGCACACAAGTAAGGATGTTGGAGATGTCATTATAAAACTTCTTGTTATACTTATTGTAATTCAAAGTTTATAATATCTTTCACTATCAATTTCATCTGCTTCGTTTATAATAATTTGATACTTTGTACCTGGGGATTCCTGTCGAAGAAATATGATTCGTTTTATGAAGTTGAACGCTGAATAACTTTTTTGATTTCCTCCTCCTGGGCTGAAGGAAACACGTGGCTATAAATGAGGTTGAAAAAAGTTTTTGACGAGACATTCGCAGTTGCGATATAATTTGTTGAGTTTTTTTCAAACAAAACAATATTTGCAGAATCAGATGATGTAGGTAGTGTATTCATTGAAGCAGTACCATGCTGGTAGGTATGTCAGAAAGAATTTAGTACAAACCAAGTTTGATCATAACTGTTCGAATCGTTACCTATTATGGGGATATTTGCTTACTCTTATTCTGTGCACACAAGTTTATTTTTTATAGTTATTGTATTTCAAAATAAATGAAATCTTTCATCATCAATTCTATCTGGTTTGCATATAATTTGATAGTTTGTGCCTGTGGCTTCCTGTCAATGAAATCTGTTTCGGACCACGAACGCTGAATAACTTTTTTAATTTCCTCTTCCTGGGCTGAAGGAAACACGTGGCTATAAATGATATTGAAAACAGTTTTTGACCAATTCACAATTGCGATAGAATTCGATGAGTTTCTTTCAAATAGGAAAATCTTTGCAGGTTCTGATGATGTAGCGTGTTCACTGAAGCAGTGTTATGACGGTTAGTCAGAATAAAGAAGGATATTCTTTACATAATATGTTCAATGTTAACAGAAAAGATTTGGAGAGTTGGAAATGAGTAAATGTGAGAAACGTTTTTAATACTCAAGATACTATCAAGGCTAATCCAAATTCATTATAACCTGAAAATGAAAATCAACCTCCGAGCATTTCAACCCGTGACAGATATATACCAGCAATAACATACGAAAAATCCACGAAATGTGAAATAGCAGTAATCAACAAATACCTTGAAGAAATTAACAAAATCATTTTGGAATACCTAATTACATACGATGACAGATGGCAGATGAAGCAATATTCTCCTACAAAAAATGTAACTTGTATCGTCTCATTCATTCAAATCTGTCAACTCAACAGATCATTCTTACCATATAACTGTCCTTCTTGGTGTTCTTCAATGTAGAGTGTTCAGGTTATATGTGTATTCGGATTTTTTATCATGCTTATAATTGACGTATATTATCTGTGAAAGAACACGTTTGAACCTGAACAATTACGGATATCATCATCATTCCATATGGTGGTATGTAGTACCAGAGAGATTTGTAAGTACTCGCAATAACTGCAAATTCTATGAAATCTCGACTGATTTGGATCACATGCATAAAAACGAAGAAAAATAATTCATCTGTACAAGGAGTTTAAAACGTTCATTTATTGGATAACGACAGCAAACAATTAAGCGCGTCAATTAATGAATTTATGTTTGGTCGATGAATGTTAAAACACTTTATCACTTCTGAATTCTGCAAGAATAATAATTGCTAAAATTTTTGGAAAAGCGCAAATACAATATATCAATGAATGCTTAATCATCAAGAAATTCATGATAACTGTTTTTTCATTGTATCTTTCAGAAATTAAATTATAGTCCAATTGATACGGTGTAATTAGACCTAAACCTCAACATCCAAAGTAAAAGTTTTCCCTCCAACACCAAATTGCTCTACATATTAGTCCCCTTATTCTATGGTAAAAAGTTACACCATTTTGAGCGTCGGGTTTGGAAGTGAGGGGGGGGGAATTTGAAAAATCACTAGTTTTTTTAGTTTTTCGTAATATTTCAAAAACTAAGCGGTTTATCCTAAACATTGTTATATACAAAAATGTTCTACCTTCAATTTTGAATAAGTATGGTCCTTTTCATAATCACTCTAAATTGTACGGTTCAAGAGTTACAGACGGTGTAAATGTTAACTTTTTCGTAATTTTGATAATTTTAAAAAAAATAAGCTTCGTAAAAGAATGTTGCTATTTCAGTGGCCGGTGGTATGTTAGTGAGCCCTTGGAGGAACGACAACCTCACTACCTTATCAAGGGGCACTCTTTTTTAAGGGAAAAGAGGCTTCCACAGGCCTAGGCCATATAAACCTGTGGTACGGAGAAACCCAACCTGAACTTTCTACGAACATTGCAACATAAATTCACTTCTTAGCATAAATATCTTTCAAATTTGGAATGTTCAATGTCTTTATTAACTTCACTCATCCTCCAGCACATTATCCTCCTCCTCTAGCTCGTCGTCTAAGATGTTATTATTGTCCATGTTATCACATGCTTGGCCTGAGCAATTGCTGCATATGCTTGTGCAGCTTAGACCACTCCTTCTGCATCACAAATACGAACGCATTCATCTTTGGAAGTACACATTATTCGTGAAAAACTTCTGGTCTTCAACAACCCCAAAGCCATCCCCAGTGCAGTGGCTGATGCAGGAAATTACTTCCTACTTGCAAAGTTTGGAGCCAAGAACACTGAAGATCTAGATTGTCTCCGCTACCAGTCCTACTTGAAAACGATTGCAAAGCAGCCTATACATGCATTACTGAAGTTGGATGCACTACCCCCACTTCAGGAGCGTCCAGACAGCATTCATTTAGGACCTACCACCAGGTACAACAGCGGCTGAATGAAGATAAGGATCCATTCGAGTGGGGATGGAAGAGGATTGGCGACCACCTGACACCAATTACAACAGCACGTCCTGCAGCCCCCCAGGAATTACTGTCCCTTATAATGTGTACTTGCAAAGATGAATGCGTTCGTAATTGTGAATGCAGAAGGAGTGGTCTAAATTGCACTAGCAAATGCAGCAATTGCTCAGGCCAGGCATGTGATAACATAGACAATAATAACATCTTAGACGACGAGCTAGAGGAGGAGGATAATGTGCTGGAGGATGAGTGAAGTTAATAAAGACATTGAACATTCCAATTTGAAAGATATTTATGCTCAAGAAGTGAATTTATGTTGCAATGTTCGTAGAAAGTTCAGGGTGGGTTTCTCCGTACCACAGGTTTATATGGCCTAGGCCTGTGGAAGCCTCTTTTCCCTTAAAAAGGGTGCCCCCTGATAAGGTGGTGAGGTTGTCGTTCCTTCAAGGGCTTATCACTAGATTAGATAGTGGTCGATCGGCACGTTGATTACCCTTCTGCACTGCGACCAATAAGGTCTTTTGTGCGTGGCTTATCACTAACATACCACCGGCCACTGAAATAGCAACATTCTTTTACGAAGCTTATTTTTTTTTAAATTATCAAAATTACGAAAAAGTTAACATTTACACCGTCTGTAACTCTTGAACCGTACAATTTAGAGTGATTATGAAAAAGGACCATTCTTATTTAAAATTTAACGTAGAACATTTTTGTATATAACAATGTTTAGGATAACCGCTTAGTTTTTGAAATATTTACGAAAAACTAAAAAAACTAGTGATTTTTCAAATTCCCCCCCCTTCACCTCCAAACCCGACGCTCAAAATGGTGTAACTTTTTACCATAGAATGAGGGGACTATGTAGAGCAATTTGGTGTTGGAGGAAAACTTTTACTTTGGATGTCAAGGTTAGGCCTTTTTTTAGGTTAATAACACCGTACTAAATGGGATTTGATCGATAGCTTCACGAGAACCGCAACCGTCACAGATATACAGATACAAGAAAAAAATCCGCAGAATCCAGGAAATGTAAAAAAGCAATAATCAACAGATACTTATCACAAATTAACGAAATCATTTCGGAATACCTAATTATATGCGGTGACAGGTGGCAGATGAAGCAATATTGCCCTAGGCACAACAAATAGTATTTATAGCGTCTTTTTCATTCAAGTCTGTTAACTCAACTGATCGTACTAACCACATTATTGTCCTTCTTAGTGTTCTTCAATGCAGAATATTCAGCTTATACAGGGTGTTTTTTTTAAGTGTTTCATTAGACGTTTTCGAGGAAGGAATTGTTATAACAGATTCAAGATTTTGGAGTTTCGTTTTAGAGTACATGAACTTTAATTGTAAAATATTTTCAAGAGGAATCTACTTCCGGTTTCACCGGAAACGAATGTAACTTCGTTATTTAAAATGCAACATCCTGTATATTTATACATATTCGAATTATTCGTTCGATTCTACACTGATTTGATGTACGATATGTGCAACCACTCAAGCGGTTCTTGAATTATAGCCTGATTATCAATTTTTTTGAAAGAAGGGTTGTCACAAATTATGGTCCATATCTTCAAAATCCCTCATTACAAGAATTTCTTTTTGCGAAAGTGGAACAAAAGAAAGTACGCTGATACTGTTTCTTGTATAACTTATGAGGAAATATTATACAGGATGTCTGAAAAGGGGCCCCAAAGTGAGCCTCAATAAAACTATAAAATCTCACTTTTTTCAAATGGCAACCCTATAATTTTGTAATTCCAATCGATGGCTCGTCAAAAACTAGTTAGAGTGTCCCGAACATTTCATGCCTCTAAAATCAGTAGTTTTGCCGTTATTGAATAAAATTCGAATTTCAGGATTGAATCAAGGTTTCTTAGTCTAACCATGCATTTATTAGGATAGAAATTTTCAAGAAGGCTGTGTCTGTTGATTTTATAAAGCATTTTAGAGATCTGTCATTCATACTTTTTTGATTCATCGGTCACTATGCAAAATGAATTACAGTAACAGTGATGTATTGAATATGTTCTTCATTTATGGTGAATGTAACAAAATATTAGAAAGGGCAGTCAGAACTTTTAACGAAAGAAATCCACATTTACCACCTTTAACAAAATCGAAGTTCAAGAGTATCAAAACAATTTTCTCCGTAGTGGAAGCATTAACCTAAAACGGAATCGTGTGAATACAGTAACAGATCATTCATTATCTATTACCTACTGTTATTCACTCGTGTCCGTTTAGGGCTAAGGCTTCCAGTACGGAGAAATTGTTTTGATACCTCCTGAACTTTGATTCCGTTAAAGTCAGTAAATGTGAATTTCGTTCGTTGAATTTCTAATTACCTGTTCTACGAATTTGTTACATTTGCCGCAAATAAAAAACATACCCTTGATATATCATTCCAGTGAAATTATTATTGCATGTTTGCTTAGTGCTTGATCTGTAAGAAAAAGTAAGAATGACAGTTCCTAACATAGCCTACTTCAAAAATGCAAGCTTACAAACTGTGCGAAACCTGTCTTTAATCGTGAAATTCCAATTTTATAGAATAACGACCAAAATACTAATTTAGAGGCATGAAACGTTCGGGACACTATAACTGGTTTTTGACGAGCAATCGATTGGAATTACAAAATTATAGGGTTGCCATTTGAAAAAAGTGAGATTTCATAGTTTTATTGAGGCTCACTTTGAGGCTCTTTTTCAGACACCCTGTATAATATTTTCTCATAAATTATACAAGAAACAGTATCAGCGTACTTTCTTTTGTTCCACTTTCGCAAAAAGAAATTCTTGTAATGAGGGATTTTGAAGATATGGACACTAATTTGTGATAACCTTTTTTTCAAAAAAATTGATAATCAGGCTATAATTCAAGAACCGCTTGAGTGGTTGCACATATCATACATCAAATCAGTGTAGAATTGAACGAAGAATTCGAATATGTATAAATATACAGGGTGTTGCATTTGAAATAACGAAGTTACAATCGTTTCCGGTGAACCAGAAGTAGATTCCTTTTGAAAATATTTTACAATTAAAGTTCATGTACTCTAAAACTAAAATCCAAAATCTTGAATCTGTATTACAATTCCTTCCTCGGAAACGTCTAATGAAACACTTAAAAAAATCACCCGTATACGTATTCGGATTTTATTATCATGCTTATAATTGACGTATATTACCTATGAAAGCGGAACACGTTTGAACCTGAACGATTAAAGATCTCATCATCATTCCATATGGTGGTATGTTGTACCAGAGAGAATTGTAATAGCCGCAAATTCTTTGAAATCTCGACTGATTTGGATCACATGCATAAAAACGAAGGAAAATAATTTATCTGTACAAGGAGTTTAAAACGTTAATTTATTGGATAACGACAGGAAACAATTAAGTCAGTAAATGAATGACTGTTTGGTCGATAATTGTTTCAGCATTTTGTCACATTTGAAAGTTCTATGAAACGATGAGCAATATTCTAAAGATATTATTTCGTTATACCATTGAGTTTAAATATATGTACTTTATGTATACTCAAAGGTTATACATATAGATGGTTCTGTGTCATGGTAGTTTTTTATCAATTGTTTCATTCCACTTTTCAGAGACAAATTATAGTCGAATGAGGTTCCATTACTCCTCAAAAACTATAAATTTTACTGAAATCACAATAAGTTTGCTTCTTTATAGCTTATATAACAATTAGTTTATTATGGCAGCCACTAATCACACAATAGTCCGCGACCGCTAATCACTACGATTTGATATCAAGAATTTTCCGTCGATCGCATTATGAATTCATTGTAAATTCTTAATTGCACATACATTTAACCTAATATAAATTTCTATTATATATTCCTTTGTTCCTGGGGACTTGTGACATTAATCGTATTGCTCCTGAAAACATTGTCGGATGTCCATGATAATTGCACATCAAAATAGCATAAGTTGAAATTAAATAGGCCGTTGTTGTTCAATTTCGAATACGTTAAACCCACCTTTATTTTGAGGAAAAAAATATTCAATTTGTAAAACATATGAAAGTTAAAAAACCAAAAAGGAGAACACAGTTCAATGGTACTGCAAGGCACTTGAAATGTTGTTGAAAAAAATTTAAGAAGCCCGAGCAGGTACTTTTGAGCGCTCGTTCATTGGTGGAGCAATGAAGCAATTACCTCAAAATTTTGTTTAGGATGCAAAATCTCAGCACGATCGGAATTATATTCCGGATATTATTCAGAAACTGAAATATACAAAAACTTGAAAATAAAAAAATAACTTCTATGGTTTTGATGATTCGATCCTTTTGAAATTCTGCTTGATCATTCAGTATGTCAATCTTTATTCACAAAATAGATTTCAGCCGAATCGGGTATCTCGTTATGGAAACCTTTCTTTCAATATTTCAATAGAATTTTCTGGGATTCTGAAGATGCGATCCTCTTGAAATGTTGCACTAACATTTAATATATCAAACCCTAGATAACGGGACATTCGTAAAATTTAAGATGGTCAATATTTATCGTGATTTTTCGTTTGCTTCCGGATACCGCAACGGGGTGAAACTCTCAGTACCTTCCTATTTAGTTTCTAGCTTGGCTCTAGTGTACAAAAAATCGCATTATTTTCAGTTGAATTGCAGATTTTAGTCCAGTATTCGTCAATTTTACGATAGTCCCGTATTTACGTTAGTTAGTTTTCGCGCGAGTTTTTTCCGGTTTTAAATTTGTTAACATTAGTTTTGTAATTGGGAGAAATGTAAAATATTATTTTACGTGTAACATTTTGAAGATATGTCGTTTCAGCAGAACGGCTTCAAAACGGCCATTATCTCAGGCAGAATTAGAACAAGAAATTCGAAAAAATATGGAGGAAGATAAATATAAATGTAAATATATATAAGTATGGCCTGCATCAACTCCATTGTGTTTTATTCAACAAATACTTTGAGGAGGGGAGGAAAACCTCTTTCACGATACAAGTATATGATAGATTGGAGTCGTCGCCTTGCTGAGCCATGGATGAAACGAAGATTATCGACTCCAACTTTGAGGCGAAATATCCACCAAGATATTGGTCTAATTATGAATATTCAAAATTATTTATAAACTGCAATTCCCCAGGAAAAAAAGCGCAAAACTTGTTTCTTCTGCCTATTAAAAAATAAGGATGACTACAACTTATTATACAATGTGGACATCCGATATGTGGGGAGCACCGCGGATACATTTGCAAAAAATGCAGTGATGATGGATAGGAATTCGAAATTTTTATTATATTTTGGTTTTTCATTTTTCAATGTAGAATTTTCAGCTTTTTTCGTGAGTTTTCTTCGAAAGATTTTCCGAAAAATGAATGTTTTGTCGACCGTCGTAAAATTCACGATAGTCCCGCAATGACGTGTGTTGAAACAAGTCTCGTTATCTAGGGTTAATAAAGTAAATTTCATTCGAATCGGATATCTTGTTATTGAAAAATGAAGTTTCTTCTCTTCAATATTTCAATTGACTTTTCCATGGTTCTCTTTACACTATGGGCACAAAATTCTGCATGAGCATTATGAGCATCTTACTTCCTGGGGTTAAAAGGGCACACCCTGTAGTGTTAGATATTTGCGGATCGTCCCAGAGGGTAAGAAACTTCACTCTCTGGTTTCGCAAGTGATTACGTCATCAACGCCCGTACCTTCCATAGAATTAAAATCGAAGTCACGTCTCCTGTCGTCCATAATACGGACCTCAAGACCAAAGACTGTCTAGCTTCATGAACTCCAGCATACCCGATTATAGCCGACATGGCCATTTCAAACTTTACCTCCCCGTGGCGTCCTTGATTCGTACTTATCTACAGTATATCGCAGGATCCGAAAACTGATTCTATCGGCCTAATGGAATGCTGAATAAAGCAGATCCTGCTGAGAGAAGCAAGAGCAGGATTAAGGTTATTGTTGGTTGCAAGATGTTGATGTCAGAGTTGTTTTTCAGACTTCAGCGTGAAATGAATCCACATCCCTCGGATGAAATGGAATGAAAACTGACCGATCTGAATTAAACAGAATGTTGAGAAAGTATTTCATTGAAGTATTAAATTTCGAATTTTGTCATAAGGTTTTTAGCATTCTGCAGTTGAATTTCGCAGGGTTCATCTGAATAACACCGATGCGTTGAAGTATTATTCATAAACTGACTGAAAATGTGGTAGATATTTTGAACTAATTATTATTTTTAAATTCTTCGTTTAATTCGCGACGAAAATTCTCTTCTTCCTTTTTCCGTGTGTTGCGCATTGAGATGAAAAAAAGACAAAAGAGATTTTTAGTCACAAATTTAACGGAGAATTTGATAATAATTCTTAATCTAAAATACTCCAGCGGCCTAACACTATTTTAGTCAGTTTTTGAGTGAAACAATGCATTTACCAGCCTACATTTATTGTAACTTTTGCTCATAAAATGATCTGGAGAATAAATTACCCCTTCAATTTTTTGGTGTTATTCAGATACGGCTGTTTGACTACAGGTATTTTGGGTTTTAGATAGTTGCTTTCAGCATCTGAAATTTTAAAAGATCATCATTTGGAGTGCCAAATCTGGTTTTATAAATATAAACCCCTCTGGCTTTAGAGCAGCTTTTTGGAATATCGACGGATTTTCACGAAGTATGAATATTTGACTACAATCTGAGATACCATACTTACATTAATTTTAACTTTTTTTTGGTTTTTTTCTTCAGAAGCAATTTCAAGATATCTAACCAGATGAAAGGAAAATAGAAATTTTATTCGTCGGAAAGAAGAATATTTGGTTGTTTTGTCGGAAATTTAGACAAAATCTTCTATCTTATGTAACGAGATACTATACACTTTCTATCTAAAATTTGAAAAACGTGAAAAATTCAAAAAGTAAATCCATTCAAGACGATGCCAGGTTGCTTTTTACTCACAGAATACTTCACCCTACTGACAAAAGTATCCAGGAAGACATAGAGCTTTTTTATTGTTAAATATTCAATTTATACCACCTGTAATATTTGTGAAGCTTGAAATGAGATGAAATGGATATTTTTCTGAGTGCCACATCAGAAGCAGGTATTTAAATCTTTTAGTGGTCGCGTTAGATATGTGACAACAGATTCGATAGTTATTCATAAGAAAAGTGAAGAAGGCATTGACATTCTATCACGGGGCTCTTGTGTAGCAATATCGAACATTATTTGTTTCAATTCCCTGAATCTTCATTGAAATTATTCGAATATTTCTCTAAAAGCCGTTGGCTGGTTTTTCCATGGAATCTACTATTGGTATTACTTTGCAGAACAGTTTTCAGTATCACTGAATTGGCAGAAAAAATAGATTTTTGACTGTAAAATTCCAAGAAGAAACACATAATATCAAAATATAACCGTGACATGCAAAACTTAAATATAGCACTATTTCCTTCTACAAGATAAGGATGACATAAAGAATGGATTTATCACAGGAAATATTTATACGAAATAGTATAAAATCCCCAAGGATATCGAATATCATCTATCTAAAAGAGTAACCTAATGTAAGAAATAACAACGTGTTTATGGAAACTGACTGCATTGAATATGAAATTTTATACTTTCTATATGTACACTGTTAAAATTAGTTGCTTCTTTTAACAACTTCTCATTTTGTTGAAAAGTTGTAGTTAAATCTGATATTATGTTTGGCTCGTTTGAACAACTTACATTGTCGATGTAGTAGTTAATTTATTGCGTTGTTAAATTCACTACTACTGTTGTCGATATAGCACCAGGTATATGTCATAAACTTTTCACATTTCGTTTATGATAAAATAACGAAATAAAGTTTAGGTCTTGACAAAAATCAACTGTTACTACAACTACAGTAATTTTGTACTTTCATCTTCAACAAAGTTGTTCAAAGTTCTAAATATACTATTGAAATCATTCAAATGGTGATCGTGTTGAAACAAAAGTTAATGGTATATGTGATAATATTCCATTGTAATTGGAACTGACCCTGTAAGTATCAGTGAATTTACTATTAATCTCACTTTGATCGGAAATAAGCACTTTTTATTCACATATACTATCTATTCCAATAGCTCAACTCGGGACATGAATTGTCGGTAATATATTTGAGATTGTAAAATCTATGATCGACAAATCATATCCTCTATCATGGCAGTCTTTGATTGAATTTTTCTTAATTACTTCTTCATAACGTTCACTTCTATGACCGCAGGTTTCACAAAGCTTGATTGGGCAATCAAATACTTGATTTTGGTAAGAATTAATGGAATTAATGGAGCTCTGTGAAACGTGAAAATTCATTGCTTTCAAATATTAGATAATTTTAGCATTTCTTGTAACCATTGTGAATCAATTATTTTCGACAATGGTCAACTGACAGGGTTAATGATGCGTTCATCACTGAGCTTCACGATCTTATGTCAAAATTGAAATTTATTAGAAATATCTACATGTTAAAACTATGAACAGCGTGAATACGTATCTAGATTTCATTGCCAAACTACTCTGTTGTTGTTGCTGCTATTTTTATCAACATGAGAGACGCTATTTTTCATGAACAATAAAAAAATATTCAAATTATTTCAGTTTGTGCTAAATTTCAATTTTATCATTTCATTCAGATATAAGAGAATAAGTACATGTATAAAAGGTGTCAGAAGGGAATTCGGTTGCCATATCTATTCAAAACGGTGTAATCTCCAAACGAAATTATACCAAAATTTAAATTTGGATGAATTGATTCAATAGGGATGTTGACTCATGTTACGAATTCATATAAATTGAGGTTTTCCTCATAGAAGGAAATTTTTGCAATCCTAAAAAACCATTTTAGTGATCTTATTATTCTCGTTGAATTAAATAAAGCTGATTAAATTATGTTATTTATTATCAACTATCACGTGACTGCGAACGCCAATCAGAGGTAATCCGTATAGTGACGTCAAACTATCCGAATTGTCATTGCAAATTCGAATGTTCGGTGCTCAGATCAACAAAATACATTCATAGCCGGGTTCCACAAAACTCCAATCACCTTGATTAATGAAATGTCATCATTTCTCTGCAATTTTCAGTTCATTTTTGACATAAACATCGACTTACTTCAATATAAACGATTGATTGCCAATCAAGCTTTGTGAAACCCACGGTTCTGTGACTTGAACCATAGTAAATATATAATATATCATATCTATGATTCGAACTTACGAAGTTGAAAGCTGAAAGAGAACAGAATACCTAGCTCGTTACAAGAACGATAATCTACAATTTTCTTTATAATGGAGATAGGATTCATCAAGGGTAGTAGTAACTTTTACCGAAGATAAATTCCCTTATGGTCGCAAGTTTCTTTGCTGAAAACAAGGATTTTTGTGCAGCGGAGCTTAAAAACGTGGAAATTGTCTTTGTAAGTAGCAGACTTTTAACTCATATTTATTATTACAAATAAAAGAAGCACCTCATTCAGCATTTACAGACCGGCCTATTCATTTTGAAGGCTTAGATTGAACTTTTCCACAAGGGATCGGGCAAAATCAGTTCGCTTTGACAGAAGTCAAAGTATGTTCACTGTATTATGACGTAATCATCAGAACGTGACAAAATTGAGCATTTCCGCGGGAATTTTGAATTGTCTTTTCATTTACTCATTTTATTGGCAACTACTATATTTTTAAGGAAAAAGTAATTTTTTCATGTTTGTATAGGGTTCATCTTTAAAATAAAATGAATTCCAAAAAGTAGTCAACATCCCTATTGTAGCTCAATGCATAGAGCTGAATGACCATAGTATCCATTGTAGTGAGCTCGAGGAAAAACTCCCTAAGTATTGTTGGTTTCGTGATTTCAGATTCAAATGTTTCTCCTATCCTTTTTTATGAAACTCGTAAATATTGTTACGTAATATTTCCCCCTCAGTTTCATCCTATTCTACCATTCGTAAAGTTACTTATTTTCGACCAGAAAATACGCTTCACCAAACCTAACAAAATGATTCGCTCCTTATCCCATTTTGTCAGAAGTAAACTTGAGAGATTTGTTTCCAGGGATTCCTCGTCCAGATCGAATCAGACCGCCATTCTTTTTCTTCATGTTACGTCGAATTCGATATTTTGCTACAGCAGAGGCCTGACAGATTATTCAATTTTCAAGAGAACGGCACGAAATTTGCAATGAAATCAAAACTTCCAGATGTCTAAATTGAATTTTCCGTAGCGCTCCTGCTTGAGATGAGATCGTCAGACCTCTCCCCAACTCAGGAAACTGAAGTCTGGAGAAGTTGATATTTCAAACTTCGTTTAATTAATGATAAGAGGATTTTCATGATGGTGCTGGATGTAGAGAATTCTGCAAATATAAGTTGGAAGTCGGAAATCGTTTCGATTGGAAATCATTCCTGATGATAAATGAAATGTAACCTAGAAATGAATTTCTGATGTAGACAGACCATTTTGAACATCTCAGTTGAAGAAGGCGTTGGAAAACTTCATGTTATTCATTGGTCACAATCAGATATAAATTAGACATAATCAATGTTTTTTAACAATGTAAGTTAAAATTATTGAAATGTAACTTCATTGAGCGGTGTGCATTTTTACAGGTAAAAGATGTACTCGCGCAATGAAGTTCGTATACGCTTTCGATCGATGCGGATACGAACTTACACGCGCAGTGTGAATTTTTAAAAGGAACTCGCGCAATGAAATTCGTATGCGCATCGAAAGAGCACTTGTCGAGAATACTAGGCCTGGCACTCGACGAATGATGTATTGTATCATGTGTCATCAGGCAAGCATCTGGTGCCGTATTCTCGACAAGTGATCTTTCAAAGCGAATACCAACTTCATTGCGCGGTGTCGTATACACATCACTTGTCCAGAATACGGGCCCTGTAGTTTTGTACGTCAGCTTGCAGGTGGTGGACTGATAGTGTATGTTACTCTACGATATTGGCCTAATAGTCATAAGTTTCTCATTGAGGCAACGGCATTAACTGCCATTTCACAATGATGTTAATGGTAATGCTCATATTAATGTTAAGCTGCGATGTTCACATCAATGTTAATGTTAAGCGCATTGTATTAAGGCGTTAACATCGTAGCAACATTAACATTACCATTATACCCCGATTACACTGAGCTCACTTCCACGGCAGGGAGCAGGGAATTGAGTAGGGAAGTGGACAACGCGAGAATGTAATCACTACACTTCCCTGCTGCCTCACATTGCCACTCGTGTTGCTCTACGCTTCCCGAATTGGCGGCTTTTCGTACGGAAGTCAAAGGACCGGCTTAAATTTAACTAGGTTGCTGTGGAATTCCTTTGTCCGTCGTTGACGACACTTGGTCGCGAGGGAAATGTTGCGGCAGAGTGTAAATGCTCACTGCCTTAGATATTGCTGCAGAAGTATTTCGGGAATTATTGCCGACAACGCGAGTGGCAGTAAGGAGGGCTGAGTGTAATTGAGGCTTAACAGGTAGGTGGGATGGTTATGAAGCTAGGGAGATAACGAATGGAAGTTTACGAATATTCATCATTAGGAAATGGCAGTAAGGCAATCGCATAGCCGCATAATACGTTTCCTTATCAACTCAAGTAATTTTATCACAAATTTCAAAGTATAATTTATATTCTAGTAAAATTATTGGCGATGTTTTCAAAATTTATTGAAATCAGTGGTATTTGAAATGGATTGTGGAAAAATAGTATGTTTACCTCGTACATTTCTGGAATCTGTAATTCTAAGTCGAGGCACAAGCAGTCGCCCAGGAATGTTAGGCTTTTCCTTCCTGGTGAACAATACAGTGTTTTTAATGTAAATGAACTGAGTTATTGAATTTTCCAACGAAACCAAGTTGTAGTTTTTCGATAAAAACATACTTGAAAATTCTATTGAGAAGACATGGGATCTGTTGTTTCAGCCAGGTTATTGCCCCTCAGAATAGACCAACAGAACAAGAAAATAATTGAAATCGATTGAAGACCCATATGGCAAGATGAATAGGTCAATCGCCAATAAACATCATAAATCATTCAATCGTGACTTTCCTCGCTCTTTCCTTTCAATAATAATTATCCAGTATATGCAAATAACCCTCCTTAATTATTAATCAACATAATTCCATTCAAATCTCCAGAGCAATAATTAATCGACAAGTGCTGCAGGGTTGAGCTTGGGTTCAACCTTCGAATGTAAATTTCCCATTTCACTCAATTATTAAAAGAAAAAACGTGTGCTGCAATCTGCAAAGCATGCCTGCCTGCACTTAGCTGATTCATGTTGGGCGCTCATAATTTATTCCACGTTTTCGTAGTCTCTAAATCTGACTTCGCAAGTTTAAACATCAACTTTATGGAACATTTCGCACAGTTTATGTGAAATCCTCGCTTTACGAAATATTTGTTTAGCCAGTGTTTTCTACTGCGGGACCAGAATTGACGGTATATTCAGAGAATTTCTACGAATTTCTATATGGAAAAAGATATATCCTTCACAAATGTCTTTAAACTGTATATTGAAGTATTCAAGTATATCAGATACTGAAAACGAACTATTTGATTAAATTAGATTGGGGTCGATGGTTACGGTGACTGAATTTCTGCACTGTAACCAATGTGCGATACCACACTAGAGCTTCATTTTGACCAAGAATGTTCGCATAGTAGAACACATCGCTCTTATGTCGGCTGGTGTTAAGGCTGCGCACACAGCTGATCTTGAGTTCGACCGTCGAATTTTAATTTCCCATTTCAACCAATTATTAAAGGAAAAAATTCGAGAAAACCCTGAGCAGGAGCTTTTGAGCGCTCGTTCATTGGTGGGGCAATAAGACTATTACTTCAAAATTTAATATGGAACTTGGGATTGATACCTTATATGTAAATGAAGAATCTCAACTCAATCGGAATTATATTATGGAAATTATTCAGAAAATGAAATATGTAAAATTTCGCATGAACATTTAGTATATCAGTTATCATTCACAAAATAAATTTCACTCGAATCGGATATCCTGTTATGGAAATATAAAGATTCTTCTTTTCAATATTCCAATTGAATTTTCTATGGTTCTGTTAACACTGTCGCCACGAAATTTCGAATGAACATTCAATAAATCCATTTCCATTCACAAGAAAAATTTCACTCAAATCGAATATCTTCTTATGAAAATATAAAGTTTTTTCTTTTCATTATTCCAATCGAATTTTTCATAATTCTGTTCTCACTATGGCCACAAAATTTTGCATGAGGCTTATTATCAGCATCTTACATTTGGCCGTAACATTTCATTTCGATTGTTTCGTTTTTTCTGAGATTTTGAAGAACAAAAATTTCAAATGACCATATTTTATGGAACACCCTGTACGATTTGGCTGGTTTACGAACTCAACTGAGTCATTCGGTACTCGCTCGAACTCATCCTGAAAATTTCCAATCTCTAGGATAATCCCTTCGAAAGTTATTGTGCTAACGGACGGCCGGACGGCCTCACGGACATAATTGAATTTGGTCACGAGTTTGTCATCAGAGAGTCTATTCCTATCGTTTGAGACCATTTTCGGCTCAAAATCCGAAAATTACAGACATTTGGGCAAAACGATATAGCACTCGTTCAAGTAGAACGAGCGCTCAAAAACGTTGGACGCTCCATGTTTTCGTTGTCTTCAAAAAAAAAACTTCGCAAGTTTGAACATCAACTTTATAGAACATTTCGCACAGTTTATGTGAAATTCTTGCTTTACGAAATATTTGTTTAGCCAGTCTCTGCTACAGCGGGCCCGAAAGTGAGGGTACTTCTACGAATTTCTACAGGGTGTAAGTGAATAAGTGCAGAAAACTACAAGAGTATGCTGCATAAAAAAATAATGACATTATGCTCTAAACTTTCGCTAGATCTAGATATATCCGAATGATCAATATAAGCTCTAGGTGTACATGAACATGATTATACACTATGAAAACAGAGTGATCTTTGTCATAATGTTGGTATCTTATCTAAATAGCTTAGTTTGGGCTGCTTGAAAATATAATCTTCATAAATACGATTAATGGATTAACTGAATTACTTCGTGTACTATCATTGTTTTTATTGAAGGTCTCAAAGAGACCCTAGTTTCGTTGGTAAATGACAAGTTATGTAGGTAACAAAGTTTTCAATTTCTTTGTCGGCTCACGTTTTCCAAAGGAAATTCCATAGATCTGTCTTTTCATTAAGGAGTTTTATACCTGAGTTTATGGAGGTGTGTAGACCACCACCGACTTGTATATGATTTATTTATAATCAGTTTTGGAATGACATGAAATGATACCAAATATTTTCTTGATATTTGAGTGATTGTTTTTAACAAATTTCAAATAGCTTCATGGAATGTCAAAGCTGTTCCTGAACATCTACTTAGTCGAAGTATAAGTAAATTAATAATCGAAGAATATCTGCAATAACTTCGCAAATATCATTTTATCGATTATGTTAAATCGAAATAAAAAACTATTTTTTTTTCAATTTCATTGATGGGGAATGAAAAACAATATGTTCATCACTGGAAACTATGATTGAATTCGATGCCTAACATGAAGATTTATCCTGTATAATCTTTTCGTATATTTATCTGATCACTTCTATATCATCGTTGAAGTGCACAAAGGCGAAAATGTTTAGGTCTTCATAAGTTTTCCTGATAATATTAGAATTTGTCAATTTTTCCTGATAAAAATATCATTACGAATTCATTACAATACGAAACCATTACATTGAAAATATTCTGAATTTCTGAATGATATAGGTAAGTCAGATCGAACATTATGAATTCTTATCGTATATTGGATGGATTTATAAAACATAAGGAAAAATGTAGTGGAGTTAAATTGGACGTGTCTTTTACTGAAGAGTTCTCAGCATGTCCTCGTATAACTAGCAAAATTTATAACCTCTCCCACTTGAATATTTGCTGCTAATTTGTATTCAAAATGTTAGTAGTTCTGCCCAAAAATTATGCATATTCTTTGCCAAAACATTAAATCTTAGAGAACAGTTTCTAGTTCATTTTAATAGGAGAATGAATCTGGCAACGATATAAAATAAATTATCAGAACCACTCGAATAAATATTACTCAATTATATCATTCTTAATTTCACATTCCGAAGCGACTGGCTACTTTCCAAATAGTTTTATCGTGAATGAATAGAATTTACAGAAATTAGAATTTTTCGTTCAAGAATAATAAATACTGTGATATGAAATATATTCTCAAATGAAAAATTTTAAATTGCCCTCATTGGATTTCCGATAAAACTATATGCTATTTATAGTAAAGCCATGAATAGTTGAAAAGGGGTTTATCGAGCACTTTGAATTTTAGATCTACAGGGTGTTGAAAAATTAAGGGGGTGACTGCTCAGATCATTTTATGAACATAAGTTCTCATAAGTGTAGGTCCATAAATAAATTTTTTCAAGATAAAGGGTGTTGGATTTTGAATGGCTAATTGTTTAAAAGGATGAAGGTCAGGTTATTGAAAAAAAACCACTCCTGAAAACATCGCCGACCAGTTTCGATTTTATTCTTAAAACTTCTTCAGGGCTATACAATTTACAAATAAAATTAAAACAGATGTTAACTCAAAAGGAAACAAAAAGACATCACTACTGACTAGGTATTGCAAACATTAAGATAAAATGCAATTTATATTCTATTTTTTATTATTTTTTGCTGAAGTTATATAAATTTAATTTTCATTAGGCAGAAGCTTTTGAGCGTTCGTTCTTTGGTGGAGCAATTAGACTATTACCGTGTTGAAATTCAATTCTATCCTTGAGGCCGTCCGTCCGGCCGTTAGCACAATAACTTTCGAAGGGATTGTCCTGAAGACTTGAGATTTTCAGGGTGAGTTCGGCCCTCGAATGCCTCGGTTAAGTCAACCAGCTGAATCGTACAGGTTGTTCCACAAAATATTGCCATTCAAAATTTTTGTTCCTCAATATGTCAGACAGAACGAAACCAATCAAAATGAAATGTTGCAGCCACATGCAAGATGCTCATAGTAAGCCTCATGCAAAATTTCGTGGCCATAGTGTACAGAGAACCATAGTAAATTCAATTGAAATATTGAAAAAAAGAATTCATATTTCCATAAAAAGATATCCGATTCGAGTGAAATTAATTTTTTGAATGAAGATTGATATGATCGCATCATCAAACCATAAAATTTATTTTTTTTATTATTTTTCACATATTTCATTTTCTAGATGATTTCCAGAATATAATTTCGATTGTGCTGAGATTGAGAAAAAAAATTGGTAAGTCAAAAACTGCACACAGACTCTCTCATCTTGTAGCAAATTTATAGGCCTTTCCGAATATGTGGTCAAACTTGATGAGACTACGAGGAAAACTGAAAAATGATCTTTTCAGAGAAATGAAATTTTTCGTGAAATTCGTTGCGTGAAGAATAACCGTCAACATTTCGACCATGTGTCATAATATGACATTTTTTGTTGCAAATCACTTGTATAATCACCTCTCGAAGTTTGACCACTTTGAAAATAGGCAATCAAACCCATTGCTGTTGTGAACAACAATATCCGAAATTCATGGTTGTTTACAATGGGTTAACAATAACTGAAAATATTGGTTTTATTTTGATTTGCGAATTCAATATTCCTTGAAAATGTCAAGGTTCGAAATTGTTACTTTTGGAAGTTGAGTTTGTTAATAATTAATAATAACGGGACACAGACGTATTTCGGCCTTATTGTGCAACCGTTTCGTCCAACTGAATTATATTTTCGAAATTTTCTCTGAAAATGAACCTTTTATGAAATCAAACAATATCTTACTCGAACATATGAGTGCTGTAATTCTTCATAATTGAATCTCAAAATGACTTTTGAATTTTCCGTGTACTGATGTGAAACAAGAATTACAAAACTAATTTTTATTTGGACAGAATATACAACTCTTAGCACAAGAGTAGTAAATCATTGAGTAAAAGTATATCATTCCGTTTTTCATGAGATGAAAATTTCCTTCGATAATTCAAAATGAAATGAAAATGTCTCAGTAGCAATAGTTCACACCAATACGTCATAAATACTGCACAGCGTTAACAACCCAAGTGTCGTTATCATGAGATATTTGTGGCAACGTGAAAATGACGCCGCACCATTGCATTACAAAGTACTCATCCAGTTCCTGTCCAATTACGAATAACTACTGATACACACAGGACATGCAATTTTTCACTGAAATTCATTACGAAATAATCTTATCACAGCTAGTCCTGCTTGAAATGAATCAACAGCTGCTACTATTCCCTAATGGTCTGTCTGGACTAATAGGTTTTTAAATGTGCATTTGCAGCACTCGCATTCTATTAAAGCGCTTCTAACCGACTAGGTAAGCTGTGCATGTGCTGGTCTTGGCGATTATTTTGTCGAGTAGGAAATATATCATTTGTTGTGTTCTTGTTCGTTAACTACGTTTCAAGTGTACTTGATAGCACAGTAAAAAACTTTCATTATACTCGTAACTACTTCGGCTAATTGAAAAAGTCCCTTCGTGATTACGACAAGGGTATACATTATCGTATTGATGAATAGGTACTGTTCCTATCCACCTTTTGCACACGACATTAATCAATATTGAATGCAAGTCTTTTTTAGAATAGAATAGAAAAATCTGTATATCCCAAATCATTGACATACAATCTAAATCGAAGAAGAGGAAAACAAGTCAAAATTTGAACATAAAAAAATCATGAATAACACATGAAGGAGAGCATGCATTTCACAATCGACAACAAAAGTTCTCAAATTCAAGTATTGAATAGGGTTCACATTGATAATAATTGACAAGATTGTTTTTCTGAAAATTTTAAATTCTTGAATATTCTTTATATTTTAGGTAAAAAATTAAATGATCTTATGCTCATATTTAAGACGCTTTGCCCTGTAATGTTATATTTATGAGGGGGAAAAAAGTCGTTCATTCTACGAGTAGTATTCCTATTCTTAAATTGAAGAAAATATCGCTGATTTTTATGAAAGAATAATAAACTCCATAAATGTATAGGCTTGCCAGAGTGAGTACATTGTTCCTCCTGAATGCACCTCTACGCGATTCTTTGAATATAATCCTCAACATTGTCCTTATGGCAAGTTTTTGTGTGATAAATATGTGTTTTGTTGAGGCACTCTCTCCCCAACAGATAATTCCATAGGACATGATGGAATGAAAATTCGCATAGTAAACATTCATCAGAGTCTTACTGTCAATTTGATTCACTAATGCTCTCAGCATATAAACTTCGGAATTTAATTTGTTCATAAGTATATCACAATGTTCTGTCCAGTTCAAGTGGCGGTCAATATACACTCCAAGAAGTTTTGTTTGGGAATTAGTCTGAACCAATCCAGAACTGAAGGCGATGCCAAGCGGAGGTGTTAATTTTGATCGACTATTGGAGAAAATCAGTACGTTATTTTTATCATTATTGAGAACTAGGCCATTTATTGTACACCAGTTCTCGATCAGTGTCATAGATCGCTTTAGGTTTTCAACAACTACTTCAATATCTTTGAATGACACAATAATATTAGTATCATCAGCGTAAAGGTATATCTAGTTTTATCATTGCCTCAGTCAAGCATTGTAGAAGAAACAGGTTGTTCTCCGATGAGTTGAAATTATTCAATAAGAAAAATTCCGAGAAGTTATCATTTATTTTTGACGACAAATTATAGATTGTTTCTTCCAAACTATGATCTGTAACTTTTGTTGCTCAGATTCTTCTGTCAACAGGAAAACCTCCGCCGAATCGTCGACATAGACCAGGAACAAGATTGGTCCTACAATGGTACCCTGTGGCACATCCAATACAATCGTCTTCTCTTTGTTAATTCTGTTTACCAAGATGACACTTATAACCAACCTCAGAGCTTAGATTATTGTTATAATCAATGGCTGAAAATTCGTATAGGGTAAAATTTATCTGCGAACACTTCATCTGCAATGGCAGCAACCTGTTCCAATCAAGTGGGTTTTTTGCGCGCTTGTTCCTAAGAGACCAGAGTGCTATCGTTTCGATCAAATGTCTGTAATTTTCGAATTTTGAGTCAGGAGTGGTCTCGAACGACTTGGTTGAACTCACTCATAAACATGAAGAATCCTAGTTCAAAAATGATTCTATCCTGCCGTCAACACGATAATTTCGATCCGATGAATTTAACGCTTTAAAACTTAAGAGGGTAGGTTCAGGTTCTTCGAAAGTTGCGGTAAAGTTCGTCATATTTTTATGTAAGTAATGGATAAAATAGATTGAAAATTTTTTCGAGGGTCGTCGTTTTTGTGAAGTAAAATTGTTGATAATATTTTCGATTTGGGATGTCTGAATTAGTGTTCTGCAACTGAAGATATCAGCCGGGTTTCACAAAACTCCAATCAGCTTGATTATTGAAATGTCATCAATTCTGTGCAATTTTCAGTTCATTTTTGACATAAACCAACGACACAATTCAAAATCAACGATTTGATTACCCGATCAAGCTTTGTGAAACCGAGGGATTGTATCGTAATATTTATCAGAATGCTTCTCCTCTATCGTAAAAGATGTAAAAACGAGACGAAATCATGTCTTTTTGTTGCACCAAAAACGTCGCAATCATCAGAGTAAACCAACCCTAAAGGTTGACGCTCACTTGGACGAGACGAGACGAGACGAAGCGAAGAGTTGTTTTCCGCAGGCACGATTTGCACTGAATCAAATGGGTAGACGCTCACTTAGGAGGCGCGAAGCGAAGAGCCGAATCGTTAGGCGCGAGGCAGATTAGACGCGCACTTGGACGAAGCGAAGCGGTCGGAAGGAACGCGTCGTTTTCCGCTGGGATCTTTTGCATTGAAACAAATGGGTAGACACGCACCTAGGAGGCGCGAAGCGAGGAGCAGCGAGGAGGCGAGTCGTTGGTCGCCAGGATGATCTTTGGGGCATGTGAGCGAAATTTCTCGAGGCGGTAAGTAGGTAGTCGGCGGCCAGTATCGGGAAGTTCCCAATTCCCAATTTTATACTCGAATTTTGTCAATAGAGAAATACACAGTTATTTTTGAATTTGTATGAAATGAGTTTGTTTTCAATGGCTCATGAGAGTGTTAATAAAATTCTCTCGATTGTGTTCTGGAAAAATGAATTTTATATACAAAACGAACATTATTTTTGTATTTTGTACAACTGTGAATGTGAATTCAAATCGTCTGAAGGATAGGTATTTTATTATGTGAATACGACAAAATATTGAAGAATCCTTCTTCCAAATAAATTGAAATATCTGATGAAATTGGAAAATTGTGGAATAATTCCTTCGAGGGATATATGATCTGCAAACATTAAACTTTCGATTACTACTTGCTTTGTTTGTTTTTAATCGGTTAAAGAAAATAAGATTTCGTATCAATTATTTAGTGTAATTTTCTTTGTATTCCTGGATGAAGGTAGGACTACGAGGATTTCATTGGAAATCCTCGCTTCGTCTCGTCTCGTCCAAGTGAGCGTCAACCTTAATTCTGTTCCAACAAAGCAGTCATAACCTCAAACTCAGAATATGTTTGAATGAATTGAGCACACGTGATATTCCAGTGGAATATTCTAGGTTCTAGTAGGTATTCATTGAAAAAATCGAGAGTCACATTTTTGTTAAACGGAAATTCTTCATAAAAGGTCCTCTTGAACTTTCTGAGATAACGGCGTTCCCTTTTGAAGAGTTGGCTTTATATTTCTGCTGCTATTGCGAAAACCATCTTGATCAATTAATTGCTAAAAAGGTTACATTTGATTTTCTCAGGGCGTACCTATTCATAATTTCAATTCAACCAGCTCAGAAATTCCTCAATATATACAATAATTCAAGAAATTTCACATAAGGTTCTCACAGCGATCATAAACCAGTTACCTATAGACAAGTAAGCATACGCAATGAATTTGCTCAAACGCTTTCGCAAAATGATTTCTGATCAGTTTCAACTTTCAAACCAACAGTCAGAATCTCGTAGCAGAAAGCTGCCGAACAGAATTATGACAAATGTATTGAACTGAAGATAGATTGAAATTGGAATTGTTTATGCTGTTGAATGTTGATTTTGATGTTTGGTATTGAAAATAAAGGCAGGGGAAATTTACATTCGTTCTATGAATCTAAGAGCTATTACTCTGATATGTCAGAAGTGCTGCTTGTACTACTATGACTTCAAAGTAATTTGCCTGCATTTTGAATTCAAATACATAAATGAATATAATAGGTATTGAAATTGTAAGAAATATATGTCAAATGAACATACATAAAATTTATTCAATGAAGAAACTTAGTTTTTCTCTGATTTTCATTTTAAATCTTTCTTCGAAATTATTTTTTCCTTTCCTTAGTTTTCAGGATATTTTAACAGAACTTGAATATCTTTTCCTTGCTTATTTCATTCAATTCTCTAGATCACATATAGGTATTTTTCCGTTGATGTCAATGTCAATGATTTAAATGTTTACGAAAGTAATCATTAATTACCCATTTTAATGCTCAATTTCTGCTATTTCAATGATCAATCCTCATTGCAAGCGTTCACAAAGTATTCAGAAGCACTACGAGAAATGTCAAAACTCTACTGAAACATAGATAGATACATCGAAATTTTATTATGTCAAATGTAAGTCTTGTGCAAAATGAGAATGTTTTTAATCAAGAATTCATACACAATTCATATTGAGATCGTCGGAAAAATCTTTTAATCAACTCGGTTATAAATCGAGCGACTAATGGTCTCGAACTATCTTAACCATTAGTCTCTGTCTTTGATAATCTAGTTGATTAAATAACTATTATAATATTATTTCATGCAACTATATATGCATATATTATTGTTATAAAATCAAAAGGGATCACAGAGATTTCTGTGCATCAGACAATGACTTGGTAACCGTCACAAACATGTTCGAAAAAACGTACAGTCAGACAATTGAATTCACCAAAATCAATCTCACTGGCTGATTTCCTGTAATCTTGTGGATTTGTCCACTCCTAACTCCAAATACGGTCCTGATTAAGCATCCCTGGCTACATCTAACCAGGAACAATAGTGCATAACTATGCGACCAACAGATCTATCTGCAGATACCGGGAACATTAATCTTCATGGAGCTCTTCGTGACGTCGAAAAAACGTCGAGTGTTGCGAGCGTTTGCCATTCTCACGCACTACTCAAAAAGAATTAAAATAATTTCCTCGTACGTAACACGACGCGATATCTTTCTTATCTGTTTTTGTCCCCGCTCGGACAAAGACTTCATACTCGAAGAGCTGACGATAAAAAAGGAATATTTAGGAACGCTGATCTGCAGGCTGAAGATGTCAGAGGATTTCGGGAAATCTTCTCTCCATTTGGGAGATCCAGGAAAGAATTAATTCGGCTAGTTAGGGTTTTCTTGTTAATGTGGTTGAGTTGAATAGCCAATGAGAGGATTGCTACGATTCTAAGGGCCTATTTATCACTTGCAGATGGAGTAACTGATAGCCTTTTGGCCGATATTCATTGCGATTCTGTTTGCGCATTGCTTAGATAAAGATATTGCTTTCATAGCCAGTTCCGCAATATTCTGTATTCTGATCGACGATTCTGTGGCAATATGATCTGACAATTCAGCCATACCCTTGCTATCCGCATTGCTATATTGGCAAGGTCGAACTAGTACTTTCCCACACAGATAACAAACTTGGCCAGGTCCAAAACAATTAGGTATAGGATAGAGAAACATTTGTTTCATTTAAATTTTTCAAAGGGTTTGAAAATAGGTAAATATGTTGCAATGAAAATTAAATTGACGTAAAATAGAACATTTAATTTTAAGAGAATTCTTATATAGCAAAACCGACATATTAGGGACACTAGAGACGTTAATTAAAATATTTCGATCGGACAAACGTTTCTGATTTGATTGAAAAGTTGAACCACATCGCGTTTCGTTTTCATAATAGCGAAATCTCCCAACAAAATTAGTTAACTTTCATCGGAGAAACGGTATATGACTGTCCATTTAATCAACTGAGTAGGAAGAGAGGCTCAATCAAATAGTCACTAATTGTTCCAATCCATACATAAACAGAATATTGAAGCTAGCAATAAGTTTATCCAATGCTGTGTGAATTATTTTATGCCCAGAAAAACTGAAATTAAAGGACTTAGTTGCCCTTATCTGTGTCTAGACGATTTTGGAAGTAATCAAAGAAATTTCAAAACTCTCTTAGATGATATAGCATTTCATTTTTTTTTATCTCAGAAAGTATTCGAGGTAAGTGAAAAACTGTGAATTATGTGGTGGTTGCGAAAATCATTTTAAATTTAGAAAAAAGCATTGGCGTAGCATTTTTGTGACCAAATTTATTCGGACAGAAGTCTGTACGTACGTCACTTGTAAAAATTAATAACAATTTTGAATTGAAAAAAAATTTTATACGCCACCATCCCTACATACCAAAACGCAAAAAAAAAATCGTGTATGATTCAGAAAATATGTTTTTGGAATAACCATTTTTACCACTTATCTCAGAAACAATAGGAACATAGGAACCTCATATCATAAAATCATCTGAGGAATAAGATGAATTTACAGAACCTTATTCTGAAACTCCCTGTACAGGGTGGGCATATTTCGATGTTTTAGCACTACAACTTTTAAACCAGAGGAGACAGACAAAATTTGATACCCACTTCTCGATCTCTTTTTCTGAGAAACTAACGAGAGTAGTATTCATTTTTGGCTACCTTCTTTTGTTTTCGAGTTATAAGCGAAAATTGGAAAAGTGGTAATATCGAAAAAAATTTATATCTCTGCTAATACTGATGATAAAGCTCTGAAATTAAAACATTATACAGGCACTTTTTCACGAAGAATCCAGTGGGGCGCTCGTCTTTTTTGCATCATATTACGAAGCTATGACCCAAAAATATGTTTTTTAAATGGGAATACTAGATTTTTGTGCCATTTTCTGAAAGCTTAATTTTTTCTGATTTCAAAAATATATAACATTGTATGGTTTGTATCCATATGACTATAGAAAATGATCATAAACCTATTTTCATCTCTCAATATTTTCTATGGTTTCAACTGTTGATGAGCATAGAAAAATTAAGTATCGTATAATTACCACAATCTCTTTCCAGTAGTCTTAACATTTTTATGCTCGTTACTCAATTTCTCCAAGATCGAAGAATAATGGACTGCTTTGAAACTTGATCCTCATTCTAAGTTATTACCTTAGACGAAGGAAGGTCCTTCGTCTAAGGTTATTACCTACTGACCTATTATTGTAATCACTATTAGGTATTGAAAAATATTTTTCCTTTGTTACGTTTCTAATTGAATTGATAACTTTAATCTTATCTATATGCGTTATTTCATATGCGATTGGAAAGAGACTGGCACTTGTGAGTATTTATTCTGGAGAGCAATAAGAATATTCTCCTGCATCCATCTCATTATAACTAAGTGAATCGATTTTAACGGAGGATCATGTGGATCTTTTCGTAATTTCGTAATCCGTTTTAAGATATATGAGTTTAAGAAATATATCCATGTTCGAATTTTGTAGAAATTAGTTGAAAGCATAGAAATAATGAGATTGACGGAAGGAGACTGCTCTTGTTATAGGAAGCTCCATTTTTCTGTGCTCGTCAACAGTTGAAACCATAGAAAATATTGAGACCCAAATGAAAATAGGTTTTTGACCATTTTCTATAGTCATATTGATACAAACCATACATTGTTATATATTTTTGAAATCAGAAAAAATTAAGCTTTCAGAAAATGGCACAAAAATGTTGTATTCCCATTCAAAAAACATATTTTTGGGCCATAGCTTCGTAATTAGAAATGGTGCAAAAAAGACGAGCACGCCACTGGATTCTACGTGAAAAAGTGTCTGTATAACGTTTTAATTTCAGAGCTTTATTATCAGTATTAGCGGAGATATGGATTTTTTTCGATATCACCACCTTTCCAATTTTCGCTTATAACTCGAAAACAAAAAAAGGTAGCCAAAAATGAATACTACTCTTGTTAGTTTCTCAGAAAAAGAGATCGAGAAGTGAGTATCAGATTTTGTCTATCTCCTTTGGTTTAAAAGTTGTAGTGCTAAAACATCGAAATATGCCCACCCTGTACATGTCATCTGATCTTCAAATATTTGTGTTCAATCTAGTATTATTTATATATTATGATGGCCGCTTCAATCGTATATATAGCAAATCATCAGTAATTCTTAATCAACACACATGAAAACCGAACAAGTATGTGAGTATGTTTTCAATTTCGGATAGCGCTTACATCAGAAAGTGCTTCTCACTTAATTTGAATCATCATAATTAAGGAAGATTGTACCAGTCATGTTTCAAATCCGAAGATCTGGTACTTTTACCAAACCAAAATTTTATTCATTGAAGTATTTCTTGAGTACACGCCATACTGTTGAGCATATCCTTTGATTTAAAAGTCCTTGAGAATCTGTCAGTTATAAATCGATTAACTTACTAGGAAATCTCGAATTCAAATCAAATTTTCAATAAACGGACTGAATCATCAAGCAACTCTGATTTATTTCAACATTTTTATATTAAAATTTATATACAGGGTGACTGGTGACGTATGGGACAACGGCTTACTGGAGATAGAGGACCTCAAACTGAATGAGGATTGGGGGTTTAAATGTCCTATAAGGCTATTAGTTTCAGAGATACAGGGTGTTTTTTGCAAAAGTGCTAAAACTATAAACTCCCATATTTTCGTCGATATGGCAAATTTTTCGCTATAATTTGGCGAGCTTGTTACTAAACATATTCTCCATCAGATCGAGAAGAAAAATTCCCAAAAATTGCAGGTCCGTATTCAAAAATTTCAATTTCCGTGTCAGGTGAGAAATATCACTCGGTATATGAGATAAAAAAAATTTAATTGGAAAAATGGAATCTTCAAGAAACACTGAGTAAAAATCTGTTTTTAGTTTGAATGGCACAAATTTTTCATAGTTTTTATGATATGTTGAAAGTCGAATATTACAATTTATTCATATTGAATTCAAGAAACATACTATTCCTGATAGAAAAAACACTGAATTTGAGATGCTTAAATAATCCTGACGCATTTTGAATATTCCTTCACATCTTGAACTCCTTTTTATCAATATTATAAGAAAAATAAAAAACAATAGAAATACAAAGAGAGGAACAGTAGCACATATGATTCATAAAAAAATCAAATAAACAAATGCTCGATATGCTAGAGCCATTCCTCTCAAACACTCAATGACTCTTTTGAACAATTGAAGTACTTTTCATATCCACAAGATGAAAAATTATACTCTTGATAGAACAGAAACACTCGAGAAAAGTTTGACTTTCTTCTCAGAACCCCTGAACAATAATCAATCTGGTACTTATGTTTTCAACAAAATTTATTCTTCAATGAAATAATGTATGAATTTTGAGGACTTACTTTCCTCTAATATGTACTTAGGTATAGCAACTTCGTCTTCTTTTGAGAAGCATATAAATTTCTTTAATGCAAACAGAATATTAGGGAAACAAGTGATTTTTCAGAATAAGAGGTTATTATTCATTATAAATAAAATACATCCTACTACACAGAGTAGGCTTATTTCAAAAAATGACGTTTATATTCATACATTCATTGATTGTGTATTATTGGGAATTGTGTCGTTCGTTTCTATCTGAAAAATGCATTCAATATTCACGAATGAAGAATATGTTTATGATACTTGTTTTTGAATTGCGCAAAATGAACGGATATAATATTTGGTCTCAGAATAATCCTCATCTCAAAAGAGAGAAAGAAATCATTAGAGTTCAAGAGAGCCAATAAATGCGTTGAAGCAAATTGCTCTGATTTCGAGCATTTGCTAAGTTGTTTTCTCATGAATCATTGCATTTTTTAATAAAAGAATAAATTTTGTTGAAATAAGTACCAGATGGATTATTGTTCAGGGGTTCTGAGAAGAAAGTCCAACTTTTCTCTAGCTGAAATCTAGTGTTACTGTTCTATCAAGAATAATTTTTCATCTTGTGGATATGAAACGTACTTCAATTATTGTTCAAAAGAGCCAATAAGGTGTGAAGGGAATGGCTCTCGCATATCAAGCATTTGTTTATAAGATTTTTTTATGAACCATATGTGCTACTGTTAATCTTTTTGTGTTTGTATTGTTTTTTGAGTTTTTCTTATAATATTGATAGAAAATTTAATGAAAAAGTATTTCAAGATGTGAAGGAGTATTCAAAATGCGTCAGAATTATTTAAGCATCTCAAATTCAGTGTTTTTCCTTTCAGGAATAGTGTGTTGCTTGAATTTAATATGAAAAAATTGTAATATTCGACTTTCAACATATCATAAAAACTTTAAAAAATTTGTGCCATCAAAACTAAAAACATGTTTTTTGCAGATTCCAATTTCCCAATTTAATTTTTTTTTATTTCATATACCGAGTGATATTTCTCACCTGACACGAAAATTGAAATTTTTGAATACGGACCTGCAATTTTTGGGAATTTTTCTTCTCGATCTGATGGAGAATATGTTTAGTAACAAGCTCGCCAAATTATAGCGAAAAATTTGCCATATTGACGAAGATATGGGAGTTTATAGTTTGAGCACTTTTGCAAAAAACACCCTGTATCTCTGAAACTAATAGCCTTATAGGACATTTAAACCCCCCATCCTCATTCAGTTTAAGGTCCTCTATCTCCAGTTAGCCGTTGTCCCATACGTCACCAGTCACCCTGTATAGTTTCTATAACACAAGGGCATTGTTTTCATGCATATTCCATCTCACAACACACAATAAACATTTTCGCTCATACATTCTCTTGAAGCCTGAAAACTTCGTCATTTCTATATACAAAAAGTCAACATCTTCCGAACAGGTAAAATTCCTGGTAATACCATATACCGGTAATTGATGAAACAAATATTGCTCCGACATCGAAAGCAAACATGTTAGAAATTGCCTTCGCTATTTGCTCATCAAACAGAAACACATTAAATAATATTCCTACATTTATCGTGTTTCGATGAGGTACCTGGAATTCGTGACCGAAATCTCGAATATTATTTATTTTATACCTTCGTTTCACGTCCTTAAGAATTTCCTTCGAAACCTCTGGTCCTAAGTGTTTGTTAAAAGGCTTGACTTGAAAACTTTACTTTTGATAATTACTTGGTCTGCTGGGCGGTTTCCGTTGTAGCGTAGAATGGTTCAGTCAAGAAAAAATTTACATTTTCATATGCCTCGTGCTATGACAAAGAGATAAAATACCTATTATGAAAACATAAGAATAAGAATCAATCAGTTTGGTCACAATGACATTAACACTTTTGTATGGGGTGAATTATTTAGTCAGTTTAAGTTGCTTTCGGAGCATAAACCACCACAGCTTTAGATATAGATTGGAATATAATCTGGAAAGATTCTGAATTTTTATAATTTGACAACACGGCAGAGAGGAATTGAATAAGTTTTTTGATTACATCAATAATAAAGAAACTACTATTAAATTCACGATAGAATCAGAACAGAATAATCAAATTTCTCTTCTCGATGTTCTAATAGGAAAATTTATTGATCATTTTGAAACAAGTGTATTTCGAAAACAAACTCAAACTAATAGATATGATAATTTTTATTTTAGTCACCGAATGTAAAAACAGGTATTATAAAACACTTTATGATAGAGCCTTTTCGATTTCATCTACACCTGGAATTAGAAATAATGAAACTGCCTTCATTAGGAGTATCTACTAGATAATCAATACTCACTAAAATTTATAGGAAAAACAATTCAAATTTAGAACGGAAAATATCTAATCAAAATCCTAATGATGATCAGGTACAAACAGAAAACCGTCAAAAACAACCAAATTTTTGAACATCATTCCTTATATTCCTGGCCTTTCAGAAAAAAAAGAAGAATTGGTTACAAATTCAACATAAGAACTGTTTTCAAAACACAAAATGATTTGAAATCCATTCTAACTAGAACGAAACCAATGAGTGAGACACAAAAATCAAAAAATTATATTTACAATATTTCCTGTATGTGGAAAATGTTATACAGGAGAGACATCAAGACCTTTAGAGATAAGAAAACGTGAACATAAGAACAACATCGAAAATAAAGACATTACAAGAACACAAATCGCTGATCATATATGTTCAAATAGCGGAGATCATATATGATGAACTAGAACAACACAAAGATCCTTATGACGAAACCTGATAATTATAAAAATAAAATTAAGGAATCCACATGTATTTTGTTAAATGAAGTAGATAATTTGACCAATTGTTCTGTTGGAATATATTGTATTTGGATTGATTCATTGAAGAAAGAAATTACATCAGGAAATTTCAAATTAAATGAATCAACATCTCTATGTGTTGACAACTTTAAATGTTAATTAGACTGCAAATAAAAAAACACACAATTCCGAAGATTCAACAAGTTTGTCTGAAGAAGTGTCTGTTATACGCACCGAAACATTACATTATCCTTTTCATTTATTTCCTTTCTAGGTTTAATTGTTAGGCAACATTTTTTTCAAAACCAATTTGCTCCTGACAATCAGTGCAAAGATTCTCGTAGGAGCATTTCATCTTAATTAAACTTTTTTCAATCATTTTTGTTTCAGAGACTAGGAGTGAAAACCTATAAAGTTTTTCAGAAACCACAGCTTTACTTCCTCACTCATAACAAAATTTACTTGGAAATATTTTTCTCAGTTCTTTTTTACCAATTTCTCTAAGAAATCATTTTATATGCCAGCATTATGTGAATGGATATTCTTAATAACTAAACAGAGTAACTCTTCGAGTAATACGTATTACACAAAATTCAGTATAATTCTGCCTATTTCATCCAATAACAGTTGGTGCGTGATTGTCAAAAAAAAATTCCGTGAACACTTAAAACTTTTGAAATGAATAATTTCTCGAATTATAAAGATTTGAAATTCTCTTCTAAATATTTCCGAAACTAGGAATCTAAAAGGTTATTAGTTGTTAAGGATAAAAAAAAATGTGTTAAGATTCGTGAGTGTACCTAAAAACTTCATGACGAAGTGTCATGAACTTTAAGGTAAAGTGTTTCATCGGGTATCTGGGATATGTTCGTTTATGGGCCATATCGATCGAGTGACGAAATTTGAAATTTTTTCGAAATTTTCTACCTTCGTTTCACTTCCTTAAAAGTTTCCTTGGAAACCTCTGGTCCTAGGTGTTTGTTAAAAGGTTGAAGTTGAAAACTTTACTTTCGATAATTACTCGGTCTGCTGTTCAGTTTCCGTTGTAGCGTAGAATGGTTCAGTCATTCGGTCCCTCAGTAAAAACAAGTTAATTGCTTCGGCATTATTATTCCACGTTGGAGCCCTCGCTGGGAGCCGTAAACATCCAAATGTACCTCTTCATTACACACTTTATCAAGTTTTATCTTGTTTCCGCCTATTTTCCGGAAAATACTGAAGATATTTTATGTTAATAGCGGAAATATGGTGGGGTGTAGTTGAATTTCGTAGATATTAATCGAATGATTTCATTCCCCGACTGAGCTTCTCTCCTCAACAATCAGACTATTGGAATATTGAAATGATCGAAAACCTTACATTTATCTGTGTTACTGGTGAAATTTTCTACTAACAAAAGTTGAAATTCATTCTTCATAAATTTTTTCGGATATGAAAACAATATAGCATGTGTATTACACAGTACATTTCACCCTATCATAAGGTTACATATATTTTGAAACTCAATGACCGTATGCAAAGAGATAAAAACCTCAGTAAGAAATCGGTCTGCCTGTGGTTATTGGAATATTGGATTTGCTTGAAAAAAATCTGAAATATGCATGTCAAAGATCTTCTCTTCAATTCAAACACATTTTCTGTTTTCCTTCCGTCTGATTTTGAACAAGATGAAAAAACATAGAAAAAGTAATGATTAACCTAAATATCATCTTTGAGCTCGAAATAAAGTCAAATTAATTATCTTGTCCATGAATCCGTTTGAAATTTGAGTGGAAATGCTCTGCAAAAAAAGAGATTTATCAAACCAGGTCTGGCTATCCAAATAATGATTTTTGAGAACCTCAGATATGCTGTCTTAATACTACAATACCAGGTAATTATCTGCCATAGATTTAATCGGTGTCATTTGTCCCGAAATATTAAATTGAATTCCGGTAGAATAATAAACTGTTGACGACTAATGTCAAAGAAATAGAAATGTGAAATAATGAATATATTCAGAAAGAAGTAAAATTTTTTACGAAATTCTCCCATGCGCACACCTCAAGCATAGTATGATAAAAACATTTAAATTACTTTGGTAGTGATTTTGTTCGTGGTTTACTTGAAAGCCGTTGAGTTTAGGGAGAAATGCTTTTACTTTTACTTATGATTTGAACATGAAGAAAAATAATTGAATTCAAATGATTAAATCAATCAGTCTAATAGGCTTATTCTAAAATTATGAAAAAATAAAAACAATTCAATCAATAAAACACTCAAATTGTCTTCATAGATCTTTTCTGTTTCTGTTCCCTATCTGTCATTTTCTCTTCCTATTCTATTCATTTTTTCTATTCAATTTCTTCTCGAATATTTTTGAGACCAATCTAAATTATCCATTTAATTTAAATTCAACATTAACATTCATGTCTCAATTTCCTTTCTTTGAGATGAATTACTCATTACCTTAGTTCTATTCTGAATATTCCTTATGTATTTTAATATGTTCTCCAAGTATCAAAATGCTTTCTTTTCTTTTTCGTTTCTTTGATGACTTCTCTTCAATTTTCCCAAGTGCTGCTGAGAATCCAAATTGGACTATTCAAAATTTCCTATTTCATGACTATAACCATTGTATAAAGAATCCTTCGTTATACAATGCTATAACTTGACAACTTACTAGATTTGAAACTACAAACGAGTTTGCCCAAATGTTTGTCATTTTCGAATTTTGAGCCGATAATTGTCACAAACGACGACGAATTCGTGGTCATATTCAATTCTGTCCGTGGGGCCGTCCGGCCGTCTGTTAGCACAATAACTTTTGGAGGTATTTTCCTATAGATTTGAAATTTTTAGGGTTACTTCATTTCCCAAATGGCTCAGTTAAGTTAGTTAACCAGCCAAATCGTACATGGTCAGAAGAAAGGAAACTCATTGAAATGAAATATTGCGGCCATATGCAAGATGGTCATAACAAGCTTCATGCAGAATTGTGGTCATAGTGTGAACAGAACCATAGAAAATTCAATTGGAATATTGAAAAGAAGAAACTTTAAATTTCCATTAAAAAATATCTGATTCGGATGAAATTTATTTCAAAAATAAAGATTGATACACTGAATGTTTGTGCAGAATATTGTGGCAATAGTTTAACAGAACCATAAAAAATTCATTTGGAATATTGAAAAAAAAATCTTCACATTTCCATAACAGGATATCCGATTCGAGTGATTTTTCTGTGAATGAAGACTGCAGGTTTAAGATTCTAGCGAATTCTTAAGATACAGTTGTTTGGCCAAAGTGTTGCACGTTGTTTCCACGGGCGTAAAAACAGTTTGTTTGGAAACGAAAGAAATTAGAAAAAATCTCATTCACAAAATACTTTTTCAGTCAGATCCCATGATCAAAACTATCATCTTCAAAGCAAAAAAGAATATATTCAGACGAAGAGTCGTCAAAAAAATCCCGCGTCCACCTAAAACAAAAATAGTCGCCAAACTAAACACCGTTTCCATCATCATAGGCGGCCTCGTTTAAAACTCATTAAAGCTGGAAACAGATAGGTAATTAGCAATTCAATTACAGTCAGCTGTAATGTGACTGGGCTAATTATAGCGGGGCTAGTTTGATGCCGGCGTAAATGCCTCGAATGCGAATACTACGAGACTATTGACAGACCGAACTCGCTGATGCTAATCAGTTTATGATCAGCGATGTAACTGACCTCGTTCTAAACCATTAAGGTTGATTGAGTTAAAAGAAATCCACTTCTGCCAGTTGTTATCCCTCGACAGTGCGGGGTTTTTGGAGCAGGTCCAAATGTATAAAATTGGATTTTTTATGCGAATGCTTGAAATTCTTTACGAATGTCACAGGGTTTGGAATTGAGCATAATTCCTTAATTTCAACAAATATCGGCGATGAAATCTTTCGTTGTACATAAAATTTGCAATTTTTCTTAGTTTCGATTCCGTTAACGTAAATATGGTGTAACCGACATACAAATGGTAGGGTATTTTGAGGTGACCACTACAATTATTATTATGTTTTTACTCGACAACCGGAAAGGGGTTTTATTTCTTGATTGTCAATAATAGATGCTATCAGATTTTTTATATCCAGCGTAAATGTCTGAAATGCGAATAATGCGAGACTATTGACAGACCGAACTCGCTGATGCTAATTAGCCTATGATCAGCGATGTAACTGACCTCGTTCTGAACCATTAATGTTGGTTGAGATAAAAGAAATCCACTTCGGCAGTTGTTATCCCTCGACAGTGTGGGGATTTTATAGCGGGTCCAAATGTATAAAATTGGAATTTTTATGCGAATCCTTGAAATTCTTCACGAATGTCACAGGGTCTGGAATTGAGCATACTTTCATAATTTCAACAAATATCGGCGATGAAATCTTTAATGCAACAAAATTTTTTCACATGGAACCTCCTGTATATTTTTCCATATTGGCTAGCCCTTTTTCCCTGATTTGGAATATGTAACATATTTTGGTCTATTTCTATTATTCTGAGTACCACAGAGTTTCAAATTTCAAGAATTTTTTGATAGGCTATTTCTTCCTGATTTCGAATTATACTGATGGATTAAATTAGCGCACCATCTAAAATTTCGTTAAATTTTAACAATTGATATCTTCCCAATCTTTGGTAGGATTTTAACTCCAAAAATGAAATCTTCATGTTGTACAGGGCGTTTAAATAATCATGTCATGTTTTATAGTCAAATTTTAACGTGTTCTGTTTATCTCGAAATCGTCCAGAGATATTCGACATTTTATCAACGTTTGTATTTTATGCATTAGCCATGAATATCTTCGCAACCATTTGTCCGATTTGAATGTTTTTTTCAGTTGTGTCTTGTATTGGCGAATATCATACTACAATGAGATGAAAAAAAAATGCATCATGCTGTACAGGGCGTTTAAATTTTCGGGTTTTTTTCATTACAGTTTAACGCCTTCTGTGGGCAATACCAGATACCTGAGGTTTCTCTACTATGCTATACTAACTATACAGTGATGTAGCCTGATGTTTCCTGAGTAGTTTGCTTTTTTAAAGAGTAATTTAACTTTTACCCTTCCAGAGATTTTCACATTTTTATAACATCTTGCATTTAATACAATATATGGACAATGAATATTTTCAGTCAAGTGATACTGTGGTTTACAGTTGTCATAATTTTTCTAATCAATAAAATTCATTTGAAATTAATAATTGTATTAATTTCTAAAGTTTTCTTCACTTAAATATTCTTTTCATTCGACGTTGAATACGTAGTTTAAGCTGATCCCAAACGTTTTCGATTAAGTTCAGGTCAGGACTAAAAGCCAGCCACTATAGATGTTGAATCCCAAACTCTTTAAGGTATTCACGATATGGAATTATCGTCTTTCACCAAATAATTGTCGCCTATGTATCTCGCAGAATTTATTGCCCCTTCCCGGATCGCTACAAGATCCATACGAATAATCAAGGAAATGCTTTGTCTTCTCCAGATAAATACCCATCCATGGGATGATTTTAAGCTTACTCTGAAGTCTTCAGTGAAGTGAAAAAAGCTTTTTGCGGGGTGTCTTGCATTCAATCCATATTGATCTGGTCTTTTAACATGGGGAGCCCGTCTACGGGGACAACGACCAATGAAAAATAAATGAGAGTTAACTTTCAACACAAAAATAAACGAAAACAAATTAAGAAAAACAGAAAAGATGTTATAAAAATGTGAATATCTCTAGAATGGTACAAGTTAAATTGCGTTTTAAAAAAGCAAAATACTCAGGAAACGCCGAGCTACATCACTGAATATTTTTTAGAAGCCTCATATATCTGGTATTGCCCACAGAAGGCGTTAAACTGTAATGAAAAACCCGAAAAAAACGCCCTGTACAGCATGATGCATTTCTTTTTTGAACATCTCATTGTAATATGATATTCGCCAATAAAAGAGCTACAACTGAAAAAAAATTCAAATCTGACAAATGGTGCGAAGATATTCATGGCAAATGAATAAATACAAGAGTTGATAAAAAGCTGAATATCTCTGGACGACTTCAAGATAAATTGGTTTAAAAAAAACAAAATACTCAAGAGATACTAGGCTACAACGCTTTATTGTTTTTATATGCCTCAGCAACCTGGCATTGCCCACAGAAGACGTTAAAATTTGACTATAAAACATGACATTATTTAAACGCCCTCTACAACATGAAGATTTTATTTTTTGGACTTCTGTTAATGGAGGAAATTCGACAATAACAGAGCTACTATCGAAAGAAAAAAACGTTGAAATCCGACTAAAGATGGGAAGATATCAATTGTTTAAATTTAACGGGTGGTAGGTGGTGCGCTAATTTTGTCCATCAGTATATATGCGCATGCGGATGTGTCTCTTCAATTTTCAGAGTTTCAAAGTTTTGAAATGATGAAACCTAATAAAAAAATGAAATACCTACAAAATTTGTTATATTTATAAAATTTTCTCAAAAGTTTTATTTTGACATGAATACTCAATGATTACTTGACCAATAAAAAATAATAAATTATGGTAGTATGGTAAGAGTAACATAAACCGAAAAATTGCTCGAAATGACCACCTTCATTCAAAACACATAGTTCATATCGTTGTCCCAAGTTGTTCAGACTATTTTTGATAGCATCATTAGGGCTCTGATTCAAATCAGAAATTAAAGTGATTGTTGAGCTTGACAATTGGTTTTTTAAATTTGAAACTCTGTGGTGCTCAGAAGAGAGATAAATCAACATATGCTACATATTCGAAATCAGGGGAAAAAGAGCTAGCCAAATATGAAAAAATATACACCCTGTATTTATTTCAGTTTGAGAAGTCATATTAAAAAACCTCAGTTGATTTCGTGAAACTTTTGTATGAAACATTTTTCTGTATCTCTTTTAGTAACAAAGTTAAAGGGGGGGTAAAATTATAGTGAAAAACCCTGTACATACAAATTTGCTATTTTTTCTCAATTTTGAATCCGTAAACGTAAACATTGTGTAACTGACTCTAAATGGTAGGGTATATTGAGGTGGCCACTAGAATTATTAGTATATTTTACTCGACAAGCCAGAAAGGTGTTATATTTCTTGATTGTCAATAGATGCCATCAGATTTTTGATATCCAGTGTAAATGCCTGGAATGTGAATATTGCGAGACTATTGACAGACCGAACTCGCTGATGCTAATCAGTTTATGATCAGCGATGTAACTGACCTCGTTTTAAACCATTAACGTTGATTGAGTTAAAAGAAATCCACTTCTGCCAGTTACTATCCCTCGGCAGTGTGAGGTTTTTGGAGGAGGTCCAAATGTATGAAATTGGATTCTTTATGCGAATGCTGGTATTCTTGAAATTCTTTCCGAATGTCACAGGGTTTGGAAATGAGCATAATTCCATAATTTCAACAAATATCGACAATGAAATCATTTGTTGTACATAAAAATTTGCAATTTTTTCTCAATTTCGATTCCGTAAACGTGAACATGGTGTTGAAAGACTTCAAATCGTAGGGTTATCTGAGATGGCACTAACTAGAATTAGTATGTTTTGACTAGGGCTCGGAATCATAATCGAATAATTCGAATATTCGAATTTTTCCTCATCGCTTCTATTCGAATATTCCAATAATTCGAATATTCGAATTATTTGAATGAATTTTTTATTATTATTTGAATTAAGCTTATCATTGAGACAAAGCGAAATATTCGAGTGAAGCGAATAAATAAATTTAAATAATATTTTCATTCTCTAAAGAAATCAATTTTCTGGCTATGCAAATGTTAGGCATTTGAAAATTAATAACCTATTCAAACCATTGCAGAGTAATTATTTATCCGAATTAGCATTTCCACTATTGTTTTTCAGTCCTCTTGTCATAAGCATATCTTCAATTTTTAGATTCTGGATTCATAGTAATGTTTCATTTGCAAATTCATTTGTTCAGGCAATGTTATTTCCTTTTGAAGAATGCTGTATTCATAACCACCCTTCTCTGATAAATCAATTGATGAGTTTTTCTCTTTAGAATAAGAGGCCTCATTCAAGGTGAACAGCTTGTAAAATTGGCGAAAAAGCGGAAGTATTCATTTACAATAATTCCCACCCACGGTTTTCTAGAAGGTTACACTTTTTTATGACCCCACCCCGTATACTGGGCAATACTGGCATACAACAATATAACGTAACAAGCTATTGTTATTTCTCAGGGTGGTTACTAGTTAGCCATAAACCATTTGTTTTACATTTTATTCATTAAGAATTTTTCAAGGAAATCCTCATCAAAATAATTTCAGTAATTTCAGACGGTACAAGAAATGATTGAACGCTTTCAAATCAAATTAAAAAAAATGCAATAGTTCCAAAGTTCCATGTTCTATCATTCGACTGAATTCAGGTAAATTCCGCCGACGTACGTTCCTAAGTTCGTAATAGCTCGTATTCAGTGAATTAGTACTAAAAATACAGATCACAAAAAGAACAAGCCTATGGCGCCCACAAATAGTCTGCCAGGAACCATTAGACATAATAACAAATTAATCTTTTTTCGACATTTGGACAAAAAACCGTTGTAAACCTCTGATGAAGAAGCTCAAAACCAAACGATATCGCATCATCCCAGAACGACTAAACCGTTCTGGCAAAATTTCAAATCAAAGTTCACCGCGTCGAGTATAACAATAACGAAAATCCCATTGATATTTATAAACGAACGCCACTTCAGTCGCGGTTCCCGATTGAATGCGACCAATTTCCATTTACGAATATACCGTTTCAATTACTGGGATATTCTACTAGTGTACTCGATAACCCTGGGGATCGTTTCCTTCACGATAAGGTATCCACGAATACAAAACCTGTTTACGAGAACACTCCGCCAAAACTAATTTCGAATTCAAAACTGAAAATTATGAACGTCGTTTCGGGGACGGTTAGTCACTATGATTTTCTGAGGGTCCATTATTTTCGAAATTATTTTGTCTGGAATTCAATTGAAATACCCATTGATAGGGTTAATTGAGGAATATTCTTCAAAATGGCCGTGGAAAATTATTTAATTCCACTACTAGAGGTATTTCAGTCAGAAGATATTAGACATATGTCAGTTCAAAGTTTCAGCCTTCCCGAATCAGTTCAAAACAGTCGAGGAAATGGAAAGTTAGTAGGTACTAAAAATGATGATCACAAACAGAACAAGCCAACATAATAACAAATTAATCTTTTTTCGACGTTTGGATAAAATGGACAAAAAACCGTTGATGAAGAAGCTCAAAACCAAACGATATCGCATCATCCCAGATCGTTTCTGGCAAAATTTCAAATCAAAGTTCACCGCGTCGAGTATAACAATAACGAAAATCCCATTGATATTTATAAACGAACGCCACTTCAGTCGGTTCCCGATTGAATGCGACCAATTTCCATTTACGAAATACCGTTTCAATTACTGGGATATTCTACGAGTGTACTCGATAACCCTGGGGACCGTTTCCCTCACGATAAGGTATCCACGAATACAAAACCTGTTTACGAGAACACTCCGCCAAAACTAATTTCGAATTCGAAACTTCATGGAAATTATGAACGTCGTCCTGCTAGGAAATCGATAGTATAATGAGCTGTAAGGAGGAGAACAGGAATGTAACAAACTTTGCTTTTCGTCCCAACTAATTGTGAAATTATTGGGCGAATTGAGAAAATCATGATGATAGGATATAAAGGGTTTTCAATAAGAGGTGTTGTTTTGATATTCGAAGAAAAATGCCATTTTTCAATATAAATGATCGGATGTTCATTTCATTATAATTCATTAATAGTGGAAAATAACATCAGGCAAACGACCACCACGATCACGCTTACAGGACCATATCCTTTTAATGAAATTTTCCATAACCATATCGCAAGGTGGCTGCCCTATGTCCTCGAAAGCCTCACGAATTCCACCTTTTAGGTCTTGAATCGACGCTGGACTATTGACGTAGACCTTGTCTTTCATGTGGCCCCAAAGGAAGGAGTCGTAAGGTGTCAAATCACAAGATCTCGGTGGCCAATTGTGATCACCTCTTCGAGAGATAACACGGTCTGGAAACTTTTCCCGCAAAAGATCAATGGTTTCTTTGCTTGTGTGGCATGTAGCGCCGTCTTGTTGAAAGCAAACGTTATCCAGGTCAATACTATCCAATTTCGGCCATAAAAATTGTGGAATGCCTATTTCCAAAGAACGACGAGGAATGGACAAACCTGGGTTTTCTTCAAAACTTTCGGCTACAGCAGCAATATTCTCGGCTGTTTTCGAGTGACGTGCACGGGTTTTATTTTTCACATCACTAACTTGTCCCAACAGCTCGAACTTTTCCACCAATTTCTGTATTGCGGTCGGACAAGGTGCTTCACGACGACCCAAAAATGTTCTAGTTTTACTCTCTGCTAAATTTTCACAATTTGTATAGCGAATTTTAAATAATTTTTATGCGTTCTTGAAGCGTGTATCGTTCCATTTTCATTAATGGCTTAGTTTCTACTTGTTAAATGTCAATAAATGACAGCTTCAAACATGACATCTACCGAAATAGCTAGTTATTCAAAATAACACCTCTTATTGGAAAACCCTTCATTTAAATGGGCAAATTGAGCAAATTATTTAAATAGGGCATATTTAAATGACCACTAGAATTAATACCTACTCTTTTGTACTTCTATGGAAGAGAACATGATACTAATACGAAGAAGTATGATCACTTTCGACATAGTCCGCGCATGTGACGCCAAGTGGTGACAAAATTGAGAGTTGTAAGTTGATTCAATACTTCAAATAACTTGTTGTAAAAATACAAATAGCTGTGTCATTCTTTTCTTTCATTATATTTCTCAATTTTTTTAAATTTATATATAACACCAACTGTGTATAAAACCGCTTATTACCATGGTATCGATGTAGAAAATGCTTAAATAAATTAAATAATTTGCTACGGTCGATGTCGAAAGGCTAAGCAAATATTCACCGGCAAGATAATCGATCCACTGAAAAAATCGATCAAGTTAGTTGATTCAGAAATATGTTATTTCAAGTCCGATTCGATTTTTGAATTTTTTTCAAATGTAGGTGAATTCATTGGAAATCAATCAACTGTTTCGAATTTCAAGAAAACTCGGAGAAAGTATTTCATTTTATACATGGCTGAAGCAAAATCTGTTTTTTATCATAATTAAGAACCATCCCTGGTGTTTCAGTTGTTCAACCGTGTGATTTCTTATTTCATCATCAAGACAGATCTTCTCTTGACAATTTCGTTCTTCATTTTTAACGATAAGTCAATTTTTGTTGAAGATCCAGCGTTTTCAGTAAAAGATTAAATTTCGCTTAGGATATAACAGTACTTAAATCCTGAACTAATGAAAATAAACTGAAACCTAAGTGAAAAACATAACTTGTTCGCCGCCCAATCCTAGCAATATCATGCACACGAAATCGTCGAATCGTCTCCAATAAACGGTGCATAAAGAACAACAGGTGGCGATAAAACCTCTCTTTTTTATGTTTTCACTTAGTTTTCAGTTTATTTTCATTACGTTCGCATTCAAGGTTCAATCTGTGAAAGTAGTTGAAAGTACTTTTATAGCCATAGCGAAATTGTGGAATTTAATGTTGCAATGAAAACCCTGTATCTTTAACCAAAAATGAGCTATTGTTATAACTGAGGAACGAAATTGTCAAGAGAAGATATGTCTCGATGATGAAATAAGAAATCACACGGTTGAACAACTGGAACACACCAGGAGTGGTTTTGAAGTAGGGTTAAAAAACTGATTTTGTTTCACCCTGCATAAAATAAAGTACGACGAGTTTTCTTGAAATTCAAAACTTGTCATTGATTTCGTATAAACCTACCTACAATTGAAGAAAAAAATCAATCAAATCGGATAACATATTTATGAATTATCAAACTTCATCGATTTTTTTAAGTGGATCGATTATTTTGCCGGTGAATGTATTTTCATAGTCTCAGAGCCATTTGGTTGCTCGACTTAACCAACAATAAAAATAGCAAATATGTTGTTATTTCCCTCCGAAAATCCTATCCATCAGTTAATACCTTGTTGTAATAACATCACATATCTCATCTTATCTGCTTTGAGAACCGTTTCCAATAAAGACTAGTATCAGCTGCATGACATAAACTCTGATACCGTTTAATTCATAAAATAAACCATTCATCTTGCTCTATAGATCTCCATGAGACAGCGCTATTTTCATTCCGTATAAAAAGTGGCCCGATATTTTTACATGTCACATATGTCGACATGTTGGCGTGACAAATATCATTGTCCGTCCAAGGGGTAAACAGAGCACGTGACTGAGCTTTGTAGGTCCCCTGCATTCTATAGTTCCATTAATTTTCTCACTCTGAGAAATTCCTGCAATCTAAATTTGTCTATAGGACTCTCCTGCTGTTTCGCAGGTTTCTTCCACCTAGGATGGTGTGATATCGGATTATTAAGGGAAATAAGACCTAGGTTATATTTGCTAAATCAATTTGGTTGGTTTGATTGGTATTGCTCTGTTCCGTGAATATGATATTCTCGGATGGTTTCTGCGAAACAGTTTATTCACGGACCCGGTTACAGAAAAAAGCGGTAATATAAAGCTTCTGGAACAATTGAGGATATTCTTCGGTTTCTTTGGTTTGTTATTGTTTTTGTCTTCTGGGATTTAGCTCATTTTAGACTTATATCGTTGTGCTAGCTGTGATATTTCATGTTCTGTGCTGTGATTTTTGTTGCTGAATTAGACTGAATTTTTTTTTTATGTCGCGTTGATTCATTTTCTGATTGTTTTTTTTTTCATTAATGTAAGGTTGTTGACATTTTGTCCGATTTATTTTGAACTATTTGTTTCCTTCTGTATTAAAATAAAAATATATATTTTATTAATGCATTTTTTCTCATTACAAAAAAATTATTTGTGTAGGTTCTCTATTTTTCAATTTTTTTAGTGGGAACAATATCTGGTTGAATGAGAACATTGCGTTTTTGCCTACCCAAATGATTCCTTCTTCTGTTGATTATCAATTTCATCTTCCAACTCAAGTGGACTGAATTCTAAATGAATAAAATTATTTCGAAGTTGAACCTAACCGTAATAGTCACAGAGCAACCGATTACTTTCCGTAAAGAAATTTCAACCAAGACAACAGGAGATGACCGTTGTCAAAATATTATCGACCGGTCTGGTTGCATCGGTTAATTTACCGAATATACCTCTAGTGGTGAACAATATCGGCCTGGATAGCTGGACTGAATACCAAAATGTATGGTCATGTTGAAAATTTCACTGAGTTTACGCACTATGAGATAGATTTGATATTTTTTCTGTTCAAAACGTAAAATGAATATTTAAGCGTATTTAATGACTAAGTGCAACCTCGGGATATTGTCTGAGGTGCAAACCAACCAATTTACCGGGTTATTTGAAATTGATCCAATAATTACACGGTTAGTTTTGATGATGAAAAATAACTCACGTAACATATAATAAGAAAGTTTTTTTGTAGTGAAAACATCCAAAGAATTGACATTCATGTATACCTGAAAATATTACAACATAAATACAGGGTCTCTATAAATGATTGTAACAGCGCAGTTGGCTTTGGATTATGCAAACCACAGAATTCTATGATTATGCTATGCTCTGATTGGTAAGAGATTGGAATTCTGTAATCCAAAGCCAACTGCGCTGTTACAATCATTTATAGAGACCCTGTATAATATTCATTCTACGGTTTCATTGTCTAGTCCTTCAACAATGCATAAAACAAACTGACGACAATTAAAAGTCTTTCCGTCAAGTTCAAAATAAAAGGTGGGTTTAAACGTATATAAAATTGAACAATAATCACCCTTTTAATGTTTAATGTCGCAACTCTTCTGAAACATTGAAATTTTTGAACAATGAAAGAAGAGAATAATATTAATTGATTAAAATCAAACATTCTAAACTCATACTTCGGAATTAATCCCGTCAACGCACAAAGAACATGCTTGGTAGTAATATCAAACAGAGCATCCATAGAGTTATTTAGCCATATTTGGATCTCTTCAGTATGGAGGAGCTCCGTCTGAAAGGCATTCTAGGTTCCCTTATTTGAAGAAATGTAGCTCATTTCTGAGAACAAGACAGAAACAAAACGCTAGTATTCCTTTCAGACGGAGCTCAACATACTGAAGAGCCCCAAATAGGGAGAAATAGCTATCTATGGATCTATGGATGCTCTGTTTGATATTATACCACCATGCATGATCTTTGTGCGTTGACAGAATAAGTTCCGAAGTTTAAGTTTAGTATTGGTTGATTCTAATCAATTAATGATATTCTCTGCTTTCATTGTTCATATTATATCTGCGTTACTCATGAATTTTCATTTCGGATGAAATTTAATGATGTCAAATGTATGTGTAGTGCAAAATAAGAATGTATTTCAAACAAAATACAATAAATGAACTTCGTTTCCGATAGTCACGTACTGCACCCTACAGACATTTGTGTAGTGCAAAATAAGAATGTACTTCAAACGAAATACAATAAAAAATGACATTCTCATGTGCCATAAAGAAAACACTCATTTCACACACTATGACACTAAATACAAAAATAAATATTACAAGTTGTACGCATATTAAGTCGCACTCTCAAATGAAATATTTTTTTCTTTTTTTTTTGTTTGACTCTTGGTTGGTGAAAAGTAAATTTGTTAAAATAAAAAGCTTGATATAATACGTTCAGAATTGCATTTAGTATTACAAGGTATTTTCTATGAATCTGATATTTATTTATTTATTTACTTAGCGTATGGCTTATGAATATAATACATAATAACATACACATTCTCGATATATCATTTACTCGGTTCCACTTATTTTCATATAATAGTCTTTTTCTGCCGACCTCGAAATAGAAGTTGATTTTAATGGGTACGAAAGTGAACATTGATGACCCATTTTAAGGCTCAATTTATGCTATTTTAATCTGCTAGGAGAAATGTCGAAATTCAAGTGGCACATAGAAATTTTATTATGTCAAATATATGTCTTCTGCAGAATGAAAATGTATTTCAATCAAGAATTTATACACAACTCATGCTCCGCTCACGCGTTAAAATATCTTGACCATAAGTCGCTGTCTTTAATAACCTAGTTGATTAAATAACTATTAAGATATTAACATTTCAGAATTGGATGCGTGCTATTAATATACAATATTTCTGGAATTGTAATTGAAGTCTCTCCATTCAATACTGTCAAGAATTGAGAATATTCTTGACCAATTCAACGAAGAATGATGAGATTCCTAGCAGATATTCGACATATTATAATACATTTTGAAATAATTCCAAAAATTCGGACTTCAAATCTTCAAGACGGTGCTGTTGAAAGAATCACTTCTGAATCCCCCATGAAAAAGTGCATGTATTCCAGATTATTGATAATGACAATTTTTCAATTATCCTGATCAAAAATCTATTAATGGTTGATAGGTTGGCTCAGTTCTCGGATTTGGTTTGGTCAGTAAAAATAGCTCCGTTTCCCTGTGTGTCCTATTAGTTCTTGAAATTCCCTCACCAGACAAGCAACTTGGGATATCGATTGAAACATAATCTGGGAGTATTCTGCATTGTAGAAAATTTTTAAGGTTTTCACTTCCAGTCTCTGAAACAGAAATATTTAAAAAAAATTAATCAAGATAAAATACTCCTGCGTAAATCTTTGCACTTATTTGTCAGAAGCAATTGGTTTTGAAAAATTTGTTGACTGACAGTAAAATTAAAAAAAAGGATAAATAATGAAAAGAATAATGAGACGTTTCGGTGTCTATGTCAGACTCCTTGTTCAGACACAACTTGTAAAATCTTGGAATTGTGTATTTTTTCGTTTGCAGTCTAGTTGACATTGAAAGGTGTCCAACTCATAAAGATGTTGATTTATTTAATTTTGAAATTTCCTGATGTCATTTCTTTCTTCAATAATTCAATCCAAATACGATATATTCCAACAGAACAATTAGCCAAATTATCAACTTCATCTAACAAAATAGTTAATTTCTTCAAACTCTTATCTCATCGTTCAGGTTATTGAATTTCCGGAATGTATGTGCTTCAAAAATGAATAAATAAATAAATGATTTTCGTTTTCGATAGTCACGTACTGAGGACAATCACTCCTTTTGAGTAATGGCATGCCAAAACATAAAAAATGTCATATGATACATCGCTGTTTGCCTCCTAGCCGCAACAAAGTAAATAGATACATTAATTTCTGCACTTTGAAAGAATCCTATAATCTGAAACTGTCCGTTAGACTCTCCCGCTGTTCGTTATAAACGACATAATCTTTGATGTGGGTCGTTGTACAATGCGCATCGCGAGAGTCTGTTCTTTACGTTTTCATAAAAGAAGATAATGGAAGGCATTTTACGATTCCTGAAAGCTCTGTATTTTAAAAGTAAACGTCATTTCGCCTCCGGCAGAGGCGTATCTCCGGTCCTTTCGTGCTTCCATAAAAAGTTATGTTTCCGTGGAATTTTTTTCGTTAATATTTATCACGCTTTTTAATGTCGACTTCTAGAGGAAAGCATATCAAGAGGAGGTTATCCGGTTCTAATTCAAAACAGAAGTTGTTGTCTCTTTCTTTACATCGTTCAATTCACCACAAGAGTTTTCTTTTTCAACACTTGTCAATTGGTTTGTAATTATATTTTCTATTCATACTCAAACACATCGCGATGGTTATATAAACCGTATTAAGTATCAAAAAATGCCACAGACGGATAACGTAAATTAGGGTTTTCAATGTGGACTCATTCATGAGTCAGAGCCAGAAAATCTTTTGCGACATACAGTGTGATACTAGATTTATCAGTAGGTCCGAATATTCGATACATCTCGAACCGAAAGGAATAATGATTTTATTGTACAGAAGTACAGATCATCTAATTCTTGTCAATTTCAAGAGAATATAACAAATTTGCTACTTTTCGGGTAGCAAATTATAATAGCTAGATACATATAACCTTGTGACTACCATTTTTTTTGTCATAACTATTGAGAAATTAATTCTATTAGAATAATAGAAAATAAATTTTCATAACTTTTCTATAGGCCATAATAATTTCAGAACACTATTGCTTACGACTTCTTAAATCCCTTGACACTAAGAACGATTTACTACTCTGTTCATCTAGTATTCCAGTGAAATGCTTTCATCAAGGGCGTAGCCAGGGATGGGTTGGGGGTTTCAAACCCCCCCCCCCGAATGTTTTTTGCACTTAAACCACCCAGAATTTTAACAGACAATATGAATTAGAAGACGCATTATCGATGTATTCTTCACTACTCCCAAAAAAAAATAAAACGTAATTAAAGCAGAATTTGAAATATGTACAATGTCAATGAACTCCATTTCAAATCGGCATTAGAATGCTTAGATGAGTGCAATCAGAATATGTATCCGAACATCTACATCCTACTACAAATTTTAGCTATAGGAACGATTCCAGTATCTACTGCTACTCGAGAAAGAAGTTTTTTCCAGCTTAAACAGAATTAAAAATTACCTGCGCAATTCTTCTAGCGAAACTAGATTGAATGGGTTGCCGCTTATGAATATTCATTATAGTGTGAAAATTGATGAAAATGAAGTGGTTGACCAATTCGCTAGAAAAAAACGGATAGACTAACTGAAGGAATTCACCATAAAAAATATTCATACCTGATGAGTCTCGTCGGCGATTTAAAAAAGTGTGTATAATTCACCCCACAGTCCTGAAGCCAAGAATATTCCCTCAATAAAAATATTGTTTGTGTTTTCTCACTGTTTCATTTTTAATACCTATTCATATGTTGTAAGCACCATTTTGGAGTAAAACATTAAAAAACTCTATTTAGTTTCAATGAAAGCACACATCCACACTAATTTCATATTGATTCATCTGTAAGTATTGTTTGGGAAATAAATATTGTTTTTTAGTTTTGTTTGACTGAATAAAAATTAATTTTGAAGCATATTTGAAAAATAGGTTTCCTAACCTAACCAGGAATATTTATGTTGAATATTGTTTCCGAAGTAGGAAAAGGATTATGAATTCTTAAAAACAACAGAAAGCGACCCTCACAATTCCCGGCACCTACAAAGTCAATTTGGCAAAATGTCCAAACCCCCCCCGAAATTAATTCCTGGCTACGCCCTTGCTTTCATCTGAGAAAAAATACCCGTTTATCAACAAGAACAAGTGGGAAAATATGCAGAGTGGCTTTTTCTGAATTGGGTTCACTAGCAAAGTTCCGATATTTTAAAGTTTTTTAAGCGGGAGCTAAATCAATAAGATATTAGAAGTTAAATGTAAAATAATATTTGCAGAGCTCTCTCTATCTGAATTGCTTTACAGTAATGCAAGGCAAAGGGGACACATAGAGTTTTAGGCTCTCATGAATAATTTAACTTAAATTTATTTAATTTATATCTGTACTATTTGCGGTTCCAAGAAACTTACTCACCTATTGCACAAACTATGATGATAAGAAAAAATGCATCTGAAGTAATTCTTTTTGGATGTATTTTCTTCTGATCTCAACTAACAGCTAGATAGTGAAACTCACTCGAATTTTGAAATTGAAAAATGATTTTCAAGGGCCAGGAAGCATCACACACGTGTGAAATTAATAGCCTTCTGTGAGAGAAGGAGAGAGTTATTAGTTATTTAATCAAATAGGTTATTAAGACCAGCGACTAATGGTTAAGATATTTTTACGCGAAAACGGAGCAAACGCGTAAATAGTTTGAGACCATTAGTCTCTCGATTAATAACCGAGTTGATTATAAATTTTTTTTCCGTCGATCTCAATATGAATTGTGTATAAATTGTTGATTGAAATACATTATTTTGCACAAGACATACATTTGACATACATCAGAGTTTTGACATTACAAATTTCACACTAAAATAGCATACATTGAACAATAAAATGGGTCATTAATGTTAACTTCTTACACATTTAAATCGCCTTTTATGTCGAGGTGGACGGAAATAGTTATTTAATCAACTACGTTACTACAGACAGCGACTAATGGTCAAGATATTTTAACGTGAGAGCGGAGCGAACGCCTTAATAGTTCGAGACCATTAGTCGCTCTATTAATAACCGGAGGATTTTTAGGACAATCTCATATGAATTGTGTATGAATTTTTTATAGAAATACATACACATTTTGAACAAGACTTACATTCGACATAAGTAATACAATTTCTATGTATCTATGTTCCAGTAGAGTTTTGACATTTCTAGTAGTGCTTCTGAATACTTTGTGAACGGTTGTCATGAGGATTACACATCAAAATAGCAGAAATTGAGCGTTAAAATGTGTCATTGATGATCAATTTCATACACATAAAATCACATTTTATTTTGAGATCGACGGAAAAAAATATTCAGTTGTAATTAACTAGTGCAATGAAAATTATCGAAAATTTTTGGGAAATATGCTCGAATGCAAGTTAAGTTGAAAAAGGAGCACGAGTGCGCGGAGCGCTCGAGTGCCTTTTACAGTTTAACTTGCAAGAGTTAAATTTAATAAGAAAATTTTGTGAATCCATCAAATCGTATTGTGTCGCTGTAAGTTGCTGTCACATTGCCGTTCTTTTATGTTACTCTAATAAGTAATAAACGTTCATAATTACGTCTGCATTTATTTTAAAGGACCTGATAATTTTGCACAAGTGCGAATTATCGATAATTGCACTAATGCAAAATTATCGCTAATTGTATGCTCATTGGCTAAAACAACAATAAAAAATCAGTCGTAACATTGTTGTCTGTCGAATTTGACAGATGAATAAAATTTTCAGTTGTAATTTAACTAGTGCAATGAAAATTATCGAAAATTTTTGGGAAATATGCTCGAATGCAAGTTAAGTTGAAAAAGAGTACGAGTGCGCGGAGCGCTCGAGTGCCTTTTACAGTCTTGCATGAGAGCAGATTTGTCAAAAATTATCGATTCATTTTCATTGCAAGAGTAAAATTTAATAAGAAAATTTTGTGAATCCATCAAATCGTATTGTGTCGCTGTAAGTTGCTGTCAATCATAAATTTCAATAATTGCGTTTTTAATTGTGAAAATTTCAATAACTAGGTCTAGGTTCAACAGTTTTCAGTTACTCTAATAAGTAATAAACGTTCATAATTACGTCTGCATTTACTTTAAGGACCTGATAATTTTGCACAAGTGCGAATTATCGATAATTTGCACTAATGCAAAATTATCGCCTAATTGTATGCTCATTGGTAAAACAACAGTAAAAAATCAGTCGTAACATTGTTGTCTGTCGAATTTGACAGATGAATAAAATTTTCAGTATAATTCACCGAATTTTCATTGAAATTATTCGAATATTAGCATCAATGTCGCTTTTCGTCAATCTCAGAGAGCTTAGTTCAATGAACACGAAACTGATCATTAAGTGCAGGTTTGTCCTATTTTAATGAATGAATGTCGCGTCGACAACCGAACACAAGGTATTAAGAAGTAATCCGAGTAATGTAACTCTACTGAAACATAAAAATCTATTTTTTTGTCAATATCCCTATTGAGTGTCTATCGTGAAGTATAAAATTGATGCTTAATAGCTCTCGCTGTATTTTATTGTGCTATATTTTATTGTGAAAAAACACATTACTCTCCAAAATAATATCTCTACAACCTTGAAGCATCAATTTTATGTGCAACCAATTTCTTGTGCAAAATAAAATTGTACTTGAAGGAAGAATAGATTATATGAAAAACTTGGATTTTATATCACTGTTCCGCTCTACAAGATATCGCATAATGACAGGATTCACCATCCATACATCGGAATTCTAAAAATATCATATTGAAATTCTTCCTTGATAACTTATGGTATTCTAGAATATCTTCTAGAAATTTACACCCCACCCTATCAATGAATCATTCAATATCAGAGTAACCAAGTACTTCTCAATTTTCCATACTCATAATTCATATCAAGAATGTCTCCACCCCTAAAAACGTTATTTCGGTCCTCTCGAAAGCATGAAAATGAAGACGTATCGTATATCATTGCGGTGGCACGAAATATGGTCGAGTTTTGATGTCGATGTAACAAATACGTCCTGCTTTGTTGAGACGTTTCGACCGTAAATCCGATAGCTACATGTCATATGTAGAAACGCGATATCAGAGCTGGCTGGGTATCCAGAAAATTTGATATTTGAAATGCCAGTAGCCTGTTAAGGTGACACTTCCTAAGGAAAAATTCGAGGCAACTTTATGCCAAGTTTAAATTTGCGAAACTTCAAACGAGAAGAAATTTGATACGAGCATTCATCAAAATTTCTGCTGAAAGTAAAACGTCCGTAATTTTGTTCACTTTGTGACACATTTCAACAGTTGTGTGAAACTTATTATTATTATTGAGGACGAAATATGAATTTCTCATCGCATGAATTCACAAATATCCGTACGCACAAACTCTAAACAAATTAGTTATTTCCAAATTCAATGGGTATTACCATTTTAAATGAGGTTATATTTCAAGTGACAGTATTGAGAGTAGTGTGAAATATTTAAATATCCAATTATTCACTAAAATTTCAAGTAATTAATTTTTTATTGAATATAGGAAATGCGATTTTAATACTGAAAATGTGAGTTCAAACATGACATACGAGCATTATTAGTTGCACCAACAGACTGGTCAGTTGGTATCGCACCAGTCAACGAGTCAACACAAAGACATCGTATAGACATCCCAGCGATATCTTTTCGGGAGATTGAGAGTACTTTTGTGATGTCCCTGCTAAGTTGCTGAGAGCTCTATATGTCCTCCAAATTTCCGTCTCAGGAATATTCCCAGAGAACTTTCAAGGATATCCCTTGTGACAATTCTCAAACTGCTCACATTGTGGATGTCAATGGGATATTCGCATAAACCTCCCAACAACCTCCTCAGGAGGTATCCAATGTGAACAAAATGAAAAATCTTATTATTTTGATAATTCACAGTATCCATAAAAGTTATTAAACCATCCGTTCAAATAGATATGTTTCCTTCGAAATTCGCTAAAATTTCAAGTTAATAGTTTGTGTTTTTTTCAACTGGCCTGAATTAATCTGTTTTCGTACGGAATTTTCGTTGATCTCCACTTTTAGAGTTTAATTAATTTATTTTTATTGTTTTACGTTAGAAATTTTGATCCAGTATACAAAAGAAGTTCAGGTAGATCTTGATATTATTATAATTTTTAATTTTTTTCGGATTTCCAAGCATTGGAATATATCACTCTCAAAATTGTCTTCATTGACTAGTTTGAAGTATATTCAGAAAGAAAGCATGTAAATTGGTATTTACATTAGAGGAATTGCACTAAACTGCTTAGCAATCTTCATTAAATGGAATAAATAACGGTTTGAAGTAAGAAATACCTAGAGAAAAGCAGTTGTAGAAAATAATGAATCGGACCAAATAGAAAAACCTTGATTGTTGTTAACATTGATTCACGGTTGTAAAAGAAATATGGAATTTCGAGTATCTATAAAGTAATATAATACTTATATGCATAATTGGAAAGGAAGAAAGGAGTAAAAACAAGTTATGGTTTTTTAGAGTTAGAGTTTGATTTTTAATCGAATTTGGCGCAATGACTCATTGAAAATAAGTATTAAAGATCGTTTACTCCACATCGAAAAAAATTTATACAACGAAAAGTAGAATTTTCACTAGGGAAGCATAAAAGCAATACAGCCATTCTTTTTTATTTTTCAGAAATATCCCCGTAGCGTTCACATTGCCAATTCTATCTACTTCCTTAGCTTTAATATATCGATTCTTACCATAAACATATAGTATTTCATAATATATAATGTCTTCAGTTCGCATTAATTCATTTATTGGGAAAAATGATGCCTCCAGTCAAACTACGAAATATTCGAAATTGAGTTTACTTGAGCTCCTAGGACCAAATTGAAAATTCACAGATATGTTGAAAAAAAATTGTTCTAAAGAGCAAAGTACATATTTGTTCATTGTCCCAGGGGAAGGGTGGATTTATTTTTTCGATTTTTGGAATTTTTGGAATTAAACTATAGTTTTATTAGAGCCAATTGGCTGGAGACGCCTCTGTTTAATTGACTTCTAGAACTAATTGTTTCTTGATGGCGAATAGTTAAACAGTTATTTATAATACAAGTGCAGAAGGTATTGATCTTCTTTCATGAGTGCAAAACCGAGACTGTTCCATGGCCCAGGAAATGGTCTGTATGAGTGTTATCCTTCATTTCATCTAATTCACTGAATTTTTATAAAATCAATCAATTATTTCCATGAATATCTTTCAGTAATTCTGGGTTGAAAATACTACACAGCTATTTTTGCAAGAACACTACTGATTGAAATGGTTATTTTAGCTATCTTATAGTCTATATCTCCAATGATTTCAAATAATTTTTCTATGAAAACATCTTGTACTCAATACTGTTTGGCTTGATATATTTCTTGTTCTAGCTCTCCAATGCAGATAATTTTAAATCTATAATTCGTGTCTGTGAATGGTACCGGGTTTTTCACTATAATTTGACCCCCCCTTCAACTTTGTTACTAAAGGAGACACAAAAAAATGTTTAGTATAAAAGTTTCACGAAATCAACTGAGGTTTTTTGATATGAGTTCAGAAACTGAAATATATATACAGGTGGCCAACATATTGATGGCAACTTCATTTTTTTCAATGGAACACCCTGTATATTTTTCCATGTTTGGCTAGCTCTTTTTCCCCTGATTTCGAATATGTTACATTTGTTGGTCTATCTCTTTTATATTCTGAGAACCACAGAAGTTTTAAATTTTAAGCACTACCTGCCAAGATCTGTAATCATTTTACAAGTGGCAGAGTGCGTTTACTGAAAATGCTCATTTTTAGAGTTATAATAACGTCAATGGGAAAATATACAGGGTGAACAACATTGAATGCAACTATATTTTTTCAAATGGGACACTGTCTCTTCAATTTTCAGAGTTTCAAATTTGAAATGATGACACCGAATAAAAAATATGTGAAATACTTACGAAATTCTTTATATCCAACCATCTACTTAAAGTTTTATTTTAAAATGAATACTTTACTTTACATTACTTAAACCAATGAACAATATAGACTATTGTAGTAAGAATAACATCAACTAAAGAAATTGCTCAAAATGACCACCTTCATTCAATACACATTGTTGCCTCAAGTTGTTTAGACTATTTTTGATAGCATTATTATGGCTCTGATTCAAGTCAGAAATTAAAGCTTTAAAATTTGTTTCTAATCATTACAATATTTTCATTATTCTTTGTGCGTTGACGGGATTAGTTCCGAATTATGAGTTTAATATTGGTTGATTTTATATCATTAAATTATTCTCCGCTTTCATTGATTGTCATTATTGCTGAAGTAATTCTTTTCCTTTCAGGAACGGCTATAAAAACGTGTTCACAACGGTGTTAAAATCGGGACTATTTGGTGGCCATAAAATGGGGTGCGCCATTACCAATCCAAAGATCAATTGGCCACTTAAATATTTTACGAACTTCCAGAACGCTATGCCAGATGGTTCTCTTGAAATTTGAAACTCTGTGGTGCTCAAAAAAGAAAGATAAACCAACATATTTTACATTTCGAAATCAGGGAAAAAGAGCTAACCAAATATGGAAAAAATACAGGATGTTCCATTTGAAAAAATGAAGTTGCCAACAGTATGTTGGTCCCCCTGTATATATTTTCAGTTTGTGGAGTCATATCAAAAAACCTCAGTTGATTTCGTGAAACTTTTATACGAAACATTTTTTTTGTAACTCCTTCAGTAACAAAGTTAAAGGGGGGGTCAATTATAGTGAAAAACCCGTACATTCATATACAGTATAATATTTTAGACTTTGTTTGGTACATCAGCTGGGTAAACAATTCCTTCGACTTCATATTCTATGGAACACAATGAACACTTGCAAATACTGTGAATATATACCAAAAAATTTCAACATTATGTGGAGACTTGTAATAATGCATAGATCCACCAAAAAATTTGAAGGAAATAGTTTGATGAATGTCAATTCTAAACCACGAGTTTAGATTCAGAATTGCTGAGCAATTACGAACTTTCATCAATAAGTATCGAAACCATACTGTATATGTATTCTTGAATATTGCGGATGCCAACCTATGAAACATAATATTCATCAATAATCTCTGAAAATTCATTAGGTCTATTCATCGACATAGAACCTCTCTATCCGAACACACAGATAATCAGAGGAATTGTGTAATTAAGAACCATAATGCAGCGTCGACCTGGAACTATGTTAGTTAAGGACTTGTTCAAACAGTTAATGCCATCGAATTGCTAGAAGTTTCCACAAATGACCCTCTCTGATTCGCGAATCGACTTTATCAAATGAAATTAGTCATTCTGAATTTGGAGCACCGTTTCCCTTATTCCAGATTTCAATCGACTCTGAAGAGGTATTCCTACAGTTATTATAGAGGGGTCTCAAAAGGAACACAAGGTTTGAGTTGAATAAAGTATATAGGCTTCCAAGGCTTTGCTTACACATACGCACTCATTTGTCGAAACGAAATGTTCCATGACATGTGTGTAATTCATTGAATTAACCCTTTTTATGCATAGTTAATTGTCAATTGAGCTTATTTCAAAACTTCAAATCATAGGACATTGAGATTTCGAGTGTGGACTAACAACATGTGTATAACCTTTTCGTATAGTAAAATACTTCCCCCACCAAAGAAGGTTGTTCAAAATTATAGGATGAAACCATGAAATATACGTATAGATGTAAAGAAAGAAAATTACCTTCCAAACAAGATAACTATTGGAAAAGTAGCAGTGTTAGACGCAATGTGTCAATGAACTTTTATAGGAATACGTTGAAAATGAAGAAAATGGATGAAATACCACGAGCAATAATGGCTTTTATTGCCTCGGAATATTCTTCGGAAATAAAAGGTATCATTATGCATTCCTGCTGTAATTTACTATTAATTTTCCTTATAACTGTGAATTACGACATTATCTCTTTTTCAATGGTGCATTACCATTCGAATATAATGAATCAGATTAACCAAACTTTCATACTGATTCAACAATATTTCTTCTTTTCTAGAGGAAAATCAATTAATCCTACACAGTGTTTTTACTGCAAAATGATTATTTTGAATGGGGTTTTCAAACCATTAGGTTTCTCATACCTAGAAATTAAATTCTTTTTATGGAACTGTGCCAAATAGAAGTTCAGTATAGGTATATATTTTCATCTATTTCAATGCGATATTCTCGGCTTTAACTAGTATTTTTGTTGTCGCAAGCACTCATTCTTGTCAAAATATTACTTAGCAACGTGTTTTTTCGATTTTCCTTGGAAAATTAGATCCTCTTATTAATATCATAGACTAACTAAACGGAGAATAGATGAGACACTAGTAGAACAAGCTGCAACGACATCTTTTTTTGTACAACATTACTAATTCGTGAAAAAAGCTCAATTGAAAAAGGAATCTGTATCGTAATGCTGCCTCAAAAAGAATTCTGTAGTGCACCTTTTGAATAGGTAGGTACACCCATATACAAGGTGCGAAAAGTTTTTTGAAATTCAATTTCCAAAAGGAAATCAGAAATGGATTCGTGCAAGTTATCGATGAGTGAGGAAATTTATTTTCATGAAAATAATACCTGCAACGAACTTTCATCTGATTTTCTTTTGGAATCGAGAAGTGAGGATCAATAATCAAATTCTGGATAGAATAAAATTTATTAACTGAAATAGATATCACCAATTGAAAATACAGATTCATTTCATAAATATCTAATCAATAAACTAATAATTGCATTGAAAACATTCTCAAAATATTTTGAGAATAACGATTTTACATACTTACTATTTTCTCGATAGGATTTCCATGAATGCATTAACGACATCTAACTATCAAATTGAGAATAATTTTTTCGTGTATTAGTACCCTCCTCCGACAGGTGGCGCGACATATACGAGTGGCTCATCTATTATTTTAGTTTGTCTATGATAATATCATATCAGGGTTTTATTTGCAGTTGTAATATAATCATGATTCCCGTAGCCCTTTCAACGTTACGCCCATGTGATGCTGGAAACTTCTATCCGCGATGTTTTTTTTTTGTATGTTAGATTTTTAGTCGATGCGCATATGGAAAGAGTGGACGTATGTTGAATATAATTCATTTTCCTATGGGTTCTTTTCGGAGATATAGTTATCGTTTTTCACGGAATAATTCTCGAAAAGTTAATACAATTATTGATATAGATGTGTTTTTCATTACGTTATGAGTACCTTACTGTAGAGTGCACTTCTTACGACGAAAGTCGGATAAAATTGTAATAAACCTCCACAAAGAGCCGACCAACACCTCAAGGCTCCTTTTCCTTCCTTCCGTACTACTCTCTTACCATAATTTTAATATCGTCTATCTACTACTAGTACGTTGGTATTGAGCATCCAAGACGAAAATACGTCGGTGTGCTGTTATTGCTACCCCGGGAAATTGGACCCAATGGATACCTAAATTTCCAGTTACCTGTGTCAAAGTTAGAGAACGTCCCAAAAGCTGTCATTCCGATCTCCAGAGGACAGTTTAGTGAGAAAATTTGGAATTCCGTACACAACGTTTCATACTGCCAAAACTGAGGTCAGATAGATATTTTTCCTTTAACTGAATATTTCTATAATGTTGATTTGTATGAGATCTATGTAAACTGGGTATAACGTTATACACGGGTACACGAAAATTTATTGGGGTATTTCTTTCAATTTGAATAGAGACATTGACAAAAACTTATCTATTGTATCTATTTTATTTGCCTTTTACCATAATAATAATAATAATAGTTTATTTATCCCTTAAGACATAACAAATTATGTATAGGACAAGTCAAAAAATAATCAAATAATCAGCAATATTCAAGCCTATCACTAAAATATTCATTTACAGTATAAAAACATTTTTTTAACAACAATTTTTTGACAACTGCCTTAAATCTATTTACATTGAGTGATCGTATGTTGAGAGGTAAATGATTCGACGTCCAAATTTCAACTATTCAACTGAAAATAATAAAATATTTTTCTTACAACTATAACCCACCCCAATTCTCCGACTGAGGGGCTATCCTTTTCTCTATCACCAACTACTGAACAATAGGAATCGTGATAATCATAAGATCACGATTAAATATTGACCCATGCTAAACTAATGACATGGTTTTTCAACGACAAAATTCTGAAAGATACAAAATTGAGACATCTTAATAATAAAATGTTAGTAGAATTTTTACTATTTGAACAATTTTCTGGTGTAATAGTCATTACGAATACGAATCGAGAATCAATTATTCCATTTAAAATTCCTAAAAGGGCACAGAAAAAACAAATATCTGCAGTTATGTCAAAACCATTATTGGCCCTTTCCTAACACATCCATTGTTCAAATTCCTCCAAATGTTCCGTTATCGAATTATGTAAAATAAGATAAAACATAATAACTACCGAGATGTATTTAATTGCCTTTCGTCATTGCATATTTAGGGCGAAAAACAACTGTTTAAATCTACTTTTCGAACAATTTTCTCGTGGAATAGTAGGCCCAGTAGCACTAGGAAAAAAAATTTTTCAGGTGACATTTTTCCTTTGTTGTTTCAATTAACCTCCTGACAATTAATGCAAAATCGCGAGGGACAAAATAAATACTAAAAACATATTTTTTCAATTTTCATTTTAATCAACGTTCTCCAGCTACTGTATCATTGTTGAAAACATAGCGATGTCCAGTCTTTCCATATCACTTCCCCATAATTCTGTCACCTAACAGGGAACAGAAAAAATAAATATCCGCACCCATATCAAAACCATTATTGGCTCTTTCCCAACACATCCACCGTTCAAATTTCACCAAATGTTCCGTTATCGAATTATGTAAAATGACGCTTCGGGAACAGGCGAATTTTTTCAATAATAAGTTAAAACACAATAACTACCGACATAAATTTAGATGCCTCTCGTTATTGCATAAAAGTATTTGTCTCACTGTTTCCTGGATATAGGTACTCATTTAATATTTGTTTGCCACTTTGATATAAGTCGTCACAAGTTTATTAGTGTTATTCTGCAGTTTGATATTAAGGGCGAAATACAACTGTTTAAATCTACTTTTCGAACGATTTTCTCGTAAAATAGTATGCCGAGAACCACTCGGATAAAAATTTTCCAAGTGAAATTTCTTTTACGTAATATTCAAGTTTGTTGTTTCAATTTACCTCCTGACAATTAACGCAAAATCGCGAGCCTTCATGCAAGGTATTTTGTTGCGATATCAACCACGAAATTCTTGAACAAAAAATTGTCACCATAAACTCGAGAATTCTGAAAGTAATTGGCAATAATTACATTCATCATTGTCACCAGCTCCAAAACGATAAAAAAAAATTACAATTATTTTTTTATTCATCACCAAATTTCTGTATAAAATTGCAATGTTACATACATACTTCCCTTTAAATATTATTACATTTGTAATGATATGTGTATTACACAAAATCAGCATGTATCACTGGCAAACGTTTCAAACTAGACATAGAACTGAAGATGCAAGTACCTAAATACAGTAACAAAAAAAAATAACATGTCGAAGCAAAATGGGTGATCGGAAACATTAGAGAGCCAGGGAAGTCAAGCATTATGCGGAAAGTCATGAAAATTTCGAACTTATCTACCGCCGGAAACAAAATCAATGTTATTTCATTAAACCATAGAAAGTTTCGTGGTATTCTTGGACATATATTTTACTTAGCATGGTGAATTTTTTTTGTTCTTTATTTGAGCTCTTGTTTTTTCCTGAAGAATATTGAAAAACTCTGGTGCGTAAGAAGAAACCGTTCTTCGTGTGTGAGATTTGATGTATAATGGGGTTTGCAATGAGATCGTTCTAATGTTCATTAGGCGGTAAAAGATGTTTAATCTTAGGGAGATAAATCAAACTGGCGTGAACAAACAGTGCTCTGAGTGGTAAAACATCAGCCTTTTTGTATAGTTTTTCTGTTGACTAGATACTGTTTTCCTTGTATATTATTATAGCGATTTGTAGGGAATTATTAAAACCTCTTCGCCATACAACCAGGCAATACCACAAAAGCTACCCAACCAAGGAAACTGTTCTGAGTAATTTAGTTTTCAAGCTGGAAAAACCTGTAGCTAGAGTAAATTTCTCATTTTTTATTTGTGTAGATACCCTGCAAAACAATTGCAACAAATGATGAAATATATTGAGAAGAGAGAATTATTTCGTTCCGCCTCCATATTGAGGGACAAAAGAAATACTAAAAACATATTTTTTCAATTTGAAAATCAACGTTCTCCAGCAACTGTATTATTGTTGATAACATAGCGCTGTCCAGTCTTTCCATATCACTTCCCCATCATTCTGTCACCTAACAGGGAACAGAAAAAACAAATATCCGCACCCATATCAAAACCATTATTGGCCCTTTCCCAACACATCCACCGTTCAAATTTCACCAAATGTTCCGTTATCGAATTATGTAAAATAACACTTCGGAAACAGGCGACTTTTTCAATAATAAGATAAATATTGACACAAGCAGGCAGCTGCAGATGCGGGTAGTATAATCTTCTGTGCTAGATAATTACAAAACAAATAAAAAGGGACCACCAAGCTTACATTCTATTATGGCGAGTTCGAATGAAAGGACCAGCTCAGCCGTGGAATAAATAAAATCGATTTCATCGCTGTAGGTTTCGTAACAAATGATGCTTTTGATCGTAGGATAATTGATTATCGAGAAACACGACTGACTTGGTTAATGAACGACGAACTTGGAAATGAAAGTACCTGAAAAATAACGATTACGGAGTTGCGACTTCATCGGGCATGTTTTTTTGTGTCCCGTTGTGGAAAGGAGGTTGGTACTTACCCAGCAAAATGGTATCGCAGGCGCAAAATAAAAGGGTAATTTCATGTTATAGCCAGCATTGAGTTGTGACATCCTGATTTGTAGATTGTAGGAATGCAATCAGTGGCCGAATGGAAGAATGAGATTCTGTACGACTATTATTTTAACTAATTCAATGAATTTCCATTGGAAATATTCCCATACCCCCATAAATATCGCTGGGTGGTTTTTGCATTGAAAATCTTGGCAAGCACAACTTTTTTGGTGTCAATTTACCACATTAAACATTTAAGATCTAATTGAAAATTTCAAAGAACCGTGATAGTAGATAATTATTATTAGTCTTCGCAAATTCTGAATTGATGTTTCTCAGCGAACGAATGGAAAAATGAGACTCCTATACAAGTACCTATTATTCCAAAAGATTCACTGAATTTTTAATGAAATTATTCAAATACTGCCATAAATTTCATTGAATGGTTTTACTTTAAAAATGTAAGTCAACACAACTTCACAACACTTGAGATATTCGCGAAGATTATAGAGTGGTACTCTTTAATTTTTGGATATTTGTTCTGAAATTGTTTGGTTAGGTAAGATTAGGTTAGTACCTGAAAGATATGATAAATAAAATCTATAACGATTACGGAGTTGCGACTTCATCAAGCATGTTTTTTTTGTGCCCCGTCGTGGAAATTAGGTTGTTACTTACCCAGGAAAGTGGTAACACATGAGCAAAATTATTCTGAACTTTCATGTTGTGACATTCTGATTCGAAGGAATTCATTATAGAAGAACATTATTTGATTGCCTTCTGTTATGTTCTGCTCTCAGTCTCAGATGAACGGTTCGAAATGAAAAACCTGTAGAATAGTGACAGTAGATAATTACCTATATTAGTCTTGCAATAATCAGAATTGATGTTTCTCAGTGAACGAATGAATACATGAAACTTTTGTACCAGTATTATTCCAACAATTGCACTGGATATTTATTGAAATTTTCAAATACTCCAATAAAAATATCGTCGAATGGTTTTTTCATTGAAGATGTTAGTTAACAGAACTGTTTTTTGTGTTAATTCACAACACTGAAGATATTCGCAAAGATTTAATAGTAATACTCAATAATCTTCGGATATTTATTTTTAAATTGTTTGGTTAGGTTAGTACCTGTAAAATATGATAAATAATATCAGTTTCATCGCTGTAGGTTTCGTAACAAATGATGCTCTTGATTGTAGGATAATTGATTATCGAGAAACACGACTGACTTGGTTAATGAACGACGAACTTGGAAATAAAAGTACCTGAAAAATAACGATTACGGAGTTGCGACTTCATGGGTCATGTTTTTTTGTGTCCCGTTGTGGAAAGGAGGTTGGTACTTTCATGTTGCACCCAGCACTGAGTTGTGACAATCTGATTTGTAGATTGTAGGAATTCATTATAGAAGAACAGTCATCGACTTCCTTCTGCTTTGTTCTGCACTCAGTCAAACGGAATGAAAAATTTGAAGAACAGTGATAGTAGATGATTATTAGTATTCCACATTTTCAGAATTGATGTTTCTCAGTGAAGGAATGGAGAAATGAGAATCCTGTAGGACAAGTTATATTCTAAATAATTCATTGAATTTTTATTGTTTGTATTTTGTTTTTTTGTGTCCCGTTGTGGAAAGGACGTTGGTACTTACCCAGAAAAATGGTATCGCAGGCGCAAAATAAAAAGTAATTTCCAAAGATTATACAGTATATAATCTATGGCAATTTCCATGTAATAGCCAGCATTGAGATGTGACATTCTGACTTGTAAGAATTCGAATTCATTACTGAAGAACAGTATTCGATTGCCTTTTGCTTTGTTCTGCACTCAGTCGAACAGTTCTAAATGAAAATTTTAAAGAACCGTGATAGTAGATAATTTTTAGTCTTCCTCAAGTTCTGAATTGATGTTTTTCAGCGAACAAATGGAAGAATGAGACTCTCCTGTACAAGTACTTATTTATTATTTCAAATGATTCACTGAATTTTAAATGAAATTATTAAAATACTCCTATAAATTTCATTGAATGGTTTTTGCATTAAAAATGTAGTCAACACAACTGTTTATTTGTGTAAATTCACAACACTTGAGATATTCGCGAAGATTATAGAGTAGTACTCTATAATTTTTGGATTTTTTCTGAAATTGTTTGGTTAGGTTAAATAAGGTTAGTACCTGAAAGATATGATAAATAAAATCTATAATGATTACGGAGTTGGGACTTCATCGCGTTTTCTTTGTATCCTGTTGTGGAAAGTAGGTTGGTGCTTACCCAGGAAATTGTATCATAGGAACAAAATTATTGGGGACTTTCATGTTGTGACATTCTGATTCGAAGGAATTCATTATAGAAAAACAGTATTTGATTGGCTTCTGCTTTGTTCTTCTCTGAAAAAATAGTAATAGATAATTATTAGTCTTCTAATAATCAGAATGAATCTTTCTCAGTGAAGGAATGGAAAATTGGGACTTTTGAACCAGTATTATTCCAACTAATTGACGAAATATTCATTGAAACTATTCAAATACTCGAATAAAAATATCGTTGAATGGCTTTTGCATCGAAAATGTTAGTTAACTCAAATGTTTTTGTGTTAATTCACAACACTAATGATATTCGCAAAGATTCAATAGTAATACTCAATAATATTCGGATATTTACTGTAAAATTGTTTGATTAGGTAGGATCCTTGATTATCGAAAAACACAACAGACTTACTTAATGGAAATGAAAGTACCTGAAAAATAACGATTACAGAGTTGCGACTTCATCGAGCATGTTTTTTTGTCTCTCGTTGTGGAAAGGAGGTTGGTATTGGTACTCACCCAGGAAATTGGTATCTGTGGCGCAAAATAAAAGGGTAATTCCATGTTGCAGAGTTTTGACATTCTGATTTGTAGGAATTCATTATAGAAAAACAGTATTTGATTGCCTTCTGCTTCGTTCTGCTCCCAGTCTCAGTTTAACGGTTCGAAATGAAAAACCCGAAGAATAGTGATAGATAATTACCTAAAGTAGTCTTCCAAGTGTCCGTGAAGTTGGCACACACTTTCTCGAAAAAGAAAAAAATTTTTTGCTTCGTTAGTAAGTCGTTAGTAAGTATTTGTAAGTCCAAAATTTTCGTTTGTAAGTGAAGAGTATTGGTAGAAAAACACCGCATTCCGCTGGGTGCTAAATTCACGGGCATCCACTTTTTTGATTTTCTCGGAAAAAAAAATAAAGCCGGAAAGTCCATCGTTTGTAAGTGTTTGTAAGTCGAAAATTATCGTTTGTAAGTGACCTTGTACTTAAAAATGGCACCCTTAAAATGCGAAGTTAGCACCCACATTTGAAAAATTTGATTTTTATTTTTTGCCTCGATAGTACCTCGTTAGTAAGTATTTGTAACCCCAAAAAAATTCGTTTGTAACCTTCCCTATCAAGGGGTAAACAACCCTCAAATATGCGAAAATTAGTACCCAGTTTTTTGAACATTACATTTTTCTTCTTTTTTTCGAAAGTAAATCGTTAGTAAGTATTTTAACACAAAAAAATTGTTTTTTTACTAAAAAAATCATGAAAAAATGACACCCCTAAAATGCGAAGTTGGCACCACATGTTGAAAAATTAAATTTTTGTTTTTTGCCTTCGATAGTACTTCGTTAGTAAGTATTTGTAACCCCAAAAAAATTCGTTTGTAACCTTCCCTATCATGGGGTAAACAACCCTCAAATATGAGGAATTAGTACCCACTTTTTTAAACATTACATTTTTCTTCTTTTTTTCGAAAGTGAATCGTTAGTAAGTATTTGTAACACAAAAAACTGTTGTTTTCAACCAATCCGCTAATGAGAGAATGTAACCTTTAAAATGCAAAGTTTCTATTTTGTTTAAGACAGTACCTCCATATCTAATAATTTTGCAACACAAAGAAATAGCTTTTAAGCAGACTGATAATGGATTGAATTAATTATACCGTGAAAATGAGCAGTTTGCATCCACATGTTTAAGAATTTTATATTCGTGTTTTGCTTTCAATAATGAGAAAATGGCACAACCAATTCCGATTTCAGAATAATATTTTGTTCTTCAACTTCTGTAGTACACCGTAATACTACAGAAGTTGAAGAACATAAAACCTACCCTATCATGGGGTAAACAACCCTCAAATATGCGGAATTAGTACCCACTTTTTTCAACATTACATTTTTCTTCTTTTTTTTTTTGAAACTAAATCCTCAGTAAGTATTTGTAACACAAAAAAAAATTGTTTTTACCAAACAAATCATGAGAAAATGGCACCCCTAAAATGCGAAGTTGGCACCCACATGTTTAAAAATTGAATTTTTGTTTTTTGATTTCGATAGTACTTCATTAGTAAGTATTTGTAACCCCAAAAAATGTGTTTGTAACCTTCCCTATCATGGGGTAAACAACCCTCAAATATGAGGAATTAGTATCCACTTTTTTAAACATTACATTTCTTTTTTTTCGAAAGTGAATCGTTAGTAAGTATTTGTAACACAAAAAACTGTTGTTTTCAACCAATCCGCTAATGAGAGAATGTAACCCTTAAAATGCAAAGTTTCTATTTTGTTTAAGACAGTACCTCCATATCTAATAATTTTGCAACAACAAAAAAATAGCTTTTAAGCAGACTGATAATGGATTGAATTAATATATACCGTGAAAATGAGCAGTTTGCATCCACATGTTTAAGAATTTTATATTCGTGTTTTGCTTTCAATAATGAGAAAATGGCACAACCAATTCCGATTTCAGAATAATATTTTGTTCTTCAACTTCTGTAGTACACCGTAATTACTACAGAAGTTGAAGAACATAAAACCTACCCTATCATGGGGTAAACAACCCTCAAATATGCGGAATTAGTACCCACTTTTTTCAACATTACATTTTTCTTCTTTTTTTGAAAGTAAATCCTCAGTAAGTATTTGTAACACAAAAAAAAATTGTTTTTACCAAACAAATCGAGAAAATGGCACCCCTAAAATGCGAGAAGTTGGCACCCACATGTTGAAAAAATTGAATTTTTGTTTTTGATTTCGATAATACTTCATTAGGTAGTATTTGTACCCCCAAAAAATGTGTTTGTAACTTCCCTATCATGGGGTAAACAACCCTCAAATATGCGGAATTAGTACCCCCTTTTTTAAACATTACATTTTTCTTCTTTTTTTCGAAAGTGAATCGTTAGTAAGTATTTGTAACACAAAAACTGTTGTTTTCAACCAATCCGCTAATGAGAGAATGTAACCCTTAAAATGCAAAGTTTTATTTTTAAGACAGTACCTCCATATCTAATAATTTTGCAACACAAAGAAATAGCTTTAAGCGACTGATAAAGATTGATATATTTTGTTCTTCAACTTCTGTAGTACACCGTAATTACTACAGAAGTTGAAGAACAAAATATTATTCTGAAATCGGAATTGGTTGTGCCATTTTTATCATCATTGAAAGCAAAACACGTATATAATATTCTTAAACATGTGGGTGCAAAATGCTCATTTTCACGGTATAATTAAATCAATCCATTATCAGTCTGCTTAAAAAGCTATTTCTTTGTGTTGCAAAATTATTAGATATGGGGTACTGTCTTAAACAAAAAGAAACTTTGCATTTTAAGGGTTACATTCTCTCATTAGCGGATTGGTTGAAAACAAAAGTTTTTGTGTTACAAATACTTACTAACGATTCACTTTCGAAAAAAAGAAGAAAAATGTAATGTTTAAAAAAGTGGGTACAAATTCTGCATATTTGAGGGTTGTTTACCCCATGATAGGGAAGGTTACAAACACATTTTTTGGGGTTACAAATACTTACTAATGAAGTACATCGAAATCAAAAAACAAAAATTCAATTTTTCAACATGTGGTGCCAACTTCGCATTTTAGGGGTGCCATTTTCTCATGATTTGTTTGGTAAAAAACAATTTTTTTTGTGTTACAAATACTTACTGAGGATTACTTTCAAAAAAAAAGAAGAAAAAGTAATGTGAAAAAAGTGGGTACTAATTCCGCATATTGAGGGGTGTTTACCCCATGATAGGGAAGGTTACAAACGATTTTTTGGGGTTACAAATACTTACTAACGAAGTACTATCGAAGGCAAAAAACAAAAATTCAATTTTTCAACATGTGGTGCCAACTTCGCATTTTAGGGGTGTCATTTTCTCATGTTTTTTAGTAAAAAAACAAATTTTTTTGTGTTGAAAATACTTACTAACGATTTACTTTCGAAAAAAAGAAGAAAAAAATGTAATGTTCAAAAAACTGGGTACTAATTTCGCATATTTGAGGGTTGTTTACCCATTGATAGGGAAGGTTACAAACACATTTTGGGGTTACAAATACTTACTAATGAAGTATTATCGAAATCAAAAAACAAAAATTCAATTTTTCAACATGTGGGTGCTAACTTCGAATTTTAAGGGTGCCATTTTTTAAGTACATGGTCACTTACAAACGATAATTTTCGACTTACAATCACTACAAACGATGGACTTTCCGGCTGTATGTTTTTTTCCGAGAAAATCAAAAAGTGGATGCCCGTGGAAGTTAGCACCCAGCGGAATGCGGTGTTTTTCTACCAATACTCTTCACTTACAAACGAAAATTTTGGACTTACAAATACTTACTAACGACTTACTAACGAATGAAAAAAAATCTTTTTCATTTTCGAGAAAGTGGGTGCCAACTTCACGGACAGTCTTCCAATAATCAGAATTGATGTTTCTCATTGAACGAATGAATGAATGAGACTTTTGTACAAGTATTATTCCAACTATTTCACTGAATATTCATTGAAATTTTCAAATACTCCAATAAAAATATCGTTAAATGATTTTTGCATTGAAAATAATGGTTTACATAACTGTTTTGTGTCAATTCACAACACGAAAGATATTCGCAATATTTTACAGTAGTACCTACTCAATAATTTTGGATATTTGTTTCCAAATTGTTTTTTTCTACAAACGTCAAACAATGACAAGGTTCGCGCATTGGCAAGAATATGCGAAGTGGCCCTTTTTTTCATTTTCCTTTGTTACTATGACACCGTGCGCGAAGTAGTGTGCGAAATACTTACTTCGCACACTGCATGTAAACTATAAGGAATTTATATTTTAACTTGGTAAAATTCTTGAAATCCACGTTTTCTTAACATTGAGTGTTGCTTTCAACATAGAATATATTGCCCATAGTTATAATACCTAATTACTTGATTTGGAAAAACAGTTCAAACCAGTTCAATATTTTTTTTCATATTAAGCTAAGCGTTTGTAGAAAAAATTTTGTTTGCATCTCATGCGCGAAATACTGTGGTGATCGAGAACTGATTTTTTTACGAGGCGCAGCCGAGTTAAAAAAATTAGTCGAGATCGCCAAAGTATAGCATTCGCGCACTTGATACAAAAATAACTATTCTAGGTTAGTACCTGAAAAATTTGATGAATAAAATCGATTTCATTGCTTTTGGTTTCATAATAAATGATGCTCTGATGGTAGGATAATTGATTATCGAGAAACAAATACTTAGTTGCGACTTCACCGACCGTGTTTTTTGTGTTCTGTTTTGGAAAGAAGGTTGGTATTTACCCAAGAAATTGGTATCATAGTGTCTAAATTACAGGGTAATTTCATGCTGCAGCCTGCATTGAGTTGTGACTATCTGACTTGAAGGAAGTCATGATAGAAAAAGCGTATTTAACGCGTTTCGAAAGAATAAATGATCAAATTAGGTTAGTCAATAGTGCTATCTGAACGTCTTTTTTATATATCTGCATTATTCTGTCTTACTCATTTAATTCTTATTGAAATTAATCGAACACCTCTTTGAATATAGTTGAATAATTTTTGCATTGAAAACATATAGGTTGGCACCACTGATTTTTGTGTCCATTTGCATCACTAAAGATATTTGTTCTGAAATTGTTTAGTTTGTTATCTTAGTATCTTACAAGCTGCTTCAACAGTGATTTCCAATAACTATGTGTGAAGAAAATTATATTCATTTATTTCTTCTTGTTTCTTAATAGTCCAGTTTTTCAATTCAATCTTTAAATTTATATCTGTAAATTACACATATAAGTGTTTTTCATTTTCGGTGCCTGTAAAGTTCGTGACAAATGATGCTCTTGGTGGTAGGATATTGATTATCGAGAAACACGACACACTTGCTTAATGAACGCCGAACTTGTAAATGAATGTACCTGAAAAATAACTATAACGATAACGAAGGAGTTGCGACTTAATCGAGCATGTTTTTTTGTGATCCGTTGTGGGAAGGAGGTTGGTACTTACCAAAATAAAAGTACAATTTCATGTTGCATGGAAGAACAGTATTTGATTGCCTTCTGCTTTGTTCTGCTCTCTATCTCAGTTGAACGGTTCGAAATGAAAAACCTGAAGAATAGTGATAGATAATTATATTAGTCTTCCAATGATCAGCCTAAACCACTTGAATAGTAAATGGAATTAATTCAGGAGAATGAATTTTCTTAATTTTCTGATTGATTGCAGAATTAATTTGTGACTGAAAAGAAATGCTTAGCAGCCTAATGAGCCTGTTCTTGCGACTAGAACTAGATGTTTTGAAATCATCAGCATCTTATGAAGTTGGTTGGAAACGTTAAATAAAAACTTACTATTTTCATCATCATTCATCTTATTCTTTGTTCACAGATTCGCATCAACCTATATCATGAGCATCACCAACAACTGAGGAGCATTAACGGCCTTCAAGAGAAGATGAACCTATGGGGTCTTACGATACACGCAGAACTCTTCCATTAATTCGATTCGATGCTAGTGACCCAAGAGAAATGGCGCTAATGAAGTTATTATAGGGTTCCGTTGCGGAACGTCCCTTTGGTGCAATTAAGTATAAGCCCTGTAGTTATTTGTTGGTTAACCCCAATTTGTTCGTTTCGAATGACCTGAATGAAGGGAAAGCCGGACACGAAGGATGATTCAGATTTGATTCGATATTGATAAATCGTGACTGACTAGATAGAACAAAATTTCAAATCACTTCAATCCGAAGGTTATGATTATAAAAATTAATGTACTTGTTCTAGGTACTTCAGTCTTTCAGAACCATACCTTTATAGGCTGCAATATTGTATATTCCATCCAAGAATTATTGACATCCAAGGCGGCTTTCAAAAATCGAAAATAAGTTGTAATACCTCATGCAGTAATCACAGACAGCAAATATATTCTAATTTTGACAATTCGTTCTGTAATTTTACATTTTGATCGAACATGATAATTTTGATGAATTATGAACACTCATCGATTACTTCTGAGTAAATATTCTCTTGGGTCCTTTCAAATCTCTGATGTGGAATTTAAGCATTAATCGTATGTCATCAGCGGTACAGGCATAAGAACAGGTAGTATCCATCAAGAGAGGAATTTTCAGGGAGATTCTTTGAGTTCATTGTGGTTCTGCATGGCTATAAACCCGATATCAAGTATTCTCAAATCCTCAGGAAAGGGATTCAAACTGAAAGACGACACACGCAACATGTTAATAAACCATTTGTTATACGTCGACTACTTGAAACTGATGGCAGCAAACAGAGAACAAATAGAGCGCCTTCAACAACTTGTGGAAAAGTTTTCCAGAGACCTCAGCATGAACTTTAGGCTGGACAAAAGTTGCAGAGGGTAAAATCCAAGAGACACCCCTCACCTTATATAACGGAGAAGAAATTAAGGCAATGCTGGCAGGAGGTCCATACAAATACCGAGATATTAAACAATGTCAAAGGATCGACCAACGCGCGATGAAGGACAAACTAACAGCAGAGTTCACCAGAAGAATTAAGAGCGTTCTGAAAACTAAACTGAACATCAGAAACCTCACATAAGCTGTTACACCCCGATTACACTCAGCTCACTTCCACGGCATGGAGCAGGGAATTGAGCAGGAAAGTGGACAGCGGCTGAATGTAATCACTACACTTCCCTGCTGCCTCACATTGCCACTCGTACGGAAGTCAAAGGAACAGCAGTGTGGACAGCTGTAAGTGATTAAATTTAATTAGGTTGCTGTGGAATTTCTTTGTCCGTCGTTGCCGACACTTGGTATCGAGGGAAATGTTGCGGCAGAGTGTACATGCTCACTGCTCTAGATATTGCTGCAGAAGTATTTCGGGAATTATTGCCGACAACGCGGGTGGCAGTGAGGAGGGCTGAGTGTAATTGAAGCTTTAAAACCTACGCTTGCTCAGTTCTCACCCACTCTTTCGAAATAGTGAAGTGGAGTTATACCATTGAGTATATTTGAACTCAATGGTAATACATATCTCGATCGGCCCTAACAGAAGATGAGAACACTGTGCACGAAGGCCAACAAGCATCATAGAAAATTCTGTGTTGAAAGACCAACTATTTCAAGAACTCAAGGCGAGCAAAGCTTTGTGAACATACAAAAAACGGCGACTGAATAGATAGACAACATGAGGACATACTTTGTAGACAAGTCAAACACATCAGTCTTCCATAATATACTGAGTGAAGCAGATGATTCAACACCTCTGCTGCTAAGCAAACACCCTCATAAAACACCACATAGACGTATAGTGATAAAAATCAAAGATGGAGAGAAAAGCCCCTATATGGAGCACTTGAACGAGGTCAAACATGAATATTTCGACATTCCTGTGTCGAACTACTGGCTGTGGAAGTTTGTTTCCTGAAACAGAAGTTCAAGTAGTGCAAACTAAAAACTATCAGAAATATATCATGAAGGATAGCAACTTCACTGACTATAGATGCCGTTACGGGTGACAAACCTCAGAAACAATCCAACATATCACGGCAGGCTGCCAAATGTTTGCTGGAAATGAATATAAGACTCGGCATGATGCAGTTTGTGGAATACTTCATCAGGAGCTCGCCATTCATCTGAAGATTCTGCAAGCCGGAACAATTCCATACTATAAGTATCAGCCTGAAGTAATACTGGAGAACGCTCATTTTAAGCTATACTGGGACCTCACCGTGCTAACAAACTCAACAATTTCTCATAACAGACCAGATATAATTCTAGTGAAGAAAAAAGAGAAGAGAGCCACCCTTATCGGCGTAGTCATCCCAAATAACAACAACCTACATCAAAAATACCCTGAGAAAATATAGAAATATAGAGATCATAACTTCAGGTAAAAAGGCAGTGGGCAATGTCCAGTACCAGAACAATCCCTATTTTCATATCAACCACAGGAACTATTACTCAGAGTCTCAAGTCCAACCTCAAGCAATGAAGGAAGAACAACCCAGGACCTAGGAGAAAAAGAACACCGAACACCACAAAAATCAATACCCCTGTTACTTGCTATCCGGGATGAGTGAATGTATGTTAGGGGTGTGAGAAATCACACCCTTACTACTCTAATAGGCTCAAGTCGGAGGCCTTTGAATTTATCTCGTATATATAAAGATATTTCAATAATAACTTTAATGGCGTTTTCAGAATAATAACCTGAGGAAATTGAACTTGACCCAAATAGAAATAAATCTTTATGAAATAGGTGGAGACAGATGAAAAAAACCCTAGACAGCAATAATAGTTTATTACATCTGTATATAAGTGAAGTTCACTAATACTTTTTGTTACATCATTATTTATATGGGATAAAATGGTTTGAAATTTCTTATTTCTCTAGTATTTTTAGTATAAATGTCTTATTCACCCATATAATGAAGATGTATAAGTGAGAGAAAGAAGGGTGATATCATACACAAAACTGATCCAAGAGTGAGATGAAATTATGTCAATGACTGTCCTACTGGGTATCAATCATTATCAAAATATGTCAATGACTATCGAATATTTAACTTCGAGGAAATTGGTGTCTCCTCGAATATTCAATCCATATTTATTAAAAATTTGATGGTAATACCAAAATATCAACATTCAACTATAGTTCGGTAATAATAACCATAGTGTTGCAGTAAAATTAGGAACCTAATTCGCCTACTGAATGTATCCAAGCACTAAAGGTGTCAATCACTATAGCTTTCACCCAAAGATATTCCACAAGATGTATAATATCTCTGCTTTTACCCTATATTCTTTCCCTACCTCTTGTATGCTCCCGTGTACTGAGATGTACTTCGGAGTAACCGTAGCTACGGAATAATCGTTCCTATATGTCTTTTCTGCTCGGTTTTGTTTCATTCGAGCAAGACTAGCTCAAAGGAACACTAACCCTAGTTTCTCGAATCCCATTCCCACTCAATCAGCACATTATCTAGCCCATTGAACTGTACCTTTTGCATGAGACAATAAAGGACTATGTAGTTTCAAATAATTACTTAATGCAGAGCTCATTCTCGCACCCCACGCTGTAACAAATTCAACTTAATCGACCTGGAAATGGATACTGAACTTCACTTTGCGAGCTCATTCAACGTCAGCCGTTTCGAGTCATGCCCTATTGATCAGAAATGGAGAGTATTCATACATGTTTGTAATTTAGGATAAAAGGCCGATAGAAAATCATACGTGTCTACCGGTGTGTGTACAGATGGGAAACTGGTTTAACATAATATAAACGTCTTTTCTGTATGTAAAGAACAGTCGCGCTCCTGCACAGCTGGAAGTTTATCTATAAAGTCTGCAGTAGCGCCTTTGTATCGAACTAATTTGAATTCATGAATAGAAAATCTACCAGTTTCCGTCTGCATTACTGTATTATCGTTTCGTCTCATACAGTATGGATATAATTCATGTGCTAAAGTGTCACACCGTCGATTCTGAAAGCCGATTCGAAGTTTATATAGTTCTCCGTTTCGTCTTGAAGAAGATTGAAAGCTTGGTTGGGGAAATTTGTAGATGAAGTTTGTATTCCATAAATTCACTACTGGCATTTAGTTTGAATTCATTTGAACTCAATGCTTCTGTCTATCTAGACCATCAATTTCGTACAGCTTTATGACTTTCTAGTTTGCACAGGGTCACAGTTTGAGTTTAGTTGTTTTTTAAATTTCTAAATATCTGATTTTCAAGATACGGTAGTGTCTAGTCTATGAGACAAATGAGTAATAATTACAAATGAGGAATCCAGGTTAGTATTGGAAATATTGGTCCATTGATTCTATATAAGTATGTACTTATAGATAACAATATATACCAAAACAAGATGAAAAATCCCTCTTAACTCACAATAGCAAAATACCGAAAATATATGGATTACCAAAAATCCATAAAGCAGACATACCACTGAGACCTATAGTTTCATGCAATCAAGCTCCGTTATATAAGCTGTCCAAATATATGTCCACTATTTTGTCCAAAGCCATTAATAACAACCAATATTACATAAAAAATTCCTTCAGTCTAAAAGAATCATTAAGAAATGTTAAGTACTCCTTAGATATAAAATCCTTATATACAAACATTCCAACTGAGCTAAAAAACAGGCCATTGAAAGAAAATGGGAAATATAAAACAACATACACAAAAACCCAAAGATGAGTTTATAAAAGTAATAGAATATATAACAAACAATAGCTATTTCCAATATGAGGATCATTTTTACAAACAGGTCAAAGGTGTAGCCATGGGGAACCCAATATCAGGCACGTTAGCACAATTAGTTCTGGAGTTAATAGAAGAAGAAATAATAAGAGAATATTTGACAACATTTTACAAACGCTACGTGGACGACTGTCTTATAATAACAACACCAACTGAAATACAAACAATCTTGAATCAATTCAACAGTGTACATGAATCATTACAGTTTACACTAGAAGAAGAAGAGAACAACAGCTTAAACTTCCTAGACATGACACTAATAAGGAAGAATAACGAACTCTTGACTCGTTGGTACAGAAAAGAACAAAACACATATCACATCTTGGATTAACAACCCCAACACCACCACTCACAAAAGAAGAGCACAGCCATAGGATAGACAGAGCGTTGAAACTAACATCACCGTTACTCCGAGAAAAAACGTTGACTGAAGTAAGGGAACTAACAATCACTACCCTGATGAAACACTTGTGAGAAGGCTCATAAAACAAAGAATATACTACTTGTACAACACACAACATACAAAGAAACCAACAACTGGGCCCACAGCTCGGATACAACTACCATTCATACAGGGACTGTCACAGAAGATGACATAGTGAAACCTTACAACCGGGAAATAGTATATAAACCATGTAACCAAATCGGAAGTATCTTCAGCAAACTGAAAGCAACAACACCAAAGAACAAAAAATCACAAGTCATATATAGCGTACCATGCAAGGATTGTGACAAACAATATATAGGACAAACTTCCCAAAGATTAAAAGATAGACTCAACGCACATAAATACACGAAGAACGCTTCCACAGCTCTGAACAAACATAAATCCACAAGAAAACATGAGTTCAATTATGATGACACAGCGATTTCAGGAATCGAACCCCAACAAAAACGTAGAGAAATATTAGAGATGATCCATATACAAATAAACAGCGAAAATGTAGTAAACGACAAACAAGATACAAAGAACCTAGTCGTATATATATGCCATTATTGCGAAGACCATCAAATGCAAAAAGAAAACCATCTAATGAAAGAAGAAGACAAGACAGCGTTGACATACAGAGCAATGACATAAATGACGGGACGACAGAACCAGAACTGTGATAATAATATGTTTTTAAAACGATCATGTTTTTATTATACCTTATTAAGGTTGACGCTCACTTGGACGAGACGAGACGAGACTAAGCGAAGATTTGTTTTCCGCAGGCACGATTTGCACTGAATCAAATGGGTAGACGCTCACTTGGGAGGCGCGAAGCGAAGATCAGAATCGTTAGGCGCGAGGCAGATTAGACGCGCACTTGGACGAAGCGAAGCGGTCGGAAGGAACGCGTCGTTTTCCGCTGGGATCTTTTGCATTGAAATAAATGGGTAGACACGCACCTAGGAGACGCGAAGCGAGGATCAGCGAGGCGGCGAGTCGTTGGTCGCCAAAAAGATCTTTGGGGCATGTGAGCGAAATTTCTCGAGGCGGCAAGTAGGTATCCGACGGCCGGGAAGTTCGGCGCGCTGTATTTCCAATTTTGTACTCGAATTTTGTCAATGGGGAAATACACAGTTATTTTTGAATTTGTGTGAAATGAGTTTGTTTTAAATGGCTCATGAGAGTGTTGGTTAGAATTTTCTCGATTCGAACAACATTAATGTATTTTGTACAACTGTGAATGTGAATTCAAATCGTCTGAAGGATAGATATTTTATTATGTAAATACAACAAAATATTGAGGAACCCTTCTTCCGAAGAAATTAAAATATCTGATAGAATTGGAAAACTGTAGAATAATTCCTTTGAGGGATATATGATAATATGCAAACATTGAACTTTCGATTACTGCTTGCTTTGTTTTTTTTAATCGGTTAAAGAGAAAATAAGCATTTCGTATCAATTATTTATATTTAATTGTATTCCTGGATGAAGAACTACGAGGATTTCATTGGAAAATTCCCAATTAAAACATGATCATGTCCAAAACACACGATTCTTACAAATGTTTCATGGCTGACCAAGGCCGTAGCGAGGGGAGGGTCCGGACCCCATTGGACCCGAAATTTTTCTGAAGTACAGGACTAGAAAAATTGTCATTCTGTCATTCGGTGGATCCCCCGAAATTTTTTTCTAGCTACGGCCTTGTGGCTGACCATACCCAAAAATAACCAGGGACAGCGCCAGAGATTTTACCGCCCCGGCAAAAGTATATTATTCAGAATAAATTGAATATAAATTAGTCTGATTTGAAGCTTATACAGGTAAGCGGTATGCAGCAAGGTAATAAAAATGCAACTTTCCAGAACTTATTACTGGAAATTTTTCGATATTGTCGTAGGAATAGTATTACGTACGTAACGTCCGGAAAATAGGGTTTTTTTGGACGAATAGACAAATTCTAGGACGAGCGCAAGCGAGTCCTAGAAGTCTATGAGTCCAAAAACCATTTTCGGGGCGTGTTGCGTACAATATTTTTTCGGCAACCGTTTAGAATAACAAATCAATGAGACGACACATTTCTTTTTTATATATTTTAATTCTTATTTAAATTAAACAGAACAGAAAATATCACATATTAACAGAAACATTCTAATTCTTATTTTATTAATATTTATATTAAAATTCGAGCAATTACTGATATTGAAGGGATTCAATTTGTTTGAAATGCCTGGTATATTTAAATTCCTTTTGTTGAAGCCACAACAGATGGCAAAGTTTCCGTTTCGCATCGATTATTTTTCTTCTGGTGATTTTTGAATGGTCTTGGCAATTTTAATTTTGTTTTCAAGGGAATTATCTATATATCCTTCAGCCACATTGGTAGACTTCCAGCCACCGTGTCTCTTCAAATTTGTGATGTTTCCACCATTGTCAGCAAATAACGCGTCGCCGAAGTTCGACGAATGCTATGGCCTGTGTAATTTTTAGGATTGGGTAAATGTAAAACTCTGCGATTTTCATTCCGAGACTCCCGAAAGTGTGGATACCAACAGGCTGAATCGAACATTTTCCCTTTTTGTAATTCACGAATAATCTGTTGTGTGAGTATGAGATGGCCGTAAAGATAAATATTGTCTATACAACAGCAGTTTTCTTGCCCAATTACAACAAAAGTTCTCTCAATATGTGTTTTGGAATCCGGTATTTTCACAAGCAACATGTCTTCCTTATCGTTTATTAAATCAATCGACATTTTTGTCAGTTCTTCTCTTCTGCACGCGCCGGCTAACCCAATAATTGTTGCTACCTGAAAAGTAAGTTGATACTTTTATATCCTACAATCGTAATATTTTGTTAAAATCACCTTCAGCATTAGATATGTATCATTATCCGCTTCTCTAATGAATTTGCTGATCTGTTCACTGCTGAAAACTTCTGATTTTTTGGCTTTGTAACCAACATTCTTCCTTTTAAGAAATGCGAGAACTTTTGGGAAAATGGCTATGTTCACATTTTTCTTTACTAAAATGGTACTTTTCAACATAGAGTACATGCTCCACAGAGTGGAGGATTTGACTGTTTCTGATTTATGCGCCAAATAGGCCAACATTACATCCTCTGTTATAATTTTGCATTGCTTCATCTCCATCCATTTCGTGAACGAATCATACACGTTTTCATACCTTGATTTTGATTTTTCAGGCAATAATTGTGCTGTAGCAGCGGCTGCTATATTGGAAATTTCCCAAGGCACATTTTCATTGTCACTATCACTGCTGCTTTCCATATTTTAATGCGGATTGGGATTGCGATCAGAAAACATGCAAATTCTTGACAACTAATTTTATATGAACTGTCAGCCGTTTTCTCAGTGCTATGGTAACTTCATTTATCAAAAATATACCTACCAAGATTTTCATATTTACTATGATCAAAACGACGTGATTCTTCCCGGCCTAGTCCGGGAAGTACGTACTTCCCGGACTAGGCCGGGAAAGGCTTCTTTCTCAAAGAAAAAGCGTCCGGAAAGTGGGTACTATTCCCCCGACGGTTGCCGAAAAAAGTATTTTTTTCTGAAATCACCAGAATGAAGGAATTAGATTAATATTTAATTTTTTCAATCGGTTAAAGAGAAAATAAACATTTCGTATCAATGATTTTATATATAGTTTTAAAAAAAATAACTCTTGGTTTTTGTCACCCTCCGCGTCTTGTTGGAAGACAACATAACCTCGATCTAAAATCTAGTACTTTTTTCCCTTGTATAATACATAATTTTTTTCTGTGACTAGAAAAATGACGATGGAAAGAAATAAACTTTTCACGAACTTAATCGGCAGAAAAGTGAGTACTTTTTTCCCGGATACATATATACACTCACTTTTTTCCCGGGGAAAAAAGTAATTTCGAGAGGAATAGTTATATTTTGTAACTTGCCAACAAAGATAAAATGTCGAATTTTTTCCACGTCACATATTTTTTTTCCATTCCTATATGAAGGTGGGACGACGAAGCTATTAAAACAAGATTATGACCAAAAACACGATTCGAACAATAGCTCTACCCTTGTTCATTCGGGTAGTCAGCATGCAGCATGGGTAATAAAATTTATTGTGGCCCAAAAATAGGGGGAATTTCTTCCGATGGCTGATCGTCGCATCGCTTCGTCCAAGTGCGCGGTCCCAGGCGAACTAACGCGGGGCTTAGTCTCGTCTCGTCTCGTCCTGGTGAGCGTCAACCTTTAATGTTAATTTTCGTTTTTTAGATGTATGTATACTGATGAAGGCTAAAAAGCCGAAACGTTTATACAATAATGTACAATGAATTATTTCAACAATAACCATAACCTAGATACCCAACATAACGATCGATACTTATAGATAACTAGAGTATTTACTGTCTTGGTCTATCAAAAATGTCCGTAATTCATCATAAATTGGAAACAATAATCGTATATACGATAGTTGAACAACTTTCTATTCAAATCAACCTGAAAGTTAGAATAGTTCTTTCCGGAAGTTATCGTGGATTGAGATTTAAATCAGGTATTGGCCATAACTCTTGAATTTGATTTGTCACTTTGACATCAGTTGTCTCCAGTTTTTCATTATCTTTCTAAAATTTGATTTCATTTTATGTTGATTTCTCGGTATTATGAATCTGTAGAATTCCTTGCAAGTCTAAAAAAAATGTCACTTTGGGGACCAGAACTATTTAATAACCCCTTTGGTTATATAGAGCAATTTCATTTCAATATCGAAGGGGTTTTAGAAACCAGAGTAGTTATCTGATAAAGTTTGCGCCAGCAGTAGTATTTATATATTCATTATTTTCTCATTGATTTTTCGTCTTTATTAAATTTTCAAGGGTGCACTTTCATGACATTGACTGAAAGAGTATATAAAATAATTTTGTTCTAATAAAAAACCCTTCTCCCTTATTCAGGGAGAAAAAGACTTTTTCCCTGAAATTTCATCTGCTCTATAATATATATAATATAGTATCCATGCATAGAAATGTATGGTGCATCTTCCACATTTTTCCCTTGCTGATACTGTTTTACATCTATTCATCTGTATTCATCTGTACGATCAATCTGCGATTTTTAATCATCCAAAGAATCTATAACATTGAAAGAAAAATGAAATTACCATTCGGACGTAAAAGCGCTGATTCCCGAAAAAAATAAATTGATTTCTAAGCTGTCTGCTCTCGTCTACCCCCAAAGCTATATTTCATGCTTCGTCGAACAAAAACGAAAGAGGAACATCTACATCTGCCCCTTCCCATAAAAAGAACATTTCAAACAAAGCCACAGGATCCCATGAAAGAAAATTTAATAGTCACGTAAATTATGGAGCTTGGCGAAGTTCGCGTTCCACATATGGAAGTCCGATCGCAGTTGATTCGGACCTCGCCAACGAATTAGACTGCGACCACTTCGTTTATGTGCACAGAAAAGAGTTAACAATTTTTGTGAGTAACATTTTCAGTGGATATGCTTTGCATACTTACGTAACAATAAGTGCTGAAATAACACTCATATAAATAACGTAACATGAAATATCAAACTGCACGAACATAAAAGCAATGTTTGAACAATGATAGTAATTATTTCTCACACCTCAATAATATGCTCTCATTCATTCATTCATCTTCTCTTTATTGTGCCCGACTCTGAGGTCATGTACACAGATCCAGTATCGACAATTTTTTATTTCACTCACTCAATCATACCACATTAATTTTTCGAGACAATTTTTGTTGTAAAGACAAACTAGGACATACACAAACATCCATACCCACGCCGGGATTCGAACCCAGACCTACAGCTTCGCAAGTACTTGTAGGCAAGCACCATGTCCTTGCAGCCACCGAGGCGGTAATAATATGCTCTGTGAATACAAGAATAATGTCAAATGACATTGACAGAATGCGCGTGATAAACAGAAGATTGCGTTAGTTGTACAGGGTGACCGGTAACACAAATTTTCAATCCTATGAGATAGAGAATAATGAATGTCAGATTGCTGTAATCTTTTTTCGAGAAACTCATTATGACGTTTACAACATTGCCGTATCTTCTTTTGTTTTAGAGTTATGAGCCAAAAATGACATTTGGCAATTTCGAACAAGCACATCATAAAACACCTTTTTGATAGGAATCCAGTGGCACATTCTGATTTTTTCCGAGGGGTTTTCATTCTGTTCTGAAGGGTTTTCCACCAAGAGCTGTTATTTTGTATAGCCCGCTATTTCTGTAGATGTGACGTTTGAAGCTGTCATTTTTTGACATTTGACAAGTAGGAACTACGCCATTAATAGAAATGAAACTTCACTATAAAAATGGTAAAACTCGAACATTTTTGGGTCGTCGTGAATCACCTTGTCGGACCGCAATAAAGAAATTGGTGGAAAAATTCGGGCTGTTGGGACAAGTTTGTGATGTGAAGAATAAAACCCGTGCAAGTCGCTCAAGAACAGCCGAGAATATTGCTGCTATAGCCGAAGGTGTTGAAGAAAACCCAGGTTTGTCCACTCCTCGTCGTTCTTTGGAATACGGCATTCCACAAACGTCATTACACCATATTTTGCATAAAGAATTGGGTCTTAAGGCTAATAAAGTTCAGTAAACACAAGAACTCAAGCCGACCGATCATCAACAACGTCGTGTCTTTGCTGATTGGGTCGTTGAAATGCGTGAAAACGATCCGGACCGTGTTATCTCTCGAAGAGGTGATCACAATTGGCCACCGAGATCTTGTGATTCAACACCTTGCGACTTCTTACTTTTGGGCCACGTGAAAGAGAAGGTCTACGCCAGAAGCCCAGCGTCGATTGAAGACCTCAAAGATGAGGCTATCGAGGACATAGGGTAGCCACTTTGCGATTTGGTTATGGAAAATTTCATTAAAAGGATATGGTCCTGTAAGCGTTGTCGTGGTGGTCATTTGCCTGATGTTATTTCCCACTATTAACGGCATAGCTTCTTCTTTATAATGAAATACACATCCGATCATTTATATTGAAAAATGAAATTTTTCTGTGAATATCAAAATAACACATAAAATTATTTTTGTTCTCGTGGAAACAATTATTTTTTACCAGAAGAGAATCCTCGTTCCGTTTAGGTTAGTGTTCGAAGATTGGAAAAAAGAAAGAAACACTCTCACTGGATTAACACATCAGGTCAAAGGCTAGCAGAGAGAATGATTGCATCTTCAAAAAAGGAAGGTTCAACAAGCTCTATTGTAGTCAAAAAACGAGTTTGGGCTGGTTACTGGGCTCCTCACAGGTCACTATTTCGTGAGATATCACCTGCAAGGATCACTACGGTCATGTAGATCGGCCACAGAAACCACTGAACACATATTATTATGTCAATGAATGTATTAGTGCAAACTAGACTTACACCACTGGGTGGGTCGTCGGCCGACATGAGAGCGAAGTATTCTAGGAAAATAGTCAACTTTGCTAAGGAGGTAACATTCCTAGGCAAAATGTTGCTCTATTATGATAACACACGAAAGACCCCATTGGTCGAATCAGTGTCAATCGATCACAATCTAATCTAATTTAATCTGAATCAAAAAAATGAAAAATTAGGAAATACTTCAACTTGAAATTCATAAGACCCCTTAGATTATGAGGTCTGAATAGCAATTTCTATAATATGCTATGTATATTATATATTTGTTATAATGAAGAAATCGTAATTCATAGGATAACTATCACAGGAAATGGTAGTCGACGTCTCAATTTTCCTTCACTATCATTATACACAAACAAGATATTAATGCTTGCATGTGAAACAAGGTACCCGATTATCTTCACCAAACCAAGATTGTTCTCTTTGATATTCGTTAATTACTCACACCACAAGAAATTAAACATCTCACTCCAGGAAAAGTCTTTCATCACAAGCATAATTGATGGTAAGAGAATATGCTTGAAAGTAAGTAAGTAAGTAGATTTTTATTTGCAGAAAGTATGCATATTACATACCACTAAAAATAAAACATACAGAAAAATAACTAGTTTTTGAACAATATCTGCAAAAGGGACACTTACGACAGTTTGAACTGATTATGAGCAGTTCCCAAAAACTACAAAATTCAGCCGAAGAAAAATAAACACATTCCTGCACCTGGCAGATTATACAAACTCAACTTATACAACTATAGAAAAAAAGTTGCATTCCATAGATACTGAAAATAATACAAACAGCAGAGCGATCAAAAATATTGAAAATTGCAATATTAAAAAAAAAACGTTATGGTTCACCACACAGATTCATCCCTGGTTCAACAAATATTTCCTAAATTTTCTCCTGAAGGCAGGCAAGCTACAAGATTTCAAAGAAAGAGTATATGTATTTATATCAATCTTAGGAACAATATATCAGATTTCCACGAATTCTTACATCCGGTTTGCTCTATAGGCATCCATAATTGCAGTTCCTTATAGTGAATTTTATATTTTGATGATAATTCTTATAATTTTCAAAAATTTATCATTATCGCTTGGGTTCTGAATAACAAGAGATCATAGATCTCCAAACACCGCCCACCACGTTAAGTTTCGTTATACAGGTTGTTTCATGAAGCTATATAAGTAACTGAATGTAACTTTCAAAGGGATTGTCCTAGAGACTTGAGATTTTCAGGGTGAGTTCGGTTCCCAAAAGCCTCGGTTAAGTTCGTCAACCAGTCGAAACGTACAAAGTATTCCATAAAATGGCCATTCGAAATTTTTGTTCGTAAATATCTCAGACCTAACAAAAGGAATGGAAACGAAATGTTGCGGTCGCCTGCAAGATGCTCATACTGTAGCCTCATGCAAAATTTTGTGGCCATAGAAAATTCAATTGGAATATTGAAAAAAAGAATATTTCTATTTCCTCAACAGGACATCCGATTCGAGTGAAATGAAGACTGATATACTGAATTTTCATGTAAAGTTTCAAGAGGATCACCATACAACTCAGTTTTTTCATTCTTTTACAACATTTCATTATCTGAACGATTTCCAGAATATATGTAATTCCGATTGTTCTGAGATTCTGCATCTTTATATCTGGTATCAATCTCAAGTCCAATATAATTTTGAAGTAATAGTCTCATGGCTCCACCAATCAACGAGAGAACAAAAGCTCCTGCTCAGGGCATTTCTTAATTTTTTCTATGAATTCTGTAGGCCATCACACACATGAGTACAAATTCTGTGGTGAAGAGAAAGAAACTCTGGAACATCTTGAAACGTTATGTCTGGCCGCTGGTTCCTAACGGAGGGGACTGGCTTAGGATCATCAGAAATGAAGATATCTTATCCTTTGAATCACTACAATTTCTGATCCTGTAACTAAGAGCTGTAAAGGAATACCGCAGATAGCTCAAGATATTGGGGCGCAATAGACCATTAGGTCACTGACACAACTCAGATTGAATCTTCTTCTACTTCTTCTTCTTACATTAGGACTCCAGCTCTCATACCAGCGCATTGGTGGTCTTCCTGGGAGTCTCTCTAACTATTGTACTTTTTCGATTTTGCAATTTTGGTTACTCGGCTGTCGGGCATCCTGTCCACGAGGTCTTTTTACTGTCTTCGTCTTGTTCTGCCCCATTGACCACGTCTTGTATCTCATAATCTTCGTACTTGGTGTTTCCTTTGCCCTTTCTTTTTTGTTTCTGAGAGCGTCAATCTGTTGTCTTTCCATTTTCATCAAGATCTCCTGGTCTTTGTTGTTGAAAGATGTAATATTCGAGCATCAAATCCATAGAACATCCAGTTTCCTCAATCGTCCTTTCCTCTTTCTCGCCAAGTCGGCAACCGGTAGATCAATCCTGTCCGAGGCAACATTATTTGTCATAGGAGCGTTTATTGGTTTTTACCACAAGTAGGTTGCTAACCTCACTTGTTAACCCTACTCCTTTGCCCGGGCTTGGGACCGGCAGTGTCTTTGATGAGCTACTCAATTCACCGATCAGATGTCACTGGCGGAGTTGTTCTTCACCCTTCTTATTAATGAAAATCCGAGGAGGCCTTCTCAGAATTCTTAGCCGTTGCATCTTGGGTATCCAGGACATATTTCCTCATATGAATTGTATCTAGGCTAGCCTGCTCTGGACAATTGCATACGAAATGTTCAGCTGTTTCTGCTTCTGATCCAAAGAACCTGCAAATCCATCTGCTGACTTTCTTGTACGTTATACCCCGATTACACTCGGCTCACTTCCACGGCAGGGAGTAGGGAATTGGGCAAGGAAGTGGGCAGAGCGAGAATATAATCACTATACTTCACTGCTGCCTCCCATTGCCACTAGTGCTGCTCTACGCTCCCTGATTTGGTGGTTTTTCGTACGGAAGTCAAAGGACCGACAGCGTGAACAGCTGTAAGTGATTAAATTTAACTAGGGTGCTGTGGAATTCTTTGTCCGCTGTTGCCGATACTTGGTCGCGAGGGAAATGTTGCAGCAGAGTGTGAATGCTCACTGCCTTCGATACTGTCGCAGAAGTATTTCGGGAATTATTCGACAACGCGAGCGGCAGTAGGAAGGGCTGAGTGTAATTAAGGCAGTACGAATGACAGTTCCCTGTCAACAGTGTCATCATCCCCCGAAGCTCAGCTGACAGCTTCAAAACTGTAAGTCACAACAGACCATTAGATCACCGTGCATTAACACCCCTTGAATGGATGGAATCTTGAATCTCATCGAATGAAACGTGAACGTAGTGAACTATCGTTATGCAGTCCTTACCAAACTAATCACGTACTTCGATTCGCTTGAGCAGAACCAAACTTGCCAGGAATATAGAAACGTTTCCTTGCGTTGACTGTTGGTTACATTGCGAAGTAAGCGCTTTCCAATCTATCTTTTCGTGTTACGTCTGTCGCTCCCCTTGCTGCTCGGGGCTGGATCCGAGAGGGCGTGGAAATTTTTAATAACTCCGAAGATAAATTGAGTTAGACGCATGGGAAGAAATAGAAAAGAGATGAGTGCAGTGCATCGCTCTGTTATTGGGAAACTTGATTACTTTCATTGGATCAGATCGTCGGGAATTAATGGGAAAAGTAATTTCACAATGATTATGGAGTAGGAAGAGGGTTGGGAGAGTTTTTTGTACTCATTAATTTACGACAGTGATTTGCATTTTATGGGGAGTTAATGAATGGGTTGTGATTGTTCGTTTTTCAGGATTGTAGGAACCGCCGGTATTTCCTAAATAATTCAACTTGAAACATAGAGTCATTTTCATTCGTATAGGGTGTCGCGAAATAGGTCCAACAAATTTAACTGGAGATTCTGGAAACAATTTAGGGAACCCCCTTTTTTTATTTTTATGAAATCGGCTTCCAATTCGGAGTCACACACCTCTGAATCTGCTATTTTTCGATATAAATGATCGGATGTTTATTTCATTATGAAGAAGAAGCTATGCCGTTTGTAGTGGAAAATAACATCAGACAAATGACCAACACGACCACGCTTACAGGACCATATCCTTTTAATGTAATTTTCCATAACTAATTCGCAAAATGACGGCACTATATCCTCGATAGCCTCAAGAATTCCATATTTGAGGTCTTGAATCGACGCTGGACTATTGGCGTAGACCTTCTCTTTCACGTGGCCCCAAAGGAAGAAGTCGCAAGGTGTTAAATCACAAGATCTCGGTGGCCAACTGTGATCACCTATTCGAGAGATAACACGGTCCGGAAACTTTTTCCACAAAAGATCAATGGTTTCGTTGCTTGTGTGTAAAAGGTAAACATTATTCAGATCAATACTAACCAATTTCGGCCATAAAAAATCATTAATCATTACTCGATAGCGCAATCCAATCACCGTAACTATTGTTTCAGCCTCATTTTCGAAAAAGTAAGGTCGAATGACTCCGCCGGACCATAAACCGCACCAAACAGTCACACGTTGAGGATAGAGAGGCTTTCCAACAATAACTCTTGGGGTTTTCGAGCCCCAGATGCGACAATTTTGCTAGTTGACGAAGCCTCCGAAGTGGGCCTCATCACTCAAGATGATTTTTCGATGGAATTCCGGATTATTTTCATGCATTTCAACGACCCAATCACCAAAGACACGACGTTGTTGAAGATCGGCCGGCTTGAGTTTTTGTGTTAACTGAACTTTATAAGCCTAAAGACCCAAATCTTTATGCAAAATACGGTGTCAGGACGTTTGTGGAATGCCTAATTCCAAAGAACGACGAGGAATGGACAAATGTGGGTTTTCTTTAACACTTTCGGCTACAGCAGCAACATTCTCGGCTGTTCTTGAGCGACGTGCACGAGTTTTATTCTTTACATCATTAACTTGTCCCAAAAGCTCGAATTTTTCCACCAATTTCTATATTGCGGTCCGACAAGGTGCTTTTTTATAGTGAATTTCAATAATTTCAATGCGCTCTTGAAGCGTGTATCGTTCCATTTTCATTAATGGTGTAGTTTCTACTTGTCAGATGTCAAAAAATGACAGCTTCAAGCGTGACATCTACCGAAAGAGCAGGCTATTCAAAATAACACATCTTATGGGATAACTCTTTATATTAGGCACATGCCAAGTTTCATACAAGTGGGTTCTGAAATCTGATAAATCTGGCAGTTAATTTTTTTGCATTGTACCTACTTGAGACCCTTTTTTTGAGACCCTCAGGGTTGCTTGGAAATATTTAAGTCCCTTGCATTTCCATCGTAGGATGAGATGTTCTTCAGTAAAACGGTATAGATTTCAAATCTGTGGCTCCTACGATTGACGAAATCCCGGAATGCAAGATGTTACATAAGCAGTTTTACTCGAAAATGACTCATGTCTAGACGGTTTTGGATGCAAATATTTCGTAACGCACTTAGATTTTTTATCTCGTAAAGTATTCGTGGTAGGTAAAAAACTTGGCAACATTGCACATCTGACAAGAACATAAATTGCCTATAATTTTATTATACACAGTCGCTGTGCCAAATGTAAATGGACTCTACTGAAAGAGTGTGTTCCAGTACGTGTCCACATCCGTCTTTCGAACTCCTAATACATTTCAACTTTAAATTTTGTATACTGTAGTTCCCAACGATATAAACATACATGGTAACGCCGCTGTCTCTCATAAACTTGTTATTTTCATGTGCACAATGTCGCAAAGCATTAAAATTAGAGCTTCATTTACAAGAAACTAATTCAGAGTTATCGCGGTTGGCCTGGCAAGCTCATTACCAGCCTTGTTTTTCACATCCGGCCTTTAGTCCCATTATGAAAAATAGTCCAAAACTGAATTCAGATCCATCACCATCTATCATAACCTTCGAATACCAGTGTTTGCGTTATTCGTAAACAACTTGTACAGCTACAGGGTGTTTCACGAATGAACGGACAAAAAACAACTGTGAATAGAGGGCATTGAGCTGTGTTCAAAAATACCCTATATGGGTGCCCTTAGGTACCCGTTTACGATATCTGTACAGATTTTAACCAAATTTCTCAAATTTTTTGTTTCGCTTCAACTCTTGATTTTTTCTGATTGATTGATCAGGCTGAGAATTCATATTCAGGTTGAAGTTATTAGTTTCAATGGAACGAAATATAAAAATTCGATGAAAAGCATGGACGGCTTCATTTGGGCTTTATTCAAACTCCAACACATGAAAAATACGCTGTTTGAAGTTTTGTATCATATTTATTATTTTCGTTATCTGTATGTACCTACGACTATAAAATTCAATGAATAATCTGTGGATTATTTTCAATGAATTCAAAGAAATCCTGATGTGATAAATGATGATGGGGTATATGAGCCTCCTGATAAGGTCAGAAAATGTATAGAAAGTGTGAGATGAGCAATCATTTGGACAACTACTAATCATCCACAGAAAAGGAATTAATTTTTAATTTAGTTTTAAAAAAAATTGATCAACACAACTTATTTTCAAGAGAGCGTTCTTCCTTGCATATTTGTGTATTATAAATTACAAAATATATTATAAGTCTTAATTACAATTCTGAATGGTGATATATTTGGTTTAAAAATGGAATCAGAATATTCGTTGAATAAAAATAGTGATTCAGAATTTCTGAATCCATTTTCTTGGAGTGCTTCATTATTTAGAGGCGTATGACTACAAAACAATTATTCAAAAAAGTTGACCACAGGTGCGTCATAACAATGATTCTTTCATTACGAGACAATCATGACTGATCTATGATGAAAAACATCATACAGATTGAGTTTGAAGTTAAATGAAGATTCAGTGAGTCTGGTCCTGATTCTCTTCAAATGTCAAGGCTCTGTTTCATTGAGACTTATAACTTTCACCTAATACCTTTATCACATCATTCCTTTTTTCATGTCTATATTCGAGCCTTTTTTCAGGGCTATTTGTTGGGTACATTTCCCCCAAATGAGTCGCACTATTACACTATGCCTTTTCAAACATTGAAGAAATTTATATTTCACCTCAAGCTTGTGTTTTGTTGGAATATTTTCAAAAGAATACCATGGTATCTGTCTTGATATGGAAAAATAATGATGCAAACATAGAAGAGGGAAATTGAATTTTTTAAAAATCACTTATACTCCGTTCACGAAAGGTTGAGCCGTCGGTTGGCCATGGTAATTTGACATATTCCATGTGTATATTAAAATTTTAGGTTATGTTCTTTATTTTCTTGTCAGATTGATACGCAAAGTTGTCAATATTGCATAGAGTTCTCTGATAACTCGCAAGCTCGTCGGACGAGGCCGAGTACATTCGGCAACGTTGACTTTATTTTACTTCATGTCAGTAAATACTGCCAACTTCAGATAATAAAGAAACGCCTACTATATGCTCAACCTTTCGTTAACGGACTAATATATAATATTATTGCAACTGTAATTTTTTCTGAGAAATAACAAAAAAAGGGTTTACAGGAGATAGATAGTGAAGCCTTGGATAATCTAAAATCAGGCAATAAAAGCCATGAGTCTGAATCATTCATAAATAGTTAAAAAAGTTAGGTTTTTCATTTACTTATTAATTATAATCTGCCATTCATTAAATCTTCGAATAAAGATAAAGAGTAATAAACATATTTATTAATGAGCAATCCAATGGAAAAAGTATATTAGGTTACGCCAAGAGGTCAAATTATACAGAAAAATGTTGTGTTCCAATCCCCATGTTTCAGGGATGAAAGATAGAATCGGTGTTATTTATTTGCAAGCTGAAATAGGCACCAAAATAATCCCAGGCGCATGCACATTTCGTTTAAATTTCAGGCGGAATCGGTCAGGCCGACAAAAAAGGCACGAAAAAGGCGTAGTGTATTAGGGGTTTATGTATAAATTTGGAAGAACCCCCTGAATATCAGATACGGACTACATAAGGCAACCATATAGGATGTTTTTTGAACATTTGTCGTGAAACGCCCTGTATAACTCAGTCTGTCCGCATGTTTGTGGAAGCATTCACAATGTTTTCTTGGAAAGGTCGCACGTTAACAACGTGAAATATTCCAGAAAAATCGTAAAAACAAACAGCTCCGGTAAACACTAGTGACCCTATGTGTAGAAAGCATTAGCCGGTTGTATGCCTTAGGCATTAACAATGAGCAGAGTCTTCCTCCCCATCCTGATATTGCATAAATAAACACTATCTAGCAGAGTAAACGGGAACTTCCACCATAAAACTCGAAAAGCTAACAAACTGTTTCAGTAATGGCGCATCACCGACGAAATATAAAAATCCCAGGCATATGCAACATTTACTTTGTTTATCTACCACCGCTTGGATATTCAATTTATCGTTGCAGACGAATGAGTTTAGATAATCGAAAAATATTTCTCCTCTTCGAATGCTTCCAGTAAGAATGGTCTTCTTGCCCCAGAGTTATCTCGAGATTGCAGGACAATTTCCTGGTGAGCAAGGATTTATTTCTGAGAAAGTGAACGAGAGGTTCCTTCTATCTGTTATTTTACATTAAACATGTTGAGTCAGAAACTTTCGATGGCTTGTTCACGTTGGCACAACGATCAATCAACTTCGAATATCCTTCTTATATACGACGGCGCCGGCGTATAAAAAGTTGAAAATTGACAGATTTAATTTGTCTATTGGCAGATTCTCTGCCTAGTTAGTACCATAGACTAACTAAACGGAGAATAGATGAGACACTAGTAGAACAAGCTTCAACGACATCTTTTTTTGTACAACATTACTAATTCGTGAAATAGCTCAATTGAAAAAGGAATCTGTATCGTAAAGCTGCCTCAAAAAGAATTCTGTAGTGCACCTTTTGAATAGGTAGGTACACCCATATACAAGGTGCAAAAAGTTTTTTGAAATTCAATTTCCAAAAGGAAATCAGAAATGGATTCGTGCAAGTTATCGATGAGTGAGGAAATTTATTTTCATGAAAATAATACCTGCAACGAACTTTCATCTGATTTTCTTCTGGAATCGAGAAGTGAGGATCAATAATCAAATTCTGGATAGAATAAAAATTTATTAACTGAAATAGATATCACCAATTGAAAATACAGATTCATTTCATAAATATCTAATCAATAACTAATAATTGCATTGAAAACCTACTAAACTTATTCAATACATGAAAAACTTTTTTGAAAACTATCTTAATTCTTATAGGTAACAGAATATATATAATATATATTTTGAAATTACCTTTTTGCATCTCGATTTTCACAACCAATAACACACACATCTTCACTCTTGCAGGCATATCGAAATTCATGATATTTCAAAAAGAACGTGTCAAACCACTCCTTGTGGCAGTTGACAATTCAAAGTTTTTTTGATAATAACGATTTTACATACTTACTATTTTCTCGATAGGATTTCCATGAATGCAACGACATCTAACTATCAAATTGAGAATAATTTTTTCGTGTATTAGTATCCTCCTCCGACAGTGGCGCGACATATACGAGTGGCTCATCTATTATTTTAGTTTGTCTATGGTTAGTACCTATTAATGTCTCATACTCTTATTGTACCATTGTAGTTTTTGAGAAATTGGCAATTGGTTTTTGGTGTTGACATCTCGCCAGCACCCATTACCTATTTCGAATTGCTAAGAAATTAAGACATATATCAATATTTAGAACTATTGTTACTTTTGGAACCAATGGAAAAAATGGACTGTTTTCATAACATTGGAGATTACTTACTCTGGCGCTGACTTCCGATCCGCAGTCCGCACCAACCTATTAGAATTTCGTGAAAACAATTTCCATTTTTAATTTTCCAATTCTGTTGAAGCACAATTTAAGTATGAGTTCTCCTAGACAGACATGAAATATTATGGTTATTCAAACTTGAACGTTGAGAAATGAATATGTCAATTAACATTTTGGAAGTGTGAATTGACGATTCAAATGTATAGGCGCACAAATCGAATGTGTCAATCCTATTCATTCAATTGGACATTTTAATTCTTGAACTTACCTCGAAATTTCAAGCTTTCAACAGAAATGTTGTCGCATCAACGAAGAAATAAAAAAATCCCAGGCATATGCAACATTTACTGTGTTTTATCTATCACCCGCTTGGATCTATTCAATTTTACGTTACAAATGAGTGTAGATAATCGAAAAATAATTTTCCTCTTCGAATCCTTCCAGTTCTAACTGGAAGGACTAGAAGAGGATTAATAGTCTTCTTACCCCGAGGTTACCTCGAGATTGCAGGCCAATTTCCTGGTGAGCAAGGATTTGTTTCTGAGAAAGTGAACAGGAGGTTCGTTATTCCTTTTATTTTACATTGAACATGTTTGAACCTTAAATTAAGAAATTAATACTTTTTACTCTGAGATTTGAACCAACCGATATTAGAAACTTTCGCTCACTTGTTCACGTTAGAACACGATCAATCAACTTTCATTCAACGAGGGCGTATTGCCACTGTGATAAAATAAAAATCTGTCGTTGACAGACTTAATTTGTCAATTGACAGATAACATCACAGATTATTAACCCCCTGGATCCGCAACAACCAATTCGAACTCCCTGAAAAAATTTCTACTTGTGATTTTCCAATTCTGTTTACGCAAAATTCAAATATGAGTTGTCGTAGGCAGTGACTAGACAGAGAGGAAACTTGAACATTATCGAATTGCGAATTGAATATGTCAATTGGCATATTCCATGACGATATCAACGCCAAGGTGGCGAGAATCAAAGCTGAGCTAAGATAATAGTAAATGTAAACAATCTTGTTTTGGACAGATAAGTCATTGGAAATTTTTACGAATAATCTGGAAATTTATGGAGTTGGAATCTTTGTTGAATTTTTTTGTGATATAATCAATATTTCAATCATTTTATAACTAATATTCAAGTGTTTAATTAATATAAAGGTTACAAGTCAGTAAGTCTAGTTGTAGATGTTGTCAATCTTAAACTATATTTAAAATTTCTTTCAGTTCATTTATATCGTACATGTATACACGTATATGAAGTGAAGTGCAGCCGTTAGAATTTCTGGAAATTATAGGAGTTTTAACCTCTAATTCTAGAGCCCCAGTAGAAGGAGAAGTTCGAGAAGAAGTTCTGAATGCATGTCATATTATAATGTGTTGGAAAACAAATTGTGGGTCCAGTTTTATAGACATTTGCTCTTTGTGTTTAAAAACTATTGCCCTTAATACAGAAACACATAAAATTGATGGTTCATTGATTGTGGAGAGTGATAAAGTAAAACAAAACTAATATGCACGATATGTTCTTGTAAAGGTGGAGTAGGGAGGAAATGTAAACAATCATTACAGTTGTTTTAATTAGATTGATCAGGTACATGGTGTTCCTTATTCATCCATGACAGAATCATTTCAAAACTCATGTTTTTTCTCCTTCCCTGCTGCGTGTTTCTTTATCGGGGAAAAACAATCTAAACTTGAAGAAATATCACATACAGAATTAAAGTGCTTATGGAATTAGCAGATGGCTGATGTAAGAAAATAAGGGTTCGTCTATAGAAAATATGCCTTGCTTCAAAAACAAATTTGCTGTATCGTCCTATAGTATAAATCAAGAAGATAATATGTAGAAATATTTTATGAACTCTTTACCAATTCTGCAATAGCCAAGTACAGGTTTGTGAAATAATATGTTATATGTGTACCTTAATTTTAAATGATCCTAAGAAGTAGAGAGAGCTTGTCGTAATCTGCTGTGATATCAAAACCTTCGATACAAATTCTGACGTAAGAAGTTAAAGCGACAATATATGAATTACTTTCCTATATTTATTGTAGTATATAAGATACAAGCCTTCCTTTTACTATTAGTTTCCTTCCAAACTCGTTTTCAAGATATATTTTCATTTGGTTTTCCTGAGGGAAGAAGTGATAACTATAACCTAAAGTTTGCAATTTTTTCGCCCATAAGTTGCATCGGGGCACACAACTGTAGTCATTTCTGATCGAAATCATATTCAAGAGGATAACAATTTCAATTTTCCCTTGAATATTTCTTGTAAACAAAAGTTTATGAACAATTACGAATTATTACACTGAAATACGTTCACGCTTTGTTTACTACTATCTTAGCTCTATTTCGATTTCAACCGCTAGAGTGCGTATCGCTGGTCAGCAGAAGCCAATTGGCAGATTTGAAAGTTTCAATTGACTAATGTCATATTACATTAGTGAGTTGACAGATTAAGTGTTACTTGTTCAAGTAATCGCAAAAGTTTTTACTGATGATATAATTCAATAAAAATGTCAACGCAAGCAATGCAATATTTTTGAAGAGTTTGAATAAAATATAAATTTTCCTTGATTTGTGATTATATTCTTGGAAAATCTGATAATTCAACGAAAATTATTAATATTATTCTGAAAGTATTCATTTAGATCCTTCGATTTTTACTGAAGACTGAACTATTAGAAAAATACCTTCCCTGTTTATTTTACCGAATGAATAAGATTAAAATAAGCTCATCGTCATCATCATAATCACAAACCGAAACAATGTCTAGAAATACAATTGTAAAGGTATAGTTACTCTGCAGTGCATAAGCATAAGGTAAGGAACAAATTACTGTAAAAAACTCAACAAAAAAATCCTAAATAGTGAGGAAATGTGCGATGTTAAAAAATAATTGATGGAACAACATGAAACAGTGCTGAGGAGAGTAGAGGTAATTAACCAAGCTTATTATAAGCGCATGAAACGTGCGACGGCGTTGTATACTTGATGAATTTAATTGTTTCTATGAGAACAGCGAATGTCTGTGTTTTTCGAATTTTGGGCGTAAACAAGATAACTTCTTAACAAGATAACTTCAAAATTTTTAATTTTCAGGACAGGTTGAGATTTGAAAAGAAAAGATGAATTCATGAATGAATAGAATGATACCAAGGTGTCAATTCTCGGAATCACTCTTTCATGAACGTATACGTTTATACGTATACGTTCGAAGTAAATTAATTCTTGAGTATCTACTTGTTCCGCTGAAAAAGTTTACATTCATTTCGAATGGATTTAATCAGGCTTCAAGAGCTCTCACGATATTAAAATTGGATTTATCGTTTTCCCAATATGGACAAGCGCGCAAAAATTTCTGAGTTCAGTGCTTCTTTATTGAATATTAACATTTAACTGGCCCATTATAATTTTCAAGGTGCCAATTATTATGATTTTATTTGCTTACAGCCTCAAGATCAGGAAGATCACCTACGTGAAAAATAAAACATTCCTAAGAACTGACAAAAAGACTTACCTACTTCCTATAAATATGTAAGAACATGTTAATCTTTTCTCGTGCTGGGAAAATAACTCCAAATTTATTCGAAATATCTAACGTAATACTCAGGAGTTGAAGCAGAAAATTGAGATCTACCTGCCTATAAATTCAACATAACATTTCAACCTATCGCTAAAGAGGAGAAACAAATTTCAGCAAAATGGCAAACTATTTGAATTGGAACTTTTAAATGGATCCATTTTGATTTTCAATGTGCCATTTGTAAGGTTTTCATATGATGAGAACCTGAAGAATATAAAATTTGGTTCAAAAGTAACTCAGTTAGTCTCGCCATCGAGAAAAAAGCATTCATAAGAACCTACAAAAACGCCTACTTATTCCCTATAAATATGTAAGAACATGTTAATCTTTTGTCGTGCAGGAAAGTCAACTCCAAATTTATTCAAAACATCCTCCCAAAGTAACGATATCATTCGGAAAATACTGTACATCAAATGACTACGTAATGCTAAGGAGTTGGAGCAGAAAATTGAGATCTACCTGCCTATAAATTCAACATAACATTTTAACCCATCGCTACGGAGGAGAAACTGAAAGGAGCAAATTAGGACTTCCTGGGGTGTTCGCCAGTATGTAAATATCGTCATTATCTATGTAGGGGAGGTTTGTTTATTCACCATGCCGAATTTCTGAACGACCACCCAGGTTATCTGCGTTGTTAATTTAATGTTCAAGTCGTCTCCTCATTTCTTCATAACGAATTTATGGTTTTAGTTTAAAGACCCTTCCAATGTCATGTTCATTAGAGCGTATTTTCCTCTATTCCTCTTCGTGCACAAGTTGTTTTGATTTAATTATAATGTCAGTTCCTTACATGGTTATTTCATTCAAAGTTAATTAATCAAATGGTTCATTATAGGTACTTTCTTTCATTTCATTCAGTTCAAAATGTGGGTATGTTTTTTGTATTCTAATGATAAGCCAATGCGATGTTTCTGAAATTGAATAAATTAGATCCGGACTAACAAATTTTTGGACGTTTTCCATTTTTGTTAACATTATGTTTTTTACGAAAAGAAAAATTTCGTTCCGATCAATTAATAATCAATAAATAATATTTACCAACTGTGACTATTAATTGGAACGAACTTTTTCCGTTCGAACCTAATTTGGTCTAGATTTTACATAGTTTTCTGTGATTGTTCCTCGGATCGATATTTCCCAACTGTGATTATGTTATTTTCATTTTCGTAACCACAATGAATTAATTAATGAGAAAAATTTGAAATCTCTGCTTGGCACTGTCATACAGGGTGATAAAGAAGTGACCAAGAAACATTACTTCATGAGTGAAATTTCATAGTTCGATACATCTTGATCTTATAGGTGAAATTACTTCGAATTTTTAGTTTTGTTCCTCAAATTGACGGACAACTACATCAGCGTGCTCAAAAATTTATCGAAATGGAAGGATACTATTTTGAGCAATTCCTGAACTGAAAATTTTGCTATTCAATTTGTTTTCAAAATCAATATTTCGAATTTATTTTTGTTTTTTGTTCTATCAATAATCCAGTTTGTTGGTTGAAAGTTTTCTTCGAATAAATCAGTTTCATCAGTTCTTCTTCATGATATGATTTCTTAATCAGAACTTTTCACTTAAACATTAATATTTTTTCAGACATAAAAATCGTAATGTCACGCACAAGCTGATCCGATATCACCGGAAAAAGTCTTGAATTTTACGATTCCGTTTCTGTTTTTCAATTTAAGAAAAAATTGAGACAGCCAGGAAGGGTCACAAACAATGGAATTTTGGAATTTTGAAATAATATTTCCTGTGAAGTACAGATTCATTGAAGGAAATGTTTATTGAATTTATTGATCGCCCTGTATAAAGGTGTCAAGCAAAGATTTATAATTATCATTATGAAATGATTCTTTGTGGTCACGATACTAAAAAAAAAGGTTCGTATACAGGGGTCCCATTACTCGACGTCAACCCGGAACCGGGTGAAAAGGCAAGTAATGCTGGTTGTCAGAAAAAATAAAAAAAAAAATCTAAGTTGCATGATTTTAAAATAATGAGCATTTAAAAAACACGCAAAATTCCACACCCTGTGGCAGTCTTTTCGCTCCTGTTGCCACAAATATCAACTTTTTCCAACTTTTTCTTTGCTGTGTAACCTTGAATAATGCTTGTCTGAACTGTAATCAAAATTTTGATACCAACTGCTCTAGGTTTCATAAAAATAGGGCTTACTTCTCGGAAAAAAAAATTCGAAATAAACAATTGCCTAGTTTCAACTGACTGTATTGAAAAAAAAATGTACTACGTAGGTTTGGCACATGTTTTTTCAAAAGTTGACGCATTTAGTGAGGATTCCAAAATGGTATAATACTTGTATAATTATAGCTGCCGTAGTTCAAATTTATTTTCGATTGCCTTTGAATACACATTTTCGTTAACTGCTTCCCAGTAATAGAGTCCAATGGGTTCAAGTCCGGTGAACGGGTCGGCCACGAGATTGGACCAGAAAGTCCGATCCATCTTCCGGGAAAAAATGTTATCAGAAAAAAAAATTTGCAGAGAAAATAATTTTTCCAGAAAAAAATTTTCCTGAGAAAATTCTCTGAAATTTTTTTTTTCTGGTAACATTTTTTCCCGGAAGATGGATCGGATGTTCTGGTCTGGATAGGGCTAAGGCTACCACCCTGTCTCAAACCCACTCTCGCGTAAAATTCCCCTGATGTTCGGTTATGGCTAATATTCTACTCCTATTTGACTCGTATATGTTCTTTATAATCCTTATCATCTTTCTGTTAATGCCTCTTTTCTCCAGGATCTTCCAAACGTTCTCTCTTCTAACTCTGTCGAAAGCCTTCACCAAATCCACGAATCCCAAATATAGCTTCTTGTCCTGTGTTAGTTTAGTCCTTCATCAGTAATTTTATTGTGAAAATGTGATCCTGAATACTTCTTCCCTTTCTGAAGCCACTCTGTGATTCCTCCAATGTATGTTCTATCACATCTCTGACCTTTCCATCCAATATCCTCTCATATACTTTCATTGCGGTGCTCAATAATGTTATTCCCCTGTAGTTGTTGCATTCTCCCTTATCTCCTTTCTTGTATATTGGTACTATTAATTAATGATGTTCGCCAGTCTGCTGGTATCAGTTCCTCTTCCATGCCTTTTGAAAAGGTCGTACAGGGTGTAATTTTCACAGAAATAGAGAAGGTCTAGAGTTTTTCTACTCGGGATCTGATTTATTCAATTTCAGAAATATTAAATGATGGAAATCTTGAAGAGTGTAGAAACTTTCAAATTGAATTCATCCGATCGAATAGTTCAAGTGAACTTTGAAATTTTACTCATGAGGTTATATTTTTTGAGCACTTCTTGATCACCCTGTATGACCGTGACTAGCAGAGATTTGAATTTTTCTCATTGATTGACTCTTTATGGTTGGGAAATTGAAAAAAATTATATAATATTCACGTACAGGGTTCCAATATTCATGAAAATAGAAAAAGTTCGAAATTTTTTTAGTCCGGATCTGATATACTTCATTTCTGAAATATTGACAGATGGAAATCGTAAAGGATGACAAAACTTTCAAATTGAAATCATTCGGTAACATAGTTATAGAGTAATTGAACTTTGAAATTCCAGCCATGAAATGAATATCACTCTGTATATTCCAAACGAAGACCCTCAAACGATTAAACCTCTTGTTGCGAGTCCTCCTTGATGTCCTTGATTCATGATATTCGTTTGTCTCATTCTTCCCGGTACACCTGTTTAATATTATTACTTTGGTAGTAGATATAATTGAACTAAAGAAAGTAATGAAAACGACAGAAAATTTTTGTAGAAATGCTAATGAATACATGTGTGAAAAACCTGCTTTAGAAGATTACAGATAGTTAAAGATTAAAAATGAACAAGGGGCTACATTCATAATTTTCATGAGACTTTGGATTTCATGGCCTATGTATTGGAAAAAAATCAGTCAGGTGGACTTTTGTTTCGAGGGTGACCTCAAAATTTTCTCGAAAATTATTCAATTAACAAATATCCACAAAATGGCGAATGCGCAAGGTTCAATTTCTAGTTAATTGATCGCTATATTCAGTGGCGCAGCCAGGATTTTATTTTGGGGGGGGCTGAACTGAAAAATTTTTGATGATACAGTGAATGACGAAAGTTGCAAAAAAAATAAAGGAGAAAGAAATAACGAAGAAATTAATCTTTGGGGGGGCTTTGGGGCTGCAGCCCCCCCCCCCTGGCTGCGCCAGTGGCTATATTAATGAACGTTTTATTTGGCATTAGAGATGCATTCGACATAATAAAATTCCTATGTTTCAGTTGAGTTTACTCATATTGCTTCTGACTACTTTACGTTCGGTTTCCCATGACAATTACACATTGAAAAAGGAGAAATCATACTATAAATGGCTCATTATAGATCAATTGCGTATTCGTTGAACTCAGCTTTTATTTTGAGGTCGATGAGAAAAACACATTACTTATGTGAAGCACTCAAATACACTGCGCAAAAAAATTAACGCACATTATGGAAATCTCAAATTTATTCTACAACTGAAGATATTCTCAATGATGATTATTTTTATCAGAATTATGCATGCATATGTTTTCCACTTTCAATCACTTTCTTCAATACAGATGTTTTTTCCCAGCAGGAATGAAAAAAGATGAGATTATCAGATTTTGAATTTATTGGCTCCATTCTGAAATCAGTTGTTCTCGATCAATTCTAGTGATCAATAGTTTTTCTTTCGTTTGATTTTCTATACTCGATCGCTATGCAACGCGAAACACGCAATTTGACCCAAGAGGAATGTGCCCAAGCGGTAGTTTGGCTAGAAGAAGGGTGGACATACACAAGAATTGCAGAAAGGTTTGGAGTTTCCCATACAAGTGTGTCCAGAATGTTGCATCGATTCAGGGAGACAGGTATGTATGTCCAAAGACCAGGACAGGGTAGACCACGGGTAACAACTCCCATTCAAGAACGTTACTTGAGAGTTTCAAGGCCTCGTGTCGCGACAAGAGGGCTAGCTCTTACCCCAGCCCATAGAAGGGCGCGTTTGCATTTAGCGAGAGAGCATATCTATTGGGAAGAGGCTGATTGGGCAAGAGTTCTCTTCACAGATGAGTCTTGATTCTGCCTCTACCATTGTGATCGACGTTTCCTTGTATTCAGACGTCCACATGAAAGATATGCTCAGTGCAATTTCCTGAATACTACTGGTTTCGGGAGAGGAATCGATTATGGTATGGGGTGGAATATCTTTGACTGCTCGTACAGACCTAGTGGTCGTTGATAATGGAGCTATGAATGCTGATAGGTATATAAGGAACATTCTTGAAGAGCATGTATTGCCATTTGCTCCATACATTGATGAAAATTTCATTTTTATGGATGATAATGCCAGACCCCATCGTGCGAGCATCGTACCTTGAAGGGTTTGAAGTCTCTCGAATGGAATGGCCAGCAAGAAGTCTAGATCTGAATCCGATTGAGCAGGCTTGGACAACCTCAATAGAAGGCTGAGAAGTTCAGAAAATCATCCAGCTACTCTTAATGACTTAGAAATCCAACTCAGAGAAATCTGGGAAGGATTAGATCAGAACATTTTAACGCAAGGGATGAAAATACCAAGTATTAAATCACTTATCAGCATTCCAGTATTTTGAAAATTGTTTATTGTCTTCTTTCACATAAGATTCGATGAAATCCTGAATTTTTATTTCATTTAATGTGTCTTGTTTCTTTCAAAACCTTCCCGAGAGAACATAAAAAAAGGTAATAAGGTCAATGTAGAGTTAACTTTCATTAAAATTGAGATGGTGCGTTGATTTTTTTGCGCAGTATATATTTTACATAGTCATAAAAACGAAAACCTTCAGGAAAATTACTGACTATAGAGATCTGCAGACATTATTGTCGTTAGAAACATCAATTTGAAATAATTTCAAGTACACTCAATTCACTACATCAAAAACCATTAAGCAATATGATGCCTTTTTCCTCATTTCCTTAATTTTCATTTGCATACAAACTCTATTCACAAAAAAATTGACGCTTCGAGGTAAACTAGCTTCCCGAAGATTGCCACTGTCAGTGTATATTTATTCTCCTTGAAATGATTTGTTATTTGATAGACATAAGTGCATAGTTTTCACTATAAAGTATCCGTTATCGATATGTTAGAAGAAGTATTAAAGTCATCATCTCAAAAATTTGCTCTTTGTGAATTCAAAAAGTTGGATGGAAATATTGTCTGCTCCCAGCTGCTCCATTCAGAATTTCTCACCTCACAGTGAAATGAAAAATTCATGAAACCTGAAACAGAGTATGATCCCGAATGAATCGTTCCGCTTTTCACTTTCTCTTAATCTACTTCTACTCTTCGGTGAAAACAGGGGCTGAAATGTGGGATTCCAAATTTAGATGTATAAAAGTAGGTATTTCTTCTTCATTTATGTTATATGTTCATGTTTCAAGGTTAAACATCTTTTTTATCATTGTAGCCTAAAAATGAAGAAAGGAATGAATATTATGACATTCATCAAAAGAATAATGTAATAGCTAAGTATAATACGAACCCACAAGCCATTCATATTCAAAATCGGTTCATTTAAGAAAGTAAAAGCCATTGTTCGTATTGGAAAAAATATCATTCAAATAGGGGGTATCCTTGTGGGAATAATGACAAATATTGTAGAACTTTGTAAAATATATTTAGCTACGTTTCGCAGATTTTATCTGCTTCATCAGGCCTCTATAAAATTTAAGTTCTATTGAAACATTTAGAACATCGTTTAAAGCTAACATCGGTCATCAATTTCTAAAATCGTACACAAAATTAGCGCACCACCTAAAATTTCGTTCAATTTCAACAATTGATATCTTCCAAATCTTTAGTCGGATTTCAACGTTTTTTTTCTTTCCATAGTAGCTCTGTTATTGTCGAATTCCCTCCATTGAACAGAAGTCCAAAAAATAAAATCTTCATGTTGTACAGGGCGTTTTAATAATGTCATGTTTTATAGTCAAATTTTTTCTGTGGGCAATGCCAGGTTGCTGAGGCATATAAAAACAATAAAGCGTTTTAGCCTAGTATCTCTTGAGTATTTTGTTTTTTTGAAAAAACAATTTGTCTCGAAATCATCCAGAGATATTCAACTTTTTATCAACTCTTGTATTTTATGCATTAGCCATGAATATCTTCGCAACCATTTGTCCGATTTAAATGTTTTTTTTTCAGTTGTAGTTCTTTTATTAGCGAAAATCATACTGTAATGATTTGTTCAAAAAAAGAAATGCATCATGCTGTACAGAGCGTTTAAATTTCGGGTTTTTTACATTACACTTTAACGCCTTCTGTGGGCAATACCAGATACCTGAGGCTTTTAAAAACTATATAGTGATGTAGCCTGAGTATTTTGCTTTTTTAAAAAGCAATTCCTTGTACCTTTCCAGAGATAGTCACATTTTTATCATATCTTGCATTGTTCTGTTTTTTTATTTGTTTTCGTTTATTTTCGTGTTACAATTTCATCAAAAACTGGAAGGGTACAAGTTGAATTGCTTTTTGGAAAAGCAAAATACTCAGGAAACATCAGGCTACATCACTGTATAGTTTTTAAAAGCCTCAGGTATCTGGTATTGCCCGCAGAAGGCGTTACTCTGTAATGGAAAAAAACTCGAAAATTTAAACGCTCGTACAGCAAGATGCATTTCTTTTTTGAACATCTCACTGTAGTAGGGTATCCACCAATAAAGAGCTACAACTAAAAAAAACATTCAAATCGGACAAATGGTTGCGAAGATATTCATGCCTAATGCATAAAATACAAGAGTTGATAAAATGTTAAATATATCTGGACGATTTCAAGATAAATTGGTTTTTAAAAAACAAAATACTCAAGAGATGCTAGGCTACAACGCTTTATTGTTTTTATATGCCTCAGCAACCTGGCATTGCCCACAGAAGACGTTAAAATCGACTATAAAACATGACATTATTAAAACGAACTGTACAACATGAAGATTTTATTTTTTTGATTTCTGTTTAATGGAGGAAATTTGACAATAACAGAGCTACAATCTAAAGAAAAAAACGTTGGAATCCGACTAAAGATTAGGAAGATATCAATTGTTAAAATTTTAAGAAATTTTAGGTGGTGCGCTAATTTTGTCCATCACTATACATATAATGTGTTAATGTGCAAGTACGAGAATTGTATTGTGTAAGATCTTAGGAATTGATGACCGATGTTAGCTTTAAACGATGTTCTAAATGTTTCAATTGAACTTAAATTTATAGAGGCCTGATGAAGCAGATGAAAATCTGCGAAACGTAGCTGAATTTATTTTGAAAAGTTCTACAATATTTGTCCTTACTCCACCAATAATACCCCCTGTTTAACCGTGGAGGACACTAAACTCACTTACTTTGCATCATTCAAATTTGAGTATCATATATATGGCCTGTTAATATGTAACTTCCAGAAGAAATTATTCCAAACCTTGCAATGTTAGAGAAGGTTTCAGATTTAAATAGAAAAGTCTTGAATTACGCCACTATATCTCAGGGTGTTGTGTTATAGCTATCCCAATATAAACATGCGTGCAAAAGATTCAAATTTGAATGATGTTGTTCACAACAGATAAACGAGTGCTATGTCGTTTTGCCCAAATATCTGTAATTGTCGTGCGGCTGGCCGGCCGTCCGTTCATCCAGCCGTTAGCACGACAACTTGTCGGAATAGTTCTAGAGACTTGAAATTTTCAGGCTGAGTTCGGGTCCCAAAGCCTCGCTCAAATTCGTTAACGAGCCAAATAGTACAGGGTATTCTATAAAAATGGCCATTAAAAAATTTTTATTCCTCATTATATCATCAGACAAAACAAAACCAATCGAAATGAAATGTTGCGGTCGCATGCAAGATGCTCAATAAGCCTTATGCAAAATTTCGTAGCCATAGTGTACACGAAATCATAGAAAATTCAATTTGATTATTGAAAAGAAGAAACTTTATTTTTCCATAAAAAGATTCCGATTCGAGTGGGATTCATATTATGAATGAATTTTGATATACTGAATTATCATGCAAGATTGTTTTTTCATAGTGTTAATAGAACCATAGAAAATTCAATCGGAATATTGAAATAAAGAATCTATAATCTATATATTTCCATAACAGGATATCCAATTCATAGACTAACTAAACGGAGAATAGATGAGACACTAGTAGAACAAGCTTCAACGACATCTGTTTTTGTACAACATTACTAATTCGTGAAAAAAGCTCAATTGAAAAAGGAATCTGTATCGTAAAGCTGCCTCAAAAAGAATTCTGTAGTGCATCTTTTGAATAGGTAGGTACGCCCATATACAAGATGCAAAAAGTTTTTTGAAATTCAATTTCCAAAAGGAAATCAGAAATGGATTCGCGCAAGTTATCGATGAGTGAGGAAATTTATTTTCATGAAAATAATACCTGCAACGAACTTTCATCTGATTTTCTTTGGAATCGAGAAATGAGGATCAATAATCAAATTCTGGATAGAATAAAAATTTATTAACTGAAAATAATATCACCAATTGAAAATACAGATTTATTTCATAAATATCTAATCAATAAACTAATAATGGCATTGAAAACATTCTCAAAAACTAAAAATAATGAATTCAATAATACAAAATAGGAGTATTTACCTACTAAACTTATTCAATACATGAAAAACTTTTTTGAAAACTATCTTAATTACCTTTTTGCATCTCGATTTTCACATCCAATAAACAAACACATCTTCACTCTTGCAGGCATATCGAAATTCATGATATTTCAAAAAGAACGTGTCAAACCACTCCTTGTGTCAGTTGACAATTCAAAGGTTTTTGATAATAACCATTTTACATACTTACTATTTTTTTCGATATCCATGAATGCAACGACATCTAACTATCAAATTGAGAATAATTTTTTCGTGTATTACTTAGTATCCTCCTCCGACAGATGGCGCGACATATACGAGTGGCTCATCTATTATTTTAGTTTGTCTATGATCCAATTCGAGTAAAATGCATTTTGTGAATGTAAACTGATATATAATGTGTGTTCATGAAAAATTTCAAAAGGATCGCAACATCAGAACTAGAATTTATTTTTTTAATTATTTATTCTTTACATATTTCAGTTTCTGAATAATTACCAGAATATAATTCCGATTGTGCTGAGATTCTGCTTTTATATATTTGGTATTAATCCCAAGCCCGATATAAAATTTTGAGGTTTTTTTGGATACTCATGGAGCCACTTTCGAATTTTCTAGTTTAGTAAATATTTGAAAAATTTCTAATCTCTATAATTCGAAAACATTTTGATCGATTGAAAAAAAAATTTCCAAGCTCATTCCTTTCGAAAATAAGAATACATTCTCCGTTCACATTTATTGAGCGCAAAGTAGGCGTTTGTTAATTTATCTGATATTGGCAGTATTTGCTGTCACAACGATGAACGAAGTCAATGTTGCCGAATGTACCCGGCCTCGTCCGACGAGCTTCTGAGTTATTAGAGAACTCTATGTTATATTGACAACATTGCGCATCAATCTGACCAGAAAATAAACACCATAACCTAAAAACACAGTGGAATATGCCAAATTGTCATGGCCAACCGACAGCTCAGAGTTTCGTGAACGGACCATACTAATGACGTGTTTATGGAATTCGAAACGTACAGCATTTGGATAAAATAATGGCACTTCTTTGACAGTTTTCTCCATATCTTAATTGGCAAATAATTACTTATTCGTGACAGGAGAGTTTCCAGTATCAATATGAACATAGAATATTGAAATAGAACCATAAAATCTGTGTGAAACTGAGAAATGGCTTAATAAACGAATTATCGATGAAAATAGAGGTTTTTTAGTCATTGATTAGTTTAATATGCATAACCACATCATCTACACGTCTCCTAAAAAACCGATTTCAATATAAATAACCCAAACTCTCAAATCCGAAGTGCCAACCTAAAAAGAAAACCTGTCCGCTACTGGTGATACTCCCCCATTAAAACTGGATTAGACGTTTCGTGTCGGCGGCGGTCTGTATTGAAAATTTCGAAGATAATTAATTTTTTACATCGTTTCCATGTGAGAGCCAAAATGTCAGCTCGTTTATCGATCGCAGCTGTTTCGTCCTTAAATATTTTAATGGATCCTGTCGAAAAAATATCACCTATACTTAACGCTTCGATAAGTCATTAAATTCAATCCCTGAGGCGAGGATGGCGGCGTGTGCAAGATATTGCTTGACGAATAGTGATTACGAAGCCTTCACCCCATTTGGTTTGCATTTTCGCCTTGCTTCGTTGCCGATATACCCCGATAAAGTGGTTCGAATACAGAGAGATATTTATGGAACCGTGTTTATTATATTTTACGACAGGAGATATTAGTTATAATATCAATAATAAATACTGGAGTACTAAAAGAGAATCGGCGAATGTTCTTGAGAGCGGTACATCATCAGGTGGTGGTGGAATACCTGAATACCGTGTTTGGAAAGAAGACAAAAATTTCTTATGTACATAAAATAAAGAAAAATTTGTTTCGGAAATCGCTCGGAAATTCTGACATTCCTGACAAAATTTCTTGAACAGAATGTCAAGATTTCATTACTTCTGTTAATGTTCTGAATAAAACGTTTATATGCATTTTCGTACTTTTTTCTTGATTTCTTTGGAAATAATTATAATGCAGCAGTACTCACCCTCTCAACCACCTCTAGAAGAGTGGCAGGAATGGAAATTTCATAATAATTTTACCCGCAATTAAATTTATAAGCGTTACGTTTGACATTTCAACCTGAATAATTTTGCATTGTATCCTTATAAGTAATTTTATGGCGAATTTCACAGCAGCATATTTCTAAAAACTCAAATTAATGAATATCTGTCGAATTTCAAAGGATATGAGAAAAAATAGTATTGCTTGACGAATAGTCATTACGAAGCTATTACGTATTCGTTGCCGATATACCCCGAAAAAGTTGTTTGAATACAGGGAGATTTTTATGGAACCGTGTATATTATATTTTACGACGGGAGATATTAGTTATAATATCAATAATAAATATATGGGATCTTAAAGAAACTGTTGAAATACTTGAGTGTCATAAACATATTCGGAAATTGGCGAATGATTTTAAGTTGTATGTTAACTGTTGTCAACTTAATTAGGTACATTCTTCGTTGTGTTCAAGTGTTATTTGCTCAAAAATCATTTCAGATACAATTACTTGTTATTGTTTAGTTCTTTGAATTAAGGTTGCCCTGAACTATCAATTCAATCAATAATTTTCATTTATTCGATGGCCGAAGCTGTTGTTCGATTCGGCCGAAGCAAAGCCATAAAATTCCGTATTGAAACTCGTTCAATAGGAAATATTTTTTTCTGTGAGATATGGCTGCACTAAATTTCTGGTATATCAAATAATTTAGCATGTGCATTTCACAGTAACAGCAGATTAAAATATCACCTATAGTCCATTCACGAAAGGCTGAGCCGTCAGTTGGCCATGGAAATTTGGCATATTCCACTGTGTATATTAAAATTTTAGGTTATGTTCTTTATTTCCTTGTCAGATTGATACGCAATGTTGTCAATATTGCATAGAGTTTTTTGATAACTAGCAAGCTCGTCGGACTATGCCGGGTACATTCGACAATGTTGACTTTATTTTACGTTATGACAGCGAATACTGCCAACTTCATATAAATAAAGAAACGCCTACTATACTCTCAACCTTTCGTGAACCGACTATATACTTAACGCTTTGATAAGTCATTAAATTCCATTACTGAGGCGAGGATGGCGGCGTGTGCGTTATATTGCTTGACGAATACTAATTACGAAAACTTCACCCCGTTAGGTTTGCATTTTCGGCAAGCTTCGTTGCCAATCTACCCCGATAAAGCGGTTCGAATACAGGGAGATATTCATGGAAACATGTATATTTTATTTTACGATATCGGGAGATATTAGTTATAATACATACTGGGGTCCTAAAAGAATTCATTTGGTGACAACTTATTGACTTCCAGCTTAAAAAGCATAGATATATAATAATCGATTAATAGTTATTCAATCAACTAGGTTATTAATGAAAGCGACTAATGCACTAATGGTCAAAATATTTAAACGCGCTGGGTTATTAACCGAGTTAGATTTTTCCGACGATATCAACATGAATTTTGTATAAATTCTCGATTAAAATACATTCTCATTTTTCACAAGACATACATTTGACATAAAGAAAATTTTTCTCTTTCTGTGTCCCAGTAGAGTTTTGACATTTCTCCTAGTGCTTCTGAATACTTTGTGTACGGTTGCCATGAGGATTGCTCCTTAAAATAGCATAAATTGAGCATTGAAAGAGGTCATTAATGTTCAATTTTGTACACATTAAACTCGCCTTTTATTTCGAGGTCGGCTAAAAAATTTATTAATATTACTGGTATTAGATATTGTTTGAACGTTGACGAGATGAGCTCCGAAGTTGGGTTGGTTGATTTCAATTGATTTATATTTATTCTCTCCGTTCATAGTTGATATTCTCACTTACGTTAGCCGCATTGATTTTTTTATTTTATTTAATTACATTCTTCGTTGTGTTTACCTGCGTGTCATTAGCTCAGAAAATAATTCCAACCACAATTACTTCTTATTTTTAGTTCTTTAATGTTCTTGCAGGAAAAATGCTTCTTAATAAGTTTGGCCAGAACCATCAATTCGGTCCACTTTTCAATTATTCGGTTTTGATTGGAGCTATTGTTTGGCCGAAGCATGACCATAAAATGTAGTAAGTATTGAAAATCGTTCTATATATTTTTTGTGGCATATGGCTCCAAAAAATTTCTGGTATATCAAACAATATAGCATGTATATTTCATAGTATCAGCAGATTGAATTATGAACTGGGCACAATGCATTTCTGCTTAGGATACAAGAGTTCATAGAGAAAAACCTAATTGAAAATGTCTGTCTCCTCTGCAGTAGTGATAAGAAGTTGGGATTTATAAGAAGAAATATTCATATACAGATGGTGTCTTTTCATAGACCAAATTTACGTCTTTCCTTTCATTTGATTTGTGATCTTGAAATTCTATCCGAAAGATTAAAGAAACAGAAACAGAAGTACCACTGAAAAGTGATATCTGATAATATAAATATCACTTTTGTGTCAAGAATAACAGTCAGTAGGATTTGAATTTTTTCTTGAATATCCTTCGATCATTTTGATTCAAACAATGAATCTTCTTGTAGAAAATAATGTGATATAACAATATGACAATGAAGATGGTCTCAGAAACTAAAACTGTAGGAAGGTAATATTGATTCAGACTCAGTGATCTAGTAAATCGATCACAAATATACTAAAATCGTTCATAAAATCCAATTCATACCATAATGATATATAGCAGGTCACAAGGGCAAAATTGATACCATCAAAACTAAACAGAAAATTTGTAAACTATAGATTCTTTACTAATAAACTAACATTTGCTTTTGAAATACACTAGGTACATAAAATCATGGAATTCCTCTCTCTTTCCGGTCTTCAAGTATACATTTCATTACACTCATCTATAACCCCATGAATATATACCTTGACTTAATTTTATGGAAAGCAGGGGACATCGGTCCAACTTTATAACCCAAAAGTATTGGAACAATTTAGTACAGACCGAAAAGCCGAAACCGCAATCGATATCTCTCTGCAGTTGACCGTTTAACACCATGCATACCCGTAACTCGCAGCGAAATAACCGAAGCAATAACTTCGGCAATAATCAAGTTATAGATCTATTAAATACTCCATAAACTTTCGTCGTGGACATAACGTGGAAATCGATAACTGTTCCCGGGATATTGAAATCAATTCCCTTAAGATAGAATGTCTGCGAAGACGTTATTTCCTCAGCAATTAATTGGCTTTAATCCCGAAAGGACGTGACGAAGCGATCTAGGGATTCAGTATTTCCAAGTTCAATATCTCGAAGAGCACTTAGTTCGAATAATAGAAGAATGTTTCTGATGGATCGAGATACTTATTACTTTTCCAATAAAAATGAAGAAGGAATTATAAGAATCTGCATTTTGGCTTATTGAGTCATAGAAATGCTTTTTGGATGGATTTTGGCTTACTGAGTCATTGGAATGTTTCTTGGATGTATGTCAACATACTTATTTAACTTAAATTGATTATCATAATTTCCGGGATATTGAAATCAATTACCTTGAGATAGAATGTCTGAGGAGAAGTTATTTCCTCCAGCGATTGGCTTTAATCCCGAAAGAATCGAGACGAAGAGTGATTTAAGAATTCAGTATTTCCAAGTTCAATATCTCCAAGGGCAGTTATTTAGAATAAAAGAAAGATGTTTCTGATGGATCGAGATACTTATTATTTTTTCAATAAAAATCAAGAAGGAATTATAAGAATCTGCATTTTGGCTTATTCAGTCATATGAATGCTTTTTCGATGGATTTCGGCTTACTGAGTTATTGGAATGTTTCCAATATAATTATTCAATTTCACTAATAGTAAGTTTGAAATGATAAATAACAGAGCAATAAGCTGAGGACTATAAGAACTACCATTCAGTCTTCACTAAGTTGTGAATTTCTAACTCCTGAGATTCCTCTTCGAATGCTCTCCACTTTGTTACGACGATTGTTGCTTTTTATACTTCGGTATTATAAAACAAAAACAAATATTGATCAAAGAAAAACGTTCTATTATTTTTCAAAATATTTCCATGAACGCATCAATGCTTCTTCAAGAAAGAAAGAAATGAAAAACGTTGATCGCAGTAAGTGTAAAAGTGTAACGAAAAGAACTACTTCTTAAGTTGTAATTTTCAAGATAATTGATTCTAACGAGGAAATTCCATTCTAAATGAAACTAGCTCTCGGGATTTTCAAATCTGATTTATCGTTTTTTCAATATGAACAAGCGCCCAGAATCTCTTGACTTCACATCACATAGTAAAAAAAAATCAATCTCGAAAAAGTAAAAAATGCCGTCCTACTGGAATTGATTTCCACTTGTTTTTTTTGTTACTTTGCATTTCTTTGGCCTGTTTCAATTGTGTATTTTTTTTGTTGTTTTTCTTTCAATAAGTGGATTGTTTTATTGCTGTACCTACGGAGAATGTTCATCAGTTGTGGTAGCAGATTATGAAAGCATATCAGCTTGCTTAGGCTACATTTGTATATCCGCAAGTGAAGTTTTCGTCCGATTGTATATTTACCTATTGATAATAAATTGATTGATTGATTTTGTTTGATTGCTGCTTCGTACCCATTTCGAATCTTTTAATGTATCAGTGAGAATGAAACACAAAAACCAGTAGAGAAAAAGTGAAACGTTGTTTGATTATCTCAGAATCAGAATATATTTTTCTGGCCTTTCAACAGCCTGTATCTTTAAAACTTGAATTTGGTCGAATGCTTTGTTAAATGTATTATTTGATGAGAGGATTCTAATGGTTTGAATTAATGAAAAACTTTAAGTATCGCGCCGTACCAATGAAATAAGAAATGAGACTGAATTAAATACATCCAGTGTGGAACCGCCGAGTGGAATAAATTCGATATCGAATAAATGAGGGCGTGTTAGGAAAAACGCTTAGACACGTCGATTTGTATTTTTAGATGCGCATTTTTTTCAAAAAGAAATACTTTTATATAGGGTGTGTCATGTGATAGTGGCCTATATGTACCAACTTTCTTATTTTAAATACAACCCCTGTATATTATTAGTTTCTTGGATTCTGAAGAAAATTCTAGACATAATTCATGTACATTGTACAACGTCCCATACCTATCTTCAACTGTTTCGGGAGTATTGAGTGTTTTAGATGTGTCACAAAAATTAACATTAAAAAAGAATATTATTATATTTCACAAGACGTTCACGGGGAAAATTTTGAACATGTCTTACATAGAAATTAATATTTTTTTGTTTTTTTTATACATTATTTGTGGAATAAAATATTTTTTTTGAATGTTAATTTTGTAATACATCTGAAAAAACTTTAATATTTCCGAAACAGTTGAAGATAGGTATGGGACATTGTACTAGAATAATGTATAAAATTTTCTGAAGAATCCAAAAAACTAATAATTTACAGGTATTTAAAATAAGAAAGTTGGTAACGGTCACTGTCACATGACACACCCTATATAATTATTTTTATTTGGAAAAAATGCGCATCTAAAAATACAAATCGACGTGTCCAAGCGTTTTTCCCAACACGCTCTCATTATTTGTTATCGAATTTATTCCATTTGGTTGTTCCAGACTGTATACGAAATTTCAATTTGTGGGAAACTTGTGGTTTGTGTCAATTCCTTGGATCAGTTTGTAGAGATCAACATTTCGATGTATATTCTCAACAGTGTTCGACACGCAGTATTAACTTTCATTCAGTTCCAGATACTTTCCCATCCCAGCCAAAGCGAGATATATCGTCAAATTATTCGCCCAGAAAAACGAATGCGGATGACATCCAATGTATATTGAAATGGTAAAACTACAGTTTCAATTATTCAAATATCTACATTCGCCATAACAATGGGCAATTAATTTTAACATGTTGAACAGCTACACATAAAACACAGTACCGAACCGTGAAATACAGCCCTAACAAGCGTGAAGATATAAATCCCAGTTCGTATGTCAAATACATATATTTCGATCGTTAACTATTGAGCTGATAAAAAATAGGGAAATTCAATGCGAACAATAGTTATTCATTCTTACCGAAGGGCTTCAATCCGACATGAAAGCGCCAGTAATTCTGCTATGTAAAAGGAACGTTCTTTACGGCTATATGGCTTCTGGTTAAACAATATAAAGGGGGGCATACACGATACGTCTATCACTCGACTCACACTCTACTAAAGCTACCAATAAGCAAGAATTACTAAAAACCATATTGTATGTCAACTCGAAGACTGTTTCCGTGAAACTTCAAACAAAGTTTGAATCAAACTCTTATTCAATCCATTATATCAGACAAGAAATATTGCCATAAATGAATTCTTAATTCGTATATTATTTATAACGCTTGATTTTGCCAAATTTTGTTTTACCATTCTAACCACCATTTTTCTTTTATTCAATTATTTGATGCCCGTTTGAACCGTTTGCCTGAAAAACGATTACATGTGATGTTTTATTCAGTCTTCAATGTTATGTAATGTATTAAACTCTTATATTTCATAATATTCTTTCATGCTATGCATATACAGGATTGAAGCAAGAAAATATTTTTTGAACGAAAAGGATGTTTTTTATGAAATTTTTCAAGTAACTGCAATAGCTCAAAATGCTGCACTTTTATGTTGATAATCCGGTTGAACTGGAAATCTTTCAATCTATTAATTTATATGAGACCTCTTGTATGTATATCTCTCATCTGCAAATATTAGGCCGGTCTATTTAGACATTCGAAGTTACATAAAGTCCCAACAAGCTGAATTTCTGTGAAGTTGTTCAAAACATAATTTAAACAATGTCTAAAAGTTCCCAATCATTCCCCTGTAAGGAAAAATTTAATTCAAGGTCAAAGGTCAAAAAAATTAGTTTTCGCGATTGTCAGCAAAACGGTAAGTTTTATCATAAAAGTACCTCAAACAAAAATTGTAGATCATAAAATTATCTATAAAAAATGTATCAATACTTTTTTCCACCGTTTCTGAGATATAACGATTCAAAAAGTTATAAAAGTCGTTATCGTCATAATATGCACACGTTTTCACGCCACCTATGAGGTAGTGTACTTAGCGAGTAGTTATAACTTTGAATCGTTATATCTCAGAAACGGTGGCTCGTAAGAAGAAAAGTATTGATACATTTTTTATAGATAATTATATGGTCTACAATTTTTATCTGAGGTACTTTCATGATAAAACTTACCGTTTTGCTGAAAATCGCGAAAAACTCATTTTTTTTTACCTTTGACCTCGAATTAATTTTTTCCTTACAGGGGAATGATGGGGAACTTCTAGACATTGTTTATAATTATATTTTGAACAATTTCACTGAATTCAGTTTGTTGGGACTTTATGTAACTTCACTCTCATTTTTTGTCTAAATAGACGGACTATATTGAGAGAGCTTGGGATTTCGAATGCGTACAAACTGGGTTTAGTGATGTAACTATTTCTCTCGGCTTAAATTTCAAATTCCACTAATCAGAAAAGCGCAATTTTGAATTAAAAATGGTTTTTAGATGGAAAAACTGTATGGAAGCAGCTGTCAGCAGTTTTATCGAGTTCAACCTCGGCAAATCTTGTCAGTTATTGTCAGTTAATAACTATACTTCGTTCACATATTATTGAACACAAAATAGGATCTTATTTATTTATCTGAAGTTGGCAATATTTACTGTCATAACATAAAATAAAGTCAGCGTTGCCGAATGTACCCGTCCTCGTCCGACGGGCTTTCGAATTTAGATCAAAGAACTCAGCGATTTATGCAATTTTTCGTGATGTTGACAACATTGCGTATCAATCAGACTACAAAATGAACAACATAACCTGAAATTTAAATATACACAGTTGAATATGCCAAATTTCCATGAACTACTTTGTGCTCAATAATATGTGAACGGAGTATCTATATATAATACATACAGAATAATTTTTCAATTGTGTAATACCACATTTCCAAATCGATGGATTAGCCGTAGAGGATTTGTACAGTGGCCTGCTCGTTCTCCGGTTCCTGGCCTGTTAGATTTTTTTCTTGGGGTTATCTAAAATCATGTGTTTCCGTTAGACAACAGACATGCTTTCAGGAATTGAAACTATTGATTGCGGATTGATGAATGTGAACTAAAATGTGGAGAGTTCTTGTGAAGATTAACTCAAGAATGTATTAATAAGATGTCACATTGTCGGGAGGTCAACAGCGAACATTCTGAACATTTGATTTATTCTGTTTGAATATTATTCTCATAAGTCTGCAGTTGCTAAGTAATATATTTTAACAAAAAGCATTCGTGCAGTTGCAAAAATACTCGTCTTCGACTAGAATTTTTGTTGTCACCAGCACTTATGCTTCCTGTTAAAATATATTACTTAGCAACTGCAGACTTATGAGAATAATAGTCAAACAGAATAAATCAAATGTTCAGAATGTTCACTGTTGACCTCCCGACAATGTGACATCTTATTAATACATTCTTGAGTTACTCTTCACAAGAACTCTCCACATTTTAGTTCACATTCATCAATCCGCAATCAATAGTTTCAATTCCTGAAAGCATGTCTGTTGTCTAACGGAAACACATGATTTTAGATAACCCCAAAGAAAAAAATCTAACAGGCCAGGAACCGGAGAACGAGCAGGCCACTGTACAAATCCTCTACGGCTAATCCATCGATTTGGAAAATGTGGAATTACACAATTGAATTTTTGTGAATTCGACACTTGGTTGACAGTTACCGCTAGATCGTACAACATCAATTTGTTCATCTCAACGTATTCTTACGGTTATGTAGAAAACTAAAATTGAATTGATTAACGTGCAATATTTCCTCGTATATACAGATTTTATACACCCCAGTATGAACGATTTCGAAACTCTTTCAACATATGCAAAGATCTACCTACCTGTAAATTGAAAATTTAGGGTATTTGCGACTGAACTGGGAGTATATTATCAACAAAATTTGTAAATCAGATGCATTTTGCGCCAGTGTAGTTACCTGCAAGATTCCATAAACATCGAACTTTGCGTTCGAAAGAAATTTATTGGTACCATCTTCATCGCGAACTTGTATATGGTTATAACCAAAGATTGTAGAGGCCATTTTGAGCAAAACAAGAACATTTGAAATCATTGCCATGATTGTAAATGGGTAACCTCTTCGTGGCTTCATTTTAGTTGCGTTTCGTATTGTGTTTGTATTCATCTATTTTGTGTGTGCATCTTTCGAAATTCAAAATGGTTTACGGAGCATTTTGTATGGTTATGAAATGCAAAATAATACAAAGGCCTATCCTGACCCTGAGAAAATGGAAATGTAGGTATTGAAACTCGAATCATGTATCTCTGTTTCTCATTGTTCTTTAATTTCAGTGCAATCAAATAGATATAGTTTTCTGGGCTCAGAGATATTGATCTCAGCAGCTGTTATAGAATGCGCGGTGAGCATTTTTCTACAGATCAAATAAAAACAAATGGAGAAACACTATCCTATTGAAATTCCATTGTTTTTCACTTCCATCTTCAAATTGTGGTTTATTTTTACTTGTTTTGATAATTCGGTAACTAATATGTAAGAAAATTATCGATGTGTATTCAATTTCATTATTATATTTTTGTGAGTAATGATTTCTAATAAAACTATAGCAATACAATATCGCATCTCATTAATATCAATTCATTTTGAGCAATGTTGAGATGAAAAATAACATCCTGATCACGAAGCAAAGCACTAGCATTGTTTTATCGCTCAGGATGTTTTTTCTGGGTTCGACGTCTAAATTTAATGTGATACGTAGAAATACTTCAATTCGAATTTGGCGCTCATTATAACAGTTTTCTGTATTGAGAAATTTATCCTTTTCAGCGTCATCTATGTGTCAGAATTAATCAACTAACCGGAAAACGTAGTCGGATTTTAGTACTAGAGTTGTAGGGACGTTTCCCATCTTTCACTCCTTAAATATTTGGTTATAACATCATTGTCTCCTCTTCTGTTCGCATAAACTCTCATAAATTCATCAGAAATCGGACGATCAGATATATGCACATCGAGACTGGCTTGGAGCCAGTTATAAACATTGTTGGAATTTGTTCTGAAAACAAACCTATTATCACTTAATCGAATAATCTAGTTAGAAATGATAAAGTATAGATAACCCTATTAATCCTGTCGAAGTCGAAACTTTGAATAGATTTGTGGTCCAAGTTATCTTCTCGTGGGACCTTTACTTTATTCCTGCCATTATGACAAAGCGAGTCCTTATCTATTCGGCATGTATCCTGCGTTGCAGGCACAATGACGCAGACGAAGATAAAGTGACAGTAAAGAGGGTTGATGTTTGAAGTAGTAAGTGTGTCTCTCAGAAACATCTGGAATTCGTGGAGTCTTCATAAATAAGGACTTAGCGATAACGTGACATACTCTTTGCGTCAAATGTATCGGCAAGTGGGATCTGACTCGAAATTGGAAAGTACATAGGTTTATCACATGAACTGCAGTTTATTTTTCTTGAAGAAATAAAGAGGTGAATATGTGATAAGTGATAATGAATGCTCGGGGTTTTCGAAAACTTACTCAGGGTTACTAACTCGATCCATTGGGTCACGTGATGGATCTACTCGGATCACAGACCCGGGTTCTAAGTTTACGAACACATCAGGTTTAGGATTTGAAGTCACAGTCGTATCAATAACAATAAAATTTTATGGATTAATTTTTTCAGTCCCAGTTTATTTTCGCTTGTTCAATGTTATCTTTGAGTACCTATATTAAAGAAGTAGAGAAGGCCTTAGCTTAAACGCAGAAAGATCTGCATACAAAGTTATGAAGAAGACGTTTCACATTATTTTCTCGACTCATGAAACCACAGATTTCACACTGAGCTAATTTCTCCTCTCTTTCCATGATGTTTAGGAATAGAATAAATGCCATTACTGAGAAAAGAGTAGAAGACTTATTCTCGTTTTTTTCATATACAACATTGAACTGCAGTGTGCAACAAAACGAAACAAAAGTGTCCATTATTATAGATCAGTAGTACCTAATCGAAATCAATTGAATTTTCGAGAAAAGTATTCACAGAAATCCAACATCATATCTGCGCTTCTTAACCAAATAACGTTAATTCTGCTTTCTCAGCATATTCTGTACAGAGGATTAATTTTATCATACAACAAATAGAAGAAAGCCCTAGCGAGATCTGAGAAGTCCAAAGCTCTTGCGCTTTTTTCAAATTGAGTACTACAACTATCAAAAAAATTTGATATCATGATAACTGTTGGTTTCATTGATGAATTCAACTTTTCTGTTCAAATCTTGAAATGAAGCCATACGCCGATCGAGAACTTGAAATTTTCAGCCATTTTTTTATAGATATGAACGGGAAAGTTTATTTTCCGCCGACCTCGAAATAAAAGGTGATTTTAACGTGTACAAAATTGAGCTTTAGTGACCCATTTTAATGCTCAATTTTTTAGCCATTTTAATGTGCAAAATGAAAATGTATTTCAAGAATTTATACACAATTCATATTGAAATCGTCGGAAAAATCTTGTTATCAACTCGGTTATTTATCGAGCGACTAATGGTCTCGAACTATTAACGCGTTCGCTCCGCTCACGCATTAACCCATTTGTGCCCGTTGTCCCCATATGAGGACAGTAAGAATAATATTTTTTTTTAATACAGTGTTATCTTATGACGAACTCTGGTTGCCGTTTCCTTTAAATAGACATCTAGCTCAAAGAATTTTCCATCAGTTCTAATCTATATCGCGTATTACTATGCAACAGTTATCGAATTATCCGCGTTCATGTCGCTGCCCACATGTTGTTATTCAAGTGAATATTACTAAATATAAAAAATCATTCAACACGGTTTTTATTATTCATTTTACTTAGGAGTTCTGTGAAAACTGTTGACATCATTTTAGGTAAGTAAATTTCAATTTGCTATACATAAGGGTACGAAAAAGCGACAGTCTCCATATGATGCCATTGGGCACTTCTCCAGTAGAGATAATTTTAGTACGGATGTTCAATATTCGCGTATTACTTGGTGTAAATTGGATCAATTGGGTTTTTGCAGTTTCGTTCAGAAATATGCAACCTTGTAATTCAACCTTTTTCAAGGAAGCTCCTTTAAAAATCCTCCAGGCAGCAATTGAAAGCATCCAATATGAGATCGGCTCGTTGATGTTGTCTTCATTCCACCTGACATTGATGGTCAAACTAGGAGGAAAAGATATTGATGAATATGTTCTGATCAAACGATCAACCATTAGATATTCCTGGTAGATCTATTCTCACGAAGAAGAAGATTTTTTCGATGAAGTGGACTACCTGCCATTGTCTGACTTGATAAGCATTTGGAGAAATACGCAGAATATAGATGATAGTGCAATGATTCCCTCCTGAATGGACAAAATCGCCTTATGACATCATAATGGAGGATACTGAGACATACCTAAACACTCTAGAGGAAGTGAAACTTGATTTAGGTAATCATGACCCGATGGAATAATTATTTGAATTATTTTTCGACAAGACTGTAACTGCTACCTACTATATGAAAGTAAATAGGAAAATTATGCTTTTCAGGGCATCAGGATCAATACCTAAAAGTATAAGATATACAGAGGAAGGGCACTACCCAGCTAAAATGGATAAGCAATGGAGATGCAAAGAGCGTCATCAAAAATTCGCTAGCAATGTATAATGTGCAAAACAAGTAACTATTTCTTGAATATCCATACAAAATTATGCAATTAACTTTTTTGTGAACAATCTGAAGGGTTGATTTTTGTGCACTTAATATTATTAACTGCAATATGTTGAACCGATAGAAATTTTCTGAAAGTTTATCGTGCAAATAAATAAAGCATTTCGAACCTATCGTATTTTTATATATTCGAAATAGGAAATCAAATCTTGAAAAACTTAAAAACAATTCGACCAATAACTGAACATAGCCGAGATTCCGACAATACATGTACGCCGAAAATTTCAAGTCAAGGCCGTAGCCAGAAAAAAATTTCGAGGGGTCCACGAATGACAAAATGAGAATTTTTAGAGAAAAACGTTCTAAACCTGTACTTCTCAAAATTTCGGGGAGGGTCCGGATCCTATCAGACCCCATCTCGCATAGCTCATTCTGTTACAAAGAGAGAGTTATAGATATTTTATTGGGGGAACATCCTTTTATTTTTAATGAGTATCTTCTAAATATGAAATTCATTCTGATTTATATGAATTTTCAAAATATCCAAAAAAATCAATTTTCAAACCATCATAAACTCAACACTGTACCTACCCTGATAATTTTTAAGTCTCTAGATATTTCTGTCAAAATAATTGGGGGATCACGGTATTTATCCTCGAATTTCACATCAGTAAATCCACACAAAATTTCGATGTCAACTTCAGGGGCTGAGAAAAATACATATACTCCATCTTAAATTCGAATGTTTGCAAGAATAAAAACTCAAAATACTACAGCTTTTTCATAGCCATAAACAGATTTCTTCTACGAGATCTCTTTTACCGAGCTCTAATTCAAAATAAGGTTTTTTTCTCCAACCATCAAAAAATGTTGACATTTTTGTACTATTTTCAGGTGCAAAAGTCATAAATTCCCTTACCGTACAAAAATTCTCTCGTTACTTAGCAACACTTTTAATCCTAGGATTAAAAACGCTACTTTAATCCTTGGATTAAAGTAATTGCATTTGACGTCTAGTTGACAATCACTGTCATTAGTATCTATGTGTTCAAATCTATAACCAAATTATTAACGATTTTTGACTAAAACCAATTTTATTGTAATTTTGACTTGGTTGGAGAAAAAATAGTATTATTACTCGGACTGAAAGTGCCTATTTTAACTCGCAATTTTGCATTCGCTCGGCTGCGCCTCGCAACTGCAAATATTGCTCGTAAAAAAAATATGCACTTTTAATCCTTATAATATATACAATATACTATTTTTATGAATGCTTGAATCAGAGTTGAGTATGTGTAATCATTCTTCCATTACTTGGATTTTTTTCTTTATCAGGTCTTTCCAAAATAAAATAGTTATTTAATCATCTACTTCATATTTAACAGCGAATAATGGTCGATATATTAGATTACAAGATTTTTATGTTGACCGAATTATGAATTGGGTATAAATTCTGGTTTGAAATTTTTATTTGGCATAGAAATGAATCCGACATAATATAAATTTCAATGTTTCAGTAAAGTTGTAACATTACTTTATATTCGGTTGACAATGACACAATGACAATTACATACAAAAAATGGAAGGAGCACCTATTAAAATAGGTCATTATTGATCAATTTCGAATACTTTAAACGGAGCTCTCATTTTGAGGTCGACGGAAAACATTAGTTCTCCTAAATTAAATCTCCAATTCGAGAGAAACACTCTTAATAGATAGAGCTTTTCGAAATTCCTTTCTCAGACTCTCACACGTAGACGAGGGTCCTTCTTTATCATCACGCCATATCAGTAACCTGCCTGAACTATCACGTAGTATTCTCAATTTGACGTATGTTGTTCAGCCCTTCATATCACTTCATCCGTTCTTCCGCCTAGCTCAGGCTTTCTCTTAAATGGTATGAGAAATATATCCCATCTCGCCTCTTAATCACGAGAAATAACACATAACATATCCATTTATCCTGACAACTGAGGGAGGAAAATAGAATCCATGTTGTAGAAAGCTGAGAGAAAGGTCCTCATTTCTTGTGAAAAGTATTCACTAAAAATTCAGATAACCCGAGATGTATAGATTCATAACCGGCTTCACCTGCTTTCTTCATATAATCTGGAATCTAGATGATAGTTTAAGAATTACTTGAAAAAAGTTTTAAGAACTTGGTATACAAATGTGAGAAAAAACTGCCCTACTTCGTGAGCTTTACAAAAACCTACGTACGTCAATAATTCCTTCATGCAATCAAAAAATATGGCCGGAAAATCGAATAGGTAACATACTTTTTCCAGTTATTCAAATATTCTCTATTTCACTCGTGTTCGAATCATGGCGCGCTTATACGAATCACGAGTGAAATAGAAGATATCTGAATGACTCAAAAAATCGCCATATTCTGGTTCCAACAACTTGTCAATGCCCTGTGTCTCAATCGTTATCACTCACATAATTATGATGTGAAATCAAACGAATGAACCCCAATGATTTCTGAACGCTTTGAACTTCTGAGATTAAAGCAGAGACATCAAAGTGTAAACATGAGCAAATTGCATCTGACTTCAAGATCGCAGCGCTCAAGTAAACGGAGGAGAAAACAGTATCGCGTAACCTCATCAGCTGTTTGAATGATTTCCCAATTGTTTGCTGCAAATTTTTCTCTGAGAAATTAAGGAATAGGACTTGTTTTAAACGTTATCGATTCATTCATCTGGGACAATTTTAGGCTTTGTGAAGTCATTGATAATAATAATTGACCAAATGCCAAAAGTATGTTTCGTAGTCTATATCCTTCCATTCGTTACTTCAACTGACATTCCAGAAACTTTTATATCAATAGAACGTTGCCAATTCTGAAATGTTGTTATTTTAAAAACAAATTACGATTTACTCACATAAGGCAAATTGCTTTGTGGTACAATGGTAAATATTTCTTTGACATTTTCAGCAAATTATAACCAATCAGTTCCTACTTCTTTGAACATAGCTAAAACGGAAAGTATCATTGGAACATGAAATTAGTTAATCTCCCAATCAATTCTCAGTCATTCCTAGAAAACTTTCAGTCTCAAGTCTCTGAAACTGAAATAATTAAAATGCAATGTCAATTAGACTGCAAACGATAAAATACACAATTCAAATATTTTATAAGTTTGTCTGATGAAGGAGTCTGATATAGAAACCGAAACATTACATTATCCTTTTCATTCATTCCTTTTTTTTTCAGTCCCTTTCTTAGTTTTACTGTGAGGCAACAGTTTTCTCAAAACCAATTTACTCCTGACAAATTAGTGCAAGATTAATGCATGAGCATTTTTCTTAATTAAAAAGTTTTTAATTATTTCTGTTTCAGATACTAGGAGTGAAAACCTAAAAAGTTTTCTAAAAATGTAGAATCCTCCCAGATTATATTTAATAGATATTAAATTCACAGTCATGCTTTCCGTAGATTGGCTAGTGACATGCCCCTAGAGTATGTATAGTTTGTATACTTATATCTGAACACAAATGTACTTCAAGGAAAGTATGAAAATTGATAGTTCGATCTCTTTATGTTCAATAAGAACTTTGAAAAAGTAAACAGTAACGAGGCATTGTTTCCCAAAACACGTCATCAAAAAATCATTAAGAAAACCCCTGAGCAGGAGCTTTGAGCACGCGTTCATTAGTGGGGCAATGAGACTAATACTTAAAAATTTCATGTGAGACTTGAGATTGATACGAAATATATAAATGCAGAATCTCAGTACAATAGAATAATATTCTGAAAATTATTCAAAAAATTGAATATGTAAAAAATATATTATTAGAAATCTTGCATGAAGATTCAGTATATCAGTCTTGATTTACAAAATAAATTTTACTCGAATCGGATATCCTGTTAAGAAAATATAGAAATTTTTCTTTTGAATATTTTAATCGAATTTTTTATTGTTTTTTTAACACCATGGCTACAAAATATGAAAATTCAGTACTCAGTCTTCTATTACAAAAAAATTCATCGAATCGAATATCCTGTTATGGAAATATAAGGATTCTTCTTTTCAATATTCCAATTGAATGTTCTATTATTCTCTAACTTAACCGAGGCATTTGGAAACCGAACTTACCCTGAATATTTCAAGTCTTTAGGACATTCCCTTCGAAAGTTTCGGGCTAAGGGCCGGACGACATTCGGGTAAACGATATAACACTCGTTTAAGTAGAACGAGCGCTCAATTGGTGATAAACATGAATGACGACAGAACTGGAACAAGCAAGAATGGAGAATCGCTTTGGATCATTCTCCAATAGGTGATGTAATTTGAGGTGGCCGAAGCACTATGTAGATATGGGTATTCAGTTGTAACTGCAATGTTGGTATTATTTTGGAGTGTCTAAAACATTCGTCATTTTTTCCTTCTGAAAAAAGCGGTCCCCCTTACCTTACTCATCCTATAAATGTTCAGTCCCAGGCACCGTATTCTGGACAAATGATCATTCATAGCGTATACGAACTTCATTGAACGAGTCCCTCTTTTACCTGCAAAAATGCACAACGAGCAATGAACTTCGTATTCGCTATGAAACAATTTGGAGACAAATTAGTACAGTTTTTTCGCATCATCCAAGTGCGTGATGTATCACATCGAACTTAAATAATAATCCAAACTTTCCACCCTTCAGACCTTTTATATAAAATAATAAACGATTCCAATCATGATCATGAACCCCAGGAGATCACAGCGTGAAGCTCTCTCAACGGAACTCGAAATCAAATCGCATACACAATCACACAGCATTCAAGGCATCAAAATAGCTGGTATAAAGAGGATGCACGTATCCCCGAATATTCAATGGGGAATTTAAATTATACCTCAGCCTTTGGAGCTCCGTGTTACCCGTGCTATTATGCTCGAAAGAGCTTTAATGACATGAATTGATGCCAAATAGTTTTGAAAGGGAAGTCTCCTATATCAAAGCCCCTATCTAGCCGTCACGCAACGTACGTGTTCACTTGACAATCTCTGTCATTATCTGCGGATGTAATTTAATAAATAATCCAGGAAGAAATTTAAATGTAGAGTTGTGATTGATATAATATCAGCGGGATTACGTGATGTTGGTTCATGTGAGCGTCGGATGTTATCTACCGATCTATTCTTCCATGGGGATTACATATTCGTATTTTTGGTCATGATCTGATATAGGAATATTCCTAGCTTTTCTATGAGTTATAATGAAAATGAGAAAACACTAATTTATCAGAGAACATGTATCTAATACTTTTATACCTTATTGTGTTTGTTAACCGGTGCGGGTCACTCATACGAAAAGTCAGTCATTAGAAGGGTCAGTCGTCCGAAAATGCATTCGACCGAAGAGTCATTCCTCCGAAAGACCACGCCCCTCTATCGTGATTGGCCGACTGGTCCCAGCGCAATTATCTTTCATCTTTATTTGGCACTTTAAGAATTTACAGATGACTAGTGTTTATATTTCTAGTTTCGCTCGGCGATAACAGATGGAAATGGGTTAAGTTGGTTATGCGATTCTATGTATGTTTATTTCTTAACACATAACCTTATTTTTCAGTTTGAATTTCTGTAATTCATCTTCGATTTGAAATAAATATAATCATAATGACGAATGTGAGGAAACTAATGATAATATGAAAATGATTGAATGATGAAATGCATTGGGAGTTCTTCAAGTTTTTGTCAAACATAATGTATTTTCAATAAGAGTAGGTAGGTATTCTGAGAATTTTACAAAACAAACTATTAGGTACAAAGCGCATTTTATGTTTTTCCAGGAAATGTTAGAAGATGAATATACACGAAAACCAGCTGTGTTTTTTTATCTGTGCATAAAATGATAATAAGGCAAGAAAACTTCAGTTGTCTATACCTACAATGAATATCATACTACCTAAATGAGACATGTAATGTTTAGGTACCTACATCTAGCATTGTTGATATAAACATGGATTTGATCCAAGTCAATTGATTTTACTGATGGAGTACCTAATTTAAGCATATGCTACATTTGTCACACTTCTTACATCTCAGGGTATTGATCGAATGATTAATTTCACCTAACTTAACAACTGATATGGATCACACTTATCACAGGAATGAAGTACGAAGAGCTTTTATAACTTTACTACTTCAATATCACCATGAAGTACCACTGTAGCGAAAAATTCACCTTTTTGCATATCCACTCTTATGAAACTCAAAGAGATGTTCACCCTGCCAAAAGTACAAGAGTATTTTGGACAGCGCTCATTCTCCTACATTGCCCCAAGGCTGTATAATTCTATCCCTCGTGTGATTCAGCTTGTAACTGGGTTGACACGGTTCAAGAAGCAGTTGAGGTCTTTTATTATGAGCCTACATCGTAAGGTAGCTGCTGATCTGGTTGAAATGCAGAGCTGATATGTTACTAGGTGTGTGAAGCGTTAAAGTCATTTTGGAATGTTTGCTTAATTTATGTTTCTTATTGTTCTTTTTTTTACATCTCGAAACATGTGTTTCTACACTTATCGAGAACCTATTGTTTATTTTTTATATGATGTTTCTGTAATGTACCTTTATTTGCTCAAATAAACCTTATTGATTGATATTTTCAGATAATTCTATTTAAAAATTTCACTTAAGACTAGAATTTAAGGAAGTAGGTAATAGGTGTTGAAATAATACCAATTCAATCAAGGAAAATGTCGAGTATAAGGTGAATTGTTGATAAATTTGAAATATATTCTTAACGATGACAATTTTTCTGAAAAATGAGGATACCTATTAAATATTTTTGGTTTTCAAATTATTGAATAGTTCAAAATTCCTATATGGAATTTTATATCTCTGCATTTCTGAAGTATTATGTAGATGTATGCATATTTTTTTTCGACCTCGACTTCATTAGGAGATTGAAAATAACTCCATTGATTTTTCTTCAATTATTAATCTTATGAAGAATGTTGGAAGGGTGATAAATTTCCAGGAATAAAATTGTATTAAGCTCAAGTAAGTATATCTATACACTGGTAAAATATATAAGATTTATATGTATCCTATAACTACTTATCATGGTTTTTTTCTGCATTATTATAGCCACTACCTTTTATATGTTGACTCCCATGGGGATAATAAAAAATATATTATATATAAACTATATATTTACACAAAAAAATATCTTATTCGAGTGTAATTTATTTTGAGGATCAAGGTACTTATATTCCTCTTGAATCACTCTATCTATTAAAAAAACGCATCAAAATCCGTTGCGTAGTTTCAAAGATTCAAGCATACAAAGGGACATAAGGACAGAGAAAGCGACTTTGTTTTATAATATGTAGTGAAGTATCATCTCAAGTCCCTCTACAAAATTTTGAGGTAGGTACACAAATGAACGAGCGCTTTAAAGCACCTGCTCAGGGCTTTCTTATTTTTTGTTTTTGAACTGATTGATCTCCTTGTTTTATACAAAGCGCTTTGTTTAAAAGTATTTAGAGATGTTATTGTTTGGTTTTTCTAAAGCCATTCAATGTTTTGAATTCCTTCTCATCTTACAAACTATTTTTGTATTCAACTAAACAATCTTTTTCATATCTCAACTAATAAAATTTCTCAATTTGAATTTCTTATTTTCAATTTGAACGGGTCCTGTCTGTACTGAGAGTTCTCTTGATTCACGGTTTCCACTTTGACTTTCTGCTTTGTGCTCGCAGTATACTTATGTCAACTTATATACTTGAGTCCTTTGAATTGAAGCGTTTACACTGAGAAAAAATTTGAATATAGCAAATATAGAAATTTCGACTAGCCATAAGCACAAAAAACTATTTTCATTTGCGATAAGTAGAGGTGTTTCCTGACAAAAAGTAAAGTAAAGCGAAGTTATAACTTTGCTTACTCATGATGAGATTAATAATATAAGATGCAAGTATACTCTTGCTAATCGTTTTTTTTTTTAATCAGAATAACTGACTTTTCTTTAATAAAAAAGTACATTCTAGGAAATACAGAAAACACGGCAACTTGACAATAGTGTTTCACACCGTTGTTTGACAACCGTCAACCCCAATCCTCAGAACATATACATCGCATTCTTTATGCTATGATTCATGACTGTCTCATTTCATGAAAATAAAAATGATACACTAATGTGAAAATTTAACTCAATATATGTATACTAATAGAGGTGATGTAACAATGTTCTATTTTCCTTCAGGTTTTTGAATGCATAAAAGTAAAAAAACAATTTTTTCTCCAAGAAAATTATGCTACCGTTAATTTCATCTAAGAGGCGGGAATAAATTCACCAATATCTCGTCGACTTTGCTGTAGCAAAAGTCGATTAAATTTTTACGGGAAAACATCATCAAATCATTCGAATCTTTTGAGTTTATTTTATCGACAATATTGTCATGAGTTTAACTACCTTCAAATAATAATGGCAACAGAGCAAGTTCATACGGAATTCGACGGTTTGCACGAATGGCAAAGTCGTCAATGTTATGTTGGCATGTGTACCGATTTTCCTAGAGTAGACTGATTTATTCAATTTCAACCATTCGACGGAAAATTTCGAAGTGTTTTTTGAATATTGACAGGAGTCAGGACTAATACAGCACATTTTTTTTCACATTTTCGGGAGAGAAAAAAACATAATTTCTGGAATATTTTTTTGTTGATTTGCATATATTCTTACAACTCAGAGGAACTTTCGAGAAATTCGAAAGCCCCAACTCAAAACATTCAGATACCATAATCCATTTCAACTGTTGGAAACCAATTTTTCGCAAAATGCTAGGCTGATTCGCACTTAACATTCTGTTGAATATCTCACAAACTGAATGAAATAAAAGACAATTTGCAACGGCATAAAGCAGCACACACCTAGCACAATTCAGCACAACAAAATTTTTTTCAAAAGTGCTGGGCCAACTTCACTTACCTACACTGTTGCCTGGTATAATGGTTTTTTCCTCTATCCTACGGATTTTTTTATTTTCTTTCAGATAAAAAGAAAACTGATGATTTTTCTGAGACTATGACCAGCACAAATTGGCACAAATAGAATACAATCATATAAAACAATTTTAGTCGAAAAAAAAAATGAAAGTGCTGGGCTAGCTTTTTTCTAATTTCTTTATTTTTTGGGTGAATTAGCGCGATATTCGTGAAGATAACAACGGCACAACTTTGCCTGAGAGTAGCACAACCTTTTGAGCATGTTTCCTCTGAAAAAAAAACAAAAGTGCTGGGATGCTTTTTTTTATTTTCGTAGTTTGCAGGAAAACACGAAAGATTTTGGTGAAAATATTTACGGCACAAAGCAGCACAAATGTAGCTCAAATCTTTTCATTCGTTTGTGAGAAAAAAACGTGCTGGGCTATACCTTTTTTCATAAATCTCGATTTTTCAGGAAATGAGAAAGACTTTCGAGAAAATTCGAATGGCACAACTCAGTACATCTGTAGCACAATTATCAATTATTTAAATACCATTTTTCGAAAAATGCTGGACTGGCCCTTTTTTTCGTTTTTGAAATACAGTGGAACTTCCCTATAACGAACGTCTGTATAAAGAAGTTCTCTGTTCAACGAATTTCGTACAAGACATTGCGCCTTGAATACAAATTCCATGTTAAAAACACCCTCTAAAACGAAGTATTCAAATAACATCACTCTTTGAATGGATATTGGTAAGAAAGTGTATAATGTGGGTTTTTTTCGAACGAACGTAATAAATCTCGACCTTAAATTAAATCAATACGGCGGGCAGAGGGATTAAATTAAATCAATACGGCGGGCAGAGGGATCCTTCTGAAACATTTTTAAATACAGCCCTGGCCCCAGCAAACACAAAATACAGCAACTGTACAGATACTGCGTTACAAGTGCCACCTGAATGCAGCACATAAATTGTTGTATTAAAACTGCACAGTTTCTGTATTGATAATAATGCATTTCAAAGAATTCAGTATTTGAAGTACAGTTGCTGTACAGTTTCTGCGCAACAAAAATTAAGTGACTCGTGCGCAACCAGTGAAGTTCAGTAAATGTGCAGTAACTGTGATGTAATAACTGCAAAAAGTTCAAATGCTTGTTACCAGGTACGGCATCGTACGGACTCCGACCAATCACAACATGTCCCCATCGTGGGGTAGGTCGGAGTCCTTGCTATTCGGTACGCGGTGTCTTTACGTTAGGTTTAGGTGCCACCATTTTATTGTTTAGCAAAGTGTAATAGTTGGAAGGTTGCGTAAATAAGATTGTGGAAAGTGATATAATATTGGTTTTAGCGCCTTATAAAATTATTAATTATTGCTCCGTAACATTTCAATTGAACGTTTTATTGTTCGGTTTTGAAAGTGTGCAGTGTGCAATGATGCAGTCCTATCAAGATGAAACAAGGTAGAATTATTTTTTCTAACCTCATATTCCTCCTATTTTAGAGGCCATACGTAGGAACAAAAGCTGTGAAAATGCCACGCAGACTGATGTTGAAACAACAATAAAAGCATGGTTGAGAAAACCTGTATGAGGAGTGAGGGAGCAGCCAAACCCAAAATGTATAAACCTTCGAAGAAATTTATTTTGTTTATATTATATTTATTTATATATACATATTTTATTCTATATTTTGTATGAATATTCCTGTTTCAGTTATATATTTTTTTGTTTAATATATAATTTCTTTTCAAACTAATTTTTCATTCACACCAAAACCGGAAATAATAAGATCAAGATTATTAAATTTTCAGTTTGTTTCAAAACTTTTACATATTGAATTCCGTAATCAAATTTAAAGTTGCTGAACACTACAAACTGCGTTTGGTGTGCAACCATTGTATAGCGTTGGTGCATTTCAAATGCAGCAAGGCTGAACAATTTTTGTACAGTTACCTACTACACAACCTCGCTTCAAATGAATTGCAGCAACGCTGCACAATGGCTGTATATGAATGCAGTTTGTACTGTACAGTGACTGTACAATTCAGCGGGACATATACGGTCCGTTTCGATATAGTTACTGCATTACCATCGCTGCAGTGACGTGCAGCAACGCTGTACAAATTTTGTACAGTTCCTGCGTTTCAGTGTTTGCTGGGGCTGTTTAGTTTCAATATTACCATTACGCTAGTGTGAAAAGTTGTGCGAAAATGTCTGAAAGGAAGTGCTTAAGTTCGAATGATAAACTTAAATTTATCAGTGAAGTCGACCGCGACATTGCCGATTATAGAAACAAATTTTCTGTATAACAATTTTTTGCGGATTTTGCGCGTTCGTTATGGAGAAGTTCCACTTTATCTCGAAAACCACTTGGAATTTGAAAAAAAATTATCGACACAAAGCAGCACAAACTTAGCACAATTCAGCACAACAAAAATTTTTAGAAAATCAAAAAGTGCTGGGTCAACTTCACACACATCAAGTATCTACCCGAAGTCAATGTTCAAACGTAGCTAATAACTCTGTTATTCATAGCTAATAAAAAATATACTTGAAAAGTGGCTCGTAATGAGATGAATCAAGTTGAACTGACAAAAAAAGTCACTTCCAACTATTGAAAATTCTTAGATGAACGTCTTATTTGTTCACGATAAATGAATTATATGTAGCCAATGAATTTGGAACTATCGAGAATAAAAATTCATTTAGCTCAAGTAAAAAAAAAGTTACTTGTACTTTTTTTCTCAGTGTATGAAGGGTCATAAATTAAGTTATACCCCTTCCAGGTATTCACTCGCATGACGAATGGAGAATATCTCAACCTTTGTCTAAGATCTCAACATATTTCGTTTCGATAGTTTTCTTTCATAATACTTCTGTAGTTTATATCCATATGCCCTTTCAAACTTTTTGAGGACCTTTTGATGTCCTTGATATTTAAACATTCCATCTCAATATATACTTATACCCGAAATCTAAAAAAGTTCACTTAGGACCTTTTATAAGCACTGATCACAAAAAATGTTAAACTCAGACTTCTGAGCTATCTTTGGACGATATGCATGAATAGCTGAGGAGTCTGAGTTTAATAGGTATTTGTTGATTTTATCGACGACTATAATTCTCTGCTCAATTGTTCCTGTTCATAAACGGATATTTTCATTTGATCGGTTTTGTTTGAGATATTATTGAGAAACAAAAATTTTTAATTACCATATTTTAGGGGACACACTGAACTATTCTGCTGATTAACGAACTTAACCATCTCTGGGGCAATTCTTCCTACAGTTATCGTGTCTAAGACTTTACGGATGGCCCCAAGAAATCGTTATCAGTTAGTCGAACCTTATCTTTTGAGACTAGCATTCGAAAATTACTTACATTTGAGCAGAAGGATGTAGCACTCGTTTTAGTTGAACGAGCGCACAAAAATTACACCATGTCCCAAAGCATAATGATTAAATTTTAAAATAGTTTATATTTTTGAGTAAAAAAATAAAGGACAAAATTTTTAAGTCAAGCTTGGATTGCATACACCTACATAAAACTTCAGAAATACAGAGTTATAAAATCTATATACCTATTTTGGACTATTCAACAATTTGAAGACCATCAAAAGGTTTCTTTAAGAGCTGTGTCATGGGAGGGACATTTGTTTCAGAAGAACTATATGATCTGCCCTTACTTAATAATTCCACCGAGAAAAAAATGCCTACAAGCTTTACTCATTCACCAACTTTTTCCATAAGAAACTTTTTATTGGTCCTAAGAAATAATTTTTTCGTTCACTTATTCATCAATTCAGGTGTCCAGACAACTCAAGCCATTGAGACAAATTACTGAGGATTCAAAATAATATCGTGAGAAAGGTATACTACATATAATGAATCTGAATTGGTTCAAACATCGAGTTTTCCATTAGTGTAATTTCAAATTTAATAATTTATTTCTTTTTCTATTCCAGTTATGTCAAATTTAGGTCATTTTCATGTTACGGCTAGTCTATGAAATGCTAACTGTTTGGGAGCACTTTGAGGTGCTCAGAAGTTCTTTACAGATTATCAAGCACTAAGCCCTCCTAACAAATTCCCGAAGCACTAAGCACCAGTACTTCGAGTGCTTTCACTAGCACTAAGGACAAGCCTTTGATCCTCAAAATAAATTACACTCGAATAAGATATTTTTTTGTGTAAATATATAGTTTATATATAATATATTTTTTATTATCCCCATGGGAGTCAACATATAAAAGGTAGTAGCTATAATAATGCAGAAAAAAACCATGATAAGTAGTTATAGGATACATATAAATCTTATATATTTTACCAGTGTATAGATATACTAACTTGAGCTTAATACATTTTTGTTCCTGGAAATTTATCACCTTCCAAGATTTCTCATATGATTAATTATTGAAGAAAATTAATGGAGTTATTTTCAATCCTCTAATGAAGTCACGGAAAAAAAATATGCATACATCTACATAGTACTTCAGAAATGCAGAGTTATAAAATTCCATATAGGTATTTAGAACTATTCAATGATTTGAAAACCAAAAAATATTCAATAGGTATCCTCATTTTTCAGAAAAATTGTCATCGTTAAGAATATATTTTAATTTATCAACAATTCACCTTATACTCGACATTTTCCTTGATTGAATTGGTATTATTTCAAACACCTATTACCTACTTCCTTAAATTCTAGTCTTAAGTGAAATTTTCAAAAAGAATTTTCTGAAAATATCAATCAATAAGGTTTATTTGAGCAAATATAGGTACATTACAGAAACATCATATAAAAAATAAACAATAGGTTCTCGATAAGTGTAGAAACACATGTTTCGAGATGTATAAAAAAGAACAATAAGACACATAAATTAAGCAAATATTCCAAAATGACTTTAACGATTCACACACCTAGTAACATATCAGCTCTGTATTTCAACCAGATCAGCAGCTACCTTACGATGTAGGCTCATAATAAAAGACCTCAACTGCTTCTTGAACCGTGTCAACCCAGTTACAAGCTGAATCACACGAGGGATAGAATTATACAGCCTTGGGGCAATGTAGGAGAATGAGCGCTGTCCAAAATACTCTTGTACTTTTGGCAGGGTGAACATCTCTTTGAGTTTCATAAGAGTGGATATGCAAAAAGGTGAATTTTTCGCTACAGTGGTACTTCATGGTGATATTGAAGTAGTAAAGTTATAAAAGCTCTTCGTACTTCATTCCTGTGATAAGTGTGATCCATATCAGTTGTTAAGTTAGGTGAAATTAATCATTCGATCAATACCCTGAGATGTAAGAAGTGTGACAAATGTAGCATATGCTCAAATTAGGTACTCCATCAGTAAAATCAATTGACTTGTATCAAATCCATGTTTATATCAACAATGCTAGATGTAGGTACCTAAACATTACATGTCTCATTTAGGTAGTATGATATTCATTGTAGGTATAGACAACTGAAGTTTTCTTGCCTTATTATAATTTTATGCACAGATAAAAAACACACCTGGTTTTCGAGTATATTCATCTTCTAACATTTCCTGGAAAAAAAATAAATTCGCTTTGTACCTAATAGTTTGTTTTGTAGAATTCTTAGAATACCTACCTACTCTTATTGAAAATACATTATGTTTGACAAAAAAAAACTTGAACTCCCAATGCATTTCATCATTCAATCATTTTCATATTATCATTAGTTTCCTCACATTCGTCATTATGATTATATTTATTTCAAATCGAAGATGAATTACAGAAATTCAAACTGAAAAATAAGGTTATGTGTTAAGAAATAAACATACATAGAATCGCATAACCAACTTAACCCATTTCCATCTGTTATCGCCGAGCGAAACTAGAAATATAAACACTATATGATTATCAACTTGGGGTAGTCATCTGTAAATTCTCAAAGTGCTAATAAAGATGAAAGATAATTGCGCTAGGACCAGTCGGCCAATCACGATAGAGGGGCGTGGTCTTTCGGAGGAATGACTCTTCGGTCGAATGCATTTTCGGACGACTGACCCTTCTAATGACTGACTTTTCGGACGACCGATACCTACTCTAT